>JAIGNY010000052.1:15000-203103 GCA_020152595.1 Chiridota heheva | reverse complement strand
TAAGTGGTTTCAATCTTATTTTTCGAATAGACTACAGAAAGTACGCATTGGTAATGAGAGCTCCAGTAGCATCATACTTAGTTATGGGGTTCCTCAGGGATCGGTATTAGGCCCTCAGTTATTTACTTTTTACACTTTGCCAATCCGTGACATCATCTCTAGGTATAACTTGAGTTATCATGTATATGCCGATGACACTCAGCTGTACATTTCTTTTAATTCAAATCGAAATTGTGTAACATCCTGCATCAACTTACTTGAAAATTGTATCAAGGATATCCGTGAATGGATGTGTAATAATTTGTTGAAAATGAACGATAATAAAACTGAGGTCATTCTTTTTGGCATCTCTCAGCAGCTACAAAAGATTACAATACCCTTTATCAAAATTGGTAATAATGAAATACGGCCGGTTTCTGAAGCTCGAAATCTAGGTGTGATTTTTGATTCATCGATGACTTTTAGACCACATATTTCCAATATTGTGCGCTCTTCATCATTTTATCTAAGAAACATAAGTCGTATTCGTAAATACCTGGATTTCAGTGCAACTGAACAGTTAATACACGCTTTGGTCACCTCACGTTTAGGCAATGCAAATGCACTATTATATGGTCTCCCCAAGAAAACTTTCCTTCCTCTTCAAAAAATACAGAATACTGCTGCCCGCATTTTGACTTTTTCAAAAAAATCATCTCACATCAACCCGGTACTTAAAGATCTCCATTGGCTTCCTGTCTCTCATATACTAATTTTTAAACTTATGTTACTTGTTTATAAATCCCTAAATATTTGTTGTCCTTTTTACATTGCTGATTTAATTTTCATGTATAATCCATCTCGTAATCTTAGGTCCAGTAATTTGTCCCTCCTCAAGGAATATAAGGTAAATCGGAAGTGGGGGGAGAGGTCCTTTGCATTTGCTGCACCACATACTTGGAACAGTTTACCCATTGAAATTAGACAGGCCATGCATCTAAACGTTTTCAAAAAGAAACTTTAAACTCTCCTCATGAATTCTGCTTTTAATAATTCTGGATAGGTTTTTTGTGCTTTTCTTGTTTATTTGTTTTATTTTACTTGCGCCTTGAGCGCTCTTTAGAGAGGATATGTGAGCATTATAAATCATTTGTATCATTATTATTTTTATCTAAGGTCGTAATTCCCATTTAAAAATGTGAGGACATGGGCTCTTGTCCAAAAAGTGTGTGTGTGTGGGGAAGAGGGAGGGGTGTAGCAAGAGGCAAATTCTCCCAAAAATGAACCGAATTTGTAAAGAAAAATGCATCGAAAATGTACCAAAACTGCTCATTTTTCCCCATTTTGGACCGTCTTCAATTTTTGAACCCAAAACCTCAACTTTTGGACCAATATTAAAATTGAGGGCCAAAGATATTTAAGTTTGGAGTAAATTCAGCAACTAAGGATCAAACTCCTTCAATTTTAGACCAAGTTAGGGAGGTGGATATTTTAATAAGATATATTTTTAAGGATTTAATCCCTCCCCCTCCCCTAAAAACAAAAATGAATCCGAAAAGCTGCATAGATACTTCCTGGGTGAGGGCCGTGGACGGTTTATGGGTACATTTTAATCCTTTCAAGACTCTAAAATGGTGTAACTTTAACCAGTCCCGTCCACGCTCCCGAACGGGAGATCCCCCGATCAGGAGATTTTTCGTCATTATAACCCATAATGCATCTTTCTAAATTCAAATCGCTCTCCCGATCGACTGCGTGGACCGGACTGAGATGGAACATAAGAATACATGATGATTGAAACTGGGGCACAGAATTTCAGGGGCACCCTCAATTTATTTCAAAATCATTCAAATCAAAAGATTTGAGAATGAAATAAAAGGATGGTATATATCAATGTAAAAAAAAAAAAAAAAATAGCTTAAAATATTGTTGAATTATCTACATATACTTTAGAATGTTAGAATTATCCTTAAAAAGCTATCGTGCATTCTCCCGCGCAGAATCGTGATTTTCAAAATCCAGCAAACTAGCAAAGAAGTCTATACTTTCTATAATTGATGTTTTGGGGATTCTCTTGTGTCAGTACAATCTGACAATTAGACAGGTACATACGGGGTTAATGTACCCCCAGGACTCTTCCAAACCAACTTTTTAGCTTCTTTTATAGTCCTAAAACACATTCACGATGTTAACAAACAAAAAAATCCGGCACTCTGGAGATATTCAAGATGGCGTCAATATGGCGCCAAAAAATGGGACAATTCTCTAAAAGTCATATATTGGCCATAAGCAATAATTATCTTTAAAAAGAAACCTCAAAATATTATTATAGGAGCTGTTGGGAACACTTGCAACCATATTCATATTTTTGCATAGCTTTGCCATATTCCAAATCCAATATGCCGGCCAATATGGTGTCCAAAATGGCCGCCAAAATGACAAAATTCTAATTTAAAAGTCATATATTGTCCATAATTAAAAAGAAAGTACAGAATATTATTTTAGGGCCACTGGGAACTCTTACCAACCATGTTTGTATTGTTACTATTTTCTAAATCATAGATGGTCGATGGGAAAATTGTTTTGTATGCATCAATTTGGTCTGCATGAATCCAATTTACTCTTTTAAATCCCAAGTCGGTATCGCAGACCGTTTTTGCAGAGTCCTATTCCGAAAATTTTAGACTGAGTTAGCAACAACACTACAACATTAAAATGGCTCATTTAATAGAGGAAAACATAACCTTTGAAAAAAAAGTTGAGGCGCAATGCAGGCACGGATTTAGATGGTCACCCGACGCCCCCTCCCCTATGACATTTACGTATGATGTATATTGTCAAATCCGTATTTTAACCCAAAATTCCATCGCCACAGTATTGCGCCTGGCAATGCGCCCCCCCACTCCTCCTAAATGAATATGCTTGGACATAAGATGGCTGGTTCGGGCTACTCTGAGCTCATTATAGAAGCAAATCTCACAACCTCTGGCTGCCTGAAAGGAGTTCTAAATGGCAAAGCGTATAGCAAGTCCATGTGGTGTCTGAAAGTAGTAAGTGAAGCCTTAGAACGACTACTTCTTTCAGCTTATATCGCCCAGAGGGATGAAACTGCTCACGGCCCCACAAATGCAGATGCTCTGGATGCCTTGATAACACTCTGTAATGCTGAAAACTTTAATGCTGTTCTTCAAGATCCTACAATTCAGCAGTATCTGAATGACTACACGGTGTTCCAAGAGCGAATCCGAAATGGAGAACTAGGAAAGACCGCCAAGTTCTGGATATCTTTTTGGATCATGCACACCGTATCTTCATGCTGCTCTATGCAGTAAAGACAAACAATCTGAAATTGTACCACAAGTGCATGGCGGACATGGCAGACTTGTTCTTTAGCTTTGGAGGAATCAATTACTCTAGATACCTCACCTGGTTTGATGCATTTCTCGCCAACATTGAGGTCAGTCATCCAGGAGCTACTCGATTACTAGAGAAAGGATCCATATCCGTTGCCAGGTCTAGAATACCCGGTAACTTATGTGCCGTAGACAAGACGATAGAGGAAACCTTCATGAAGTTTGCCAAGTCCCATGCTGGTGCTGGTGGAGCTGGCCTTACTGGAATCTTAGAGAACTACGGTGCTTACCAGCGATGGATTCGGACGACATCAGAACGTAGTAAGTACTACCAGGCCACATTGGAGATGTGTGACATGTGTCTTGACAATGATAACGCCAAGTGTGGCAAGCACCGTGAGCAACTCCAGACAGAAATCAAGAGGAGTGAAGCTGCAGTACAACGAGTAATGGATGCCATAGAAGGCTTCCTCAACCCATTCGACATAGCAGACAAAGACCGCTTGTATGTGATTTCATCTGGCAATCCCATACCCTCTGAGATAGAACATGATGTTCTAACTGCTGAGGAAGCTGGCAGGTTGGAGAAGGAGAAGTTTGTTGAGGAGAGGCTAAAGAAAAAAAGATGACGACGAAGGACGAAAGGAATTCTTTGACCCGTTGAAGAAGTTAAAGCTGAAGACCATGCAAAAGTTGAACAAGAAAGTTAAGCTAACATCTGCTCAAGGAAATGTTTTGAAATATCAAGAGCAGGGGGATATAGCCTTTCAAATTCTTGTAAAGTCACAGATGCTCTCTCAACCTGTAAGCATTGATGAACTGATGAATTACTGCATTACACCAGTACCTCATGCTCTAGGTACTCCCGATGGCTTCATGGCAAAAACCAATAAAGCAGCAGCAGTCCACTTCCTCACAAGCGACGTGCCTCAAGCTTCCTTACCGTCCAGAAATGCTGGAGAAAGACTCTTCATTGAAGATGGGAATGCCCATTTCCATACATTGAAGGATCTGCCTCCAACCTTCAAGCAAATTTCTTTCAAGCTGCTTGACCAAATAAGCCATAAGCCAGATGTAATCTTCTCAACTGACATGTATCTGGAAGAGTCCATCAAAAGTCAGGAGGGCTTCGCCGTGGCTGCAGTGAGAAAATCCTCTTGGAAGGCATCAACACCAGAAAGCCAGCCAATTTCAAGGTCTTTCTGCAGAATGACGAAAACAAAAGCAGTTGTGTCAGCTCATGCTTCGCTCTTGGAGTAGTCCAGAAGCAGCACGACGTTTAGTAGGAAGGAAAGTTATACTTGTGGTTGAAGGTGTTCCGTTCTTGCTAACATCTACCGACGGTGCATCTGTGCAACAACATGAAATCCCAGGGCTTAGATCTAACCAAGAGGAAACAGACAGCCGAGTGATCCTGTATTTGTTTTATGCCAAGGAACATGGTTACAAACAGGCAGTTGTACACAGCCCAGATAGCGATATCTTCTTCATATTGTTGTACTATGCAGAGAAATTGCGTCCACTGACTGTTCTGTTTGACACTGGCAGTGGAGTTAACCGGAGACTCCTTGACATCGGTGACATAGCAAAAGACTTGGGACCCACATACTGTGAGGCACTTCTCGGCATTTACTGCTTTACTGGTGAAGATTGCAACTGCGCTTTTAAAGGAAAGGGGAAGAAAATTCCTCTGAAGACACTTGAAAAGAGGCCACGCTACCAAGACTCTTTCGTGAAGTTGGGCAATAGCATGGAAGTTGAGGAGAGTCTAGTTGATGAGCTGGATGAGTTTGTGTGTGCTCTATATGGCTTTCCTAGACTTAAGCATGCCAATCAAGTTCGATGTGCAATGTTAAAGAAGATGGTTGGCGAAGGAGAGACCATCAAGTCATCCAAAGTAGATTTGTCCAGGACTGCAGGATGCCACCTTGTAGACAGTCGCTGATCCCACACATCAAACGTGCAAATTACAGGGTAGCTCAATGGAAATGGGCACACATACCCATACTTGAAATCCCGCCTCCTACAGCACATGGATGGGCTCTTTGTGATGGATACATTGAGCCAGTGTGGTCAGAGGGACCTATCTTGCCGTCATGTCTTCAAGATATATTGGCTGATGACACTGAGGAGGATTCATCTGATGAAGAATATCCTGAGGAAGATGGTGTTCCAGATGAATCAGATTATTCCAGCCTAGACTCTGATTCTGACAGTGACTGATTCATTATAAACACAGGTTATTTCAAATGTATGAAATATGACATTGTAGAAGAAACTAGTAACTCTTATGAACAGATAAGCGGTGGACATTCGCTATATAAAATGTCCATATGTAAGCAATTTTTTTTCCATGATTTTCTTTTTTGATATACTTGGCGGCCATTTTGGATGCCATACTGGCCGCCATATTGGATTTTGAACATGGCAAAGTTATGCAAAAATATAAATATGGTTGCAAGTGTTCACAACACCTGGTTTCTCTTCAATGATAATTATTGTTTATGGCCAATAACGTTTTGATTTTTGTTAATTTTACCATTTTGACGCCATTTTGGACGCCATCTTGGCCGCCATATTGGATTAGGAACATTGCAAAAAATATGAATATGGCTGCAAGTGCTCCAAAAAGCTTCTAGAACAATATTTTGAGGTTTCCTTTCAATAAAAATTATTATTTATGGCCAATATATGACTTTTTATAGAATTTTACCATTTTGGACGCCATATTGGACGCCATTTTGGACGCCATCTTGAATATCGCCAGAGTGCCGAGATTTTTCTTTTGTTAACATCTTAAATGTGTTTTAGGACCATAAAAAGAAGCTAAAAAAGTTGGTTTGGAAGAGTCCTTGGGGGTACACCTGTATATACCTGACTAAATGTACCGCAAATATGCTCTTACTGACATCACATTTTGATTGCACGAAGAAAAGAAGTCTTAAGGAAACTTTACAATTGTGAAAAATTTCACAGAAAGGAAGGAAATTTCCCAAAAATGGAAGAAAGCTTTCCAAAAGTGAGGTTAATTTCACGAACATTCACTCCATTTTCACAAAAATGTATATAGGTAATTGTCCGAAAATTTATGTTATGGAATCCGACTCTTCAAAATCAATTCGTATTTCTTGGGGTAATATGCGCTTATAACACAGTTTAGTTTCCAAACCATGCATCCATGCTGTGGCGTGCGAGGTGGAGCGGGGCGCCAGCGAGTCAAATTACTAAGAAAAAGGTCTTCTGCTACTTTCCACTTAATACCGTTTTCGCTTTTTTCAAGCATAGGTATTCACCGATTTTGTCTTGGTGATTGTTTCTAAGGTCATTTTCCTTTGATGACTAATTCGGAAGGCTCCAGAGGAGCATGTGCCCTCAACCCCTTTCCATTCCTCGACATAAATTTGTTTTATTTTTTTTCTCTCTTCAATTTTGCTATCAAAACTATTTCAATTTATTCAGTTTATGTTTATGCCTTACTATATTTTCCTTCTTCTGTATGTAAGTGGAGGATAGTGAATTATATAAAAAAAAATGAGGACTGGTAGCAACAACTTCAGCTTAATTGGACAGTATCTGTCATGTCCATGTATTTTCAAATAAGCTGAAAACAGTGTCTCACCCAGCGCTTTTTCAAGTGTTGTCAAGTATGGACCGTACATATAGACCTAATCCAAAAGTTGTTTACCATCTGGGAACTTTACAAGCGCAGGCACATTGGTAGGCACAGTGCGGGAAAACTGTACGTACGGAAATTACGCATATTGTGCTTGATTGATTATCGGTAAATCAAAGTAAATTGGTTATTCTCACCGTAATTCATCATTAATATCGTACAAAACGCTTGAATTTAGTCAGTAATTTCTACGCAGAATAGTAGTGGTGAGTAATCCACACAGTTGGTTGTGATTTTAACTGAAAATGTGTTGTTTCGCAAGTAAACAAAGCAGTCCAACTTGAACTTTGCACAAGTTTTTTTTTAACCAAGGCCAGTATTAGCGTTCATGCATGAAAATAAGGATTCGATTAATCAGTTATTAATCGCTGGAAAACTATTTCGGAGATTGTCATCTAAGTATTAGGCCTAAATCAACACTTTAATCAAATTTTGTCGAAGTCAAAATTGACACCGTTAGGCCTAAGCCGTAAATCCGAGTAGGACCAGAAGCGTTTAAAACGAAATGCACATATAATTTATGTTTTTAGCTAGTAGGCCTACCTCCTAATTTGAACCATAAATCCACTGAAATTAGGCATCCCAAATTAAAGAAAGCATCACTGAGTAATGACCACACTGAGTAATGACCACACTGAGTAATGACCACACTGAGTAATGACCACACTGAGTAATGACCACACTGAGTAATGACCACACTGAGTAATGACCACACTGAGTAATGACCACACTGAGTAATGACCACACTGAGTAATGACCACACTGAGAAATGACCACACTGAGTAATGACCACACTGAGTATAATGACCACACTGAGTAATGACCACACTGAGTAATGACCACACTGAGTAATGACCACACTGAGTAATGACCACACTGAGTAATGACCACACTGAGTAATGACCACACTGAGTAATGACCACACTGAGTAATGACCACACTGAGTAATGACCACACTGAGTAATGACCACACTGAGTAATGACCACACTGAGTATAATGACCACACTGAGTAATGACCACACTGAGTAACGACCACACTGAGTAACGACCACACTGAGTAACGACCACACTGAGTAACGACCACACTGAGTAACGACCACACTGAGTAACGACCACCCTGAGTAACGACCACACTGAGTAACGCTTACACTGAGTAACGACCACACTGAGTAACGACCACATTGAGTAACGACCACATTGAGTAACGACCACATTGAGTAACGACCACACTGAGTAACGACCACACTGAGTAACGACCACACTGAGTAACGACCACACTGATATGACCACACTGAGTAACGACCACACTGAGTAACGACCACACTGAGTAATGACCACACTGAGTAACGTCCACACTGAGTAACGACCACACTGAGTAATGACCACACTGAGTAATGACCACACTGAGTAATGACCACACTGATATGACCACACTGATATGACCACATCAAGGTAGATATCAAATTGATCATTGAATGTTTATCTTATATAGAAATAAATTTCATGCCTTTATCTCGTCATGCATGTGATTTATATCAAATATAGATGTGGATTTGATGTGGGATTTATCTCTGGGATTTATTTATAATTTTGGTTTAGGGTGGACCTTGTGGATGTTTTCTCAACAAGGCAAGCGCCACTGAATTAAGATTCTTTTTGTACTATTTTGAACGATATAAGATAATACCTATATAGGATGGCCATAAATTGTAGATGTAAATACCAAGAAATGTACCTTTAAAAGTTTGATATTTATGCTAGGCTACATAAAGGGAATGGTTTTTGAAGGCACTGTGACACAATGCTAAATTGATCATTTGAATGACTGCAAATAGCTGCAGATGTATTCACCAAGTTCATGCATATATTTTATTTGATATATCACCACCAAAAGTACATTAAACATCAAACTTCATGAGGAGATATGATTGAAATGAAGTACTGTATGTTCATATTATACTCACATAGTATTATCACCAAAACTTGGAAGGTGGACATCTTCTTTAGATGTCTCAGATTTTATCATACAAATCAATTATGGTTTGTTACTTTTGCTGTATTTGTCTTTTTGCCAATTTAGAAGTGATGTTTGATTTTATATTTGCTTTTGTATATTTTACCAAGGCCTCACCTTAACTAGTGAGATAAACACCTCACTCAGTAGGCACTACTACTTGCAAGGCAATACTTGCATATTCTTGTGTATATCAGCCATGTAGTAACTATAGCGTATACTAAAGTCAGATGTTATCTGACTACACCTTAACCAGCTTTCAGCTGAATGGTGAGTGATATGAATAATACAAAACAGACAGTCTATTCATCACACCATACAATCATATTCTCAGACAACATGCATGATCATCCAAATGTGAGTTTTCTTAATGCTTGAATTAGGAGGTATGCCTGTTATGTAACTTGATAGTGTAGATGTATACATGCACTTTTGTGTGTTAAATTAGAGTGTATTAAAACATAAACATTGCATCTATGCATACTTTTCTTTTGCCTACACTAGTAATTTATTAAATAGGTGAACTTTATGCTTGAAGGCGAAATTTGTATCCAAAATGTGAAACACTTTCACGACAATTATTATCTATATAAGAAGCCAAATGCACCTGCATACATGTAAAGCTTTATCTTAATGAAATATCATCAAATGAGAAAATCAAAATTTTCTTGAATAAGGCTTACAAAGAGTCGTGCGAACACTTTTTCTAATGAAGTAAAATGAATGTAGGCCTATATGAATTTTTCATGGCAATTTTGAGACTATTACAGGTCTGCCATCCCTCTTTATATTTACTTGAAGAAATACTGACAAGTATTTTTTTATCATATATGATATATAACTTAAGCAATCACTATTTTGGTTTTAGATTTTAGGATAAAATGTGCCCACAATTCTCAATCCTGGCAGAAAATTGTAATCTTGTTTCCAATGTAGTTGGCAAAACTATAGGTCTTATTCCTAATAAGACTGACCTTTGCCACACCCATTGCCAATATTTGTAGATCATTGGCCTATTTTGACTAACTTGGCCTAAACTTGACTTAAACAGAAAATTAATTACCAATGATCTTATGTATGAAAGGATCAAGCTCAGTTCAAACATAAATTTGCATCCCGAAAGTGGTTGGTCAATAAAAAGTTAAATATGAGCATTTTAGTACTGCTTATCAAATGAAAGGCAACATAATAAAGGTAATGTTACAACTTACAAACGTCAGTACACATTCCTAATTTTTGACGTCATTTCTCCTCATGGCTTTTTGACATCATTTCTTGTTACGGCAGCTTACACAGAGTGATGTCATACTGAAGTCGCAAATTATAACGCAACCGCCACTATGATTCTGCGCACACCGTCATGTGATACATCACCTGATTAAAGTTTTTGTAAATTTGCCGCGGGATATCCTGAAACTTTTTACTTTGTTAATATCTAAATGTTTGTTTCCCAGGTCCCACGCACGTTAACAGCAGTAACACTAGCGTTGGCCAGTTAGTTGTATCCATAAGCAGCAAGCTTACTATACAACTATGACTGATAGCTAATTCTAAATAGCGTTTGTTATGGAGTCTGAGGTACTATTAAATGGATAGTGTGTCATTTATATTGCATGACAGCACTGAATAGGTGGAGTGCTTTCATCAGGTGTCATACAAGTGCCTGGAACTCTCAAGTTGTTGAATGGAAGTAGAATGGCCTAGACTATCTGGGGTCTAAGATTAGGCTATACTTAATAATTAGCCCCTATACTTGATAATTAGTCCCCACCCCAGGGGTGGGGGTGAATGGGGGTGAATGGGGGTCAGTGACATATGGTTTTGGTATTTAGGGTAGTTCGTGATTTGGGGCTCGTGATTTGTGTGGGGGCTGATTTGGGATTCAGAAGGAAAGGGGGTCCGTGATAGGATTTGGGTGGGAAGTTCCGTGTAATGCCAGCACTTCCTTACCTACCGTTAACAGGGTTAATTTAGCATTTGTGACTGCAGTTTAAATTCTTGCAGATCATCATAAGTTGAAGGAAATATTATGGGATATATTTTTTATTGGGAATAGGCCTAGGCCTACAATTTTGGACAAAACGGCCGGAACACTTCAGCTTTTTGAGAACTTCATATGTTATAGTGCCATGTTGTTTTAATATTTTTCCGAGAATTGTAACCCCCTATCCTCCCTTTCGATGTTAAATGTATTCCTTTCTTAATGTAAATTTCCAGGAAAAACAGTAACAATAGCCAATATTTGATGGAAAGGGGGGAGGACAATTATTATAGTGAGTTAGGGGAGGGGGACACTGACGGCGTCAATGAAATTATTAAAATGTCCTTATGTACAACACCTCTTCACATCGGCCTAAAAAAGAAGAAGACCAAAACCGCTGGTGACCCCCTATTGAAGGAACCATCATCCAAGAGATATTAGATGGACATTTTTGGAAAACATCACAAAATATCCCAAATCTATAACAGATCTGGTACAAAAAGGACCCCGAACTTGACTCTTTCATCATCGCTTTCAATATTGAGAATAATTAGTTCCGTTTTACACTAATTCACTAAGTTCAGCCTTCACCTCCCGTAGTCGTCTCGCAATTGACCACAGACCCAAGTGTGTTTACAAGCTGCGCGAGTGTTCATTCTGTCATTGTTCAATATTACGAGAATGATATAAAAAATTACGTCATTGATCTAAAAGCGTCTACTCTGCTATGACGTCTTAAAAAGACACCCGGTTGAAGATTCTGTCGATTGCCGTTAGCCCCTAGACAAAAGTTCGCTAACATTTTAAAGTAAGGTCTATTATATCTCGTAAGATTTAAAAATTGTGGTTTTGACGCCAAATTTGGCTTCCAGAGTAAAGACACAGTTATTTTTGAGTGAATTATGTACGGTTTTCTATAAGTCAAAAGCATTTAAAAGCAAAATTAGCCTTAGATCAAATATCGAGAATGTAGCTTATTTGTTTACGATTTCTGTTAACTTCGCAGCGATGTCACGATCTGGTAGTTTGCGGTGCGGCGCTTTGCCTACCAAAATTTGGTTTGTTGTGACAAAATTGCCGCCGGATGACGTCAATTTGCGTTTGGCGGATTGGGTCTAGACTATAGATCAGTAGTCAGTAGCTGTTAGTAAGGCCCAGGGTTAGGATTAGGGTTTGGGTAGCCAGCCTTCCCAATATTACTTATACTCCTTATACGTCAGGCCGAGCCTGAAAAAACAGGCATTTCGGAACCTATTTGTCAGGCCAGTTTGATAAATAGGCTTAATCTTTTCAAGAATGTAGCTTTTGCTAAATTATGTGGCGGAAAATTTGACCTGGCCTAAATTAGTTCAAGTTCACGAGTCCGTAAACTGATTGTAAGTATCTATATTCTACGGATATTCAATATGATATTCATTGTTCGCTGTATTATTGTGAATAGTATCAAGGCTGGAAATAATTTTTTCTCGATCTATTTCCGAGGCTATAGATTACAACAACTAACAAGTTTTCATCTTTACGTATTACTTTTGTGTACATGAGTTCCACTAAATTTGCTGTGCTTTGATTCTGGAAAATTGAAGTCTTTAGGGGGCCCATTTACTCGAGTATGCCGAAAGTTAGATGTAATACTTATCGTATTTTTAGGCAAAGCATATACCTCGAACCATGCTTGTCTATTGAATTCGCAAGTTCGCAACATATCAGATATATATGGCTGTGACGATCAGGCCCACAGGCGTTCCTATTCCTAACGTTATGGCAACCTATATCAGATACGCATACGTATATACTGTATATATATATATATATATATATATATATATATATATATATATATATATATATATATATGTATATATATATATATATAGTAGGTAGGATTCTTCCTAACGCGACTTTCAATCGTATATGAAAATTCCTTCTTTTTTTTGACCACTCGCGAATCTTAATTAGGCCTACACTTTTTTACTGTGGTCACATTTGCTGGAGACTCCCTTCTTCGTGTATAAGCCATGGTATTTGTTAGTTTTTTCCGATTAGATGTACAAACCGTTTGTAATTTGGTAGAAAATTCATCGTTTGTACATCTAATCAGAAAAAAAACTAACAAATACCGTGGGGCTTATACAAAGAAAAAGTATCAGCAAATGTGTAAATAAAAAGTGTAATTAAGATTCGCGAGTTGTCAAAAAAAAGGAATTTACATATACGGTTCAAAAGTTGTGTAAGAAAGAGACCTACCTTTCTTTATATATATAATACATATAGGTTGCCATAACGTTAGGAACACCTGTGATCAGGCCCTACTCGTGTCATGTTTAATAATACTAGCGCTTAGGCCTAGCCTAGGCCTAATTATCATACACATTCCTGAGGGCCTCAGTACGGGTTGACATTGTTGTTCAAACTTTATTTCAATCTTTTTGTAATATGTACAATAAATTCAATTAATATATGCAAGCAATTAAATGATTAGAAACTAAATGAATAAACGTAAATAGCACAGATTGTCAGTTATGTTGAAAAGAAAGAGGAGAACCTTCAGACAACTACTAAAACTTCTTGTGATTAAAGGTTCCCAATGTATACTATAACAAGGGACGCTTTGAACATATATAATAGGATAGAATTTAAAGAAAAGAAAAGGAAAGTTACATAACAAATACTAGTAACAATACCGCCTTCAAAATACACTTGGCTAACAATACAGATTATCAACAATGTAGAAATGGTCTAAGTGGGATGATGGGAAGAATTTGAAATTGATCTGAGGAAATACTTCTTAGGTTTGGATTTGAAGCAAGTAATGCTGGGGCAGCTTTTAACAGATGTTGGTAATGAATTTCAAATTTGTACGCTATGTATTTTAAGTGGTACTAACTTTTAGTGAAGCGTAACAATTTGGGTTGCCGTACGAGGGTTGTTATAGATTAGCTGCAATTCCTATGTTTTTTTAGAATTCACACGTAGAAATTTGATGATTGAAAAATAACTTACTTTTTGGATTTTCTTATAGGCCCTATCAATTAGTCTAAATAATACACCTTTCCCAAATACTTTTCCAAATCTTTACCTATTTAGCAGCACCAAGGCGGGATAAAGTTCTCTGAGATTCACATTTTGGTTGCCATTTTCTTAGTCACCACACATTTGTTATTAATTATTCAATATCCGCAAATAAGTTTTAGAATTTTGCACTAAGCTGCAAGTAGATTTTCTGCTGACATTTTTTTTATTCATATCAATTCATTAAATAGTTTTGGTAAAAAATAATATTTAAAAAACTGTGCGAAAGCAAATAAGTAAAACATCAAGAAATGTTTAGATTATATAATTGTACTACTACTTTATAAGTATTATCCTAATTTTTTCTTCAAATGATCTAAAACATATTACCCCCGCTAAAATGATGGCAGCGTTTTGAACTTTGACCGTACTTTGGAAAGCTCGCTAGACGATTTTTATGGAAAAGTAGTCCAAAATACTTTGATAAAAGTAACTAAATTCACCTTAAAAAGTTTTTGAAGACATGGATGAACTTCAAACATTAATTCTATTCATTGTGGGCAAAAAAATGGGTAAAATAGTTTTGTTTTCATAAAGATCTTAAAAGTGAGATTTTCCTATACTTTTAAGACCTCGCTTAAAACAGTACAGGAGGGTATTGGATTTTGTAGTACCCTCGGACGGCTAGCCATCACTAAACGGCAGCCGTACTACCACAGCTGGCATCAGTCCGATGGTACTACAAGGAGTACTAGGCCTAGCCTATGTAGGCTAGACGGGGAGCATACCCTATGCAACCCAATGGCAAATTAAAATGGCGAAGTTGAACAAAACACTCAAATTTGTGTGTCTCAAAATGATAAAGAATTCGAAAAAGGTTCAAAAATTTACATAGGCTTAGGGGTCTCAAGTTACAGCTCAAAATATTGTTAAACAATAGTAAATATGAACTTTCCTGAATTAACTTAAACGTCCTAAAACCATAACGAAATAGCATTTTTATCGAGAAGTTGTGCGAAAGATTTTCCCCATCCACCATTACTGATTGTCCACCGCATATAACATGGCAACTGCGGGCATTTGTGTAAGTTAGTGTACTCATATCGCATGGGTGTACACAATTAAATAGGAGTGTACAAAAACTGTTCACGGTGGTCCATTTACAATGAGCGAAGATATTCAGAATTGAGGTGTGTAAAGTTTTGTTTTATATTTGTGAAATTCACACGAACACGCTTGGAGCTAAGAATGCTACCCCATCGGGGACATTGCTTTGGTTTGTACAGTAGCAAATTTTCGGGCATTGGACGTCAAATTGGGTGGAAAATTCATCTGTACAACTCATCAGAAAAAATTAACAAATACTGTGGCTTAAAAATGAAGAAGGGAGTCTCTGGCAAATAAGAGTTGTAATTAAGATTTGTGAGTGGTCAAAAAGAGGAATTTTCATATACGGTTCCAAAGTTGCGGCAGGAGGGTGACCCACCTTGTTATACATATATATATATATATATATATATATAAATATATATATATATATATATACTGATTAGTATATAGGTTGCCATAACGCTAGGAACGCCTGTGCTATAAACAGGGCTCACCTGAAATAAAATCATAGGGGTCTTTAACATTACCTTAGGCTCCCTATGCGATTCCGTCATCTCGAAATTCAGTCCTACCATAATACCCCTGCCTAGGTACCCGTACTCATGGTTCCCAAAAATCACGAGATAAATTCCTTCCACATCCGATTTTTGATAAAAAAACTTCTTCTTTTTCCAAACAGCCTGCAAAACCTCCCGTGACATCCACACTGGCCAATTACGCCTATAGATTTTCTTTAACTCGCAATTGTTTAATTTTTTGTACTTGCATTGCGCAGGTGTATACAATTAAATTATTTAAAAAACTATTTACGGGTGCTCTCACGATGATCTATTCATGATGGGCGAAAATATTCAAAATTGAGTCTCGTGCAAGATTGATTTACAAATGGAATATCTGATCAATTAATTTGTTTGTTACTCCCAAACTTCTTGCCCCTTTCTCCATGCTGGTTTTCCATAAGGACTAAACATAAGGAGGCCAAATACACCTTACCAAAAAAACCTTACAGTTACTGGTTTAAGTTTTGATAAGTTCTACTTAGATGTGCGGTAGGTATACGACATGCCTGGAGCTGAGAACGCATAGTAAGAGATACTGTATGTACGTGCCAATGCGTTTCAAGAAAAATTGAACTGCCATTCAAAAAAGTGTCAATCATTTGCGAACGCTCTTGCATTTCGGTTTGTGCTGGGAACATAGATGGAAGTGTGCACATGTTGTTTTGGTTAAATGCAGATTGTCTTCTGAATGGCCTATCATAAATTTTCTTCAATGGATTACTAAAGATGGAATCAAAGTATGTATAATTTAAATTTTTAGACAAAAGTACATTAAGAAAGTTGTCGCAATTTGCGTTGCACCAAATATTTAGTGCAACTTTTTTTGGACATGTGTTGTAGCCCGTTGACTTTTGCTTCAGTGTGTGGTTTGGTTTATCAATACATGTGCGTTCATTACTACGTGATTTGGGTATGAATATTGGTGCTAGGCCTACCCATACTTATAGGTGCTGAAAATCACCAGATAAATTCCTTCCACGTTCTATTTTGGTTCTGATGCGATAGCATCAGGAACCTATGCGGTCATGATGGCGTGTGGGTGTATGTGTGTGTGTACGTATGTATGTTTGTGACGGTCAGCTCGTAAACGCGATATTTCAAGAACGATACTCTGGATTCATGTAATATGTGGTACACAGATAGCCCATGGTCCGTAGGTGTGCCCTATTGTGTTTGATGGTGATGTCATGCATATTAATGAGTATATTGAACCCGTTAAACAGTCGTTTTAACTGTCGATTGACCTCAAAATGGTGTAGAATTGACAATCCGTCATTTCTTAATACTGATTTGTCATTTCTTAATGGTTTTCGCACCTCAGATTGGCTGAAAGCAAGGTATTTTGTGAAATTTTTTAGGCCTAAACGTTATGGTATGAATTGACCTATTACATGAAAATGGCATTTTCGCGTAATAGGTGCGCAAAAAAATGATATTTACGCGTAATAGGTACTTTCATAGTATAACAGACTGAGCAAACATATTTTGGGTTTTTTGGTGAAATAGTATGAGGAATCTGTTAAAGCTCCGAGTATGAAATCAAACTTGGTGGGTGTCCAACTATCCATACACATTTGACGTAATAACTATTCTTCTTTTGCAGGAAATGATCGCCGATTTGTAACCTTTGTCCTTCTAGAATGGCCAACGATACCACCTCTTCATCCAACGTAACATGTAATCCTTTTGATGCTGAAAGTCTTGACAGCCTGCACCTACCAACATTTAGTCCGTCAGTGTTTAATTCACGAAAGCGCACTCCTTCCAGCTCTAGAAAGGTAAGCAATACACCGAGTGCCAACATTTAGTCCGTCTGTGTTTGCTTCACGAAAGCGCACTCCCTCCAGCTTTAGAAAGGTAAGCAATACACTGAGTGCCAACATTTATGACTTAAAATGAAAAGTTTTGTTCCATTTTTTGTTGCTCCCTGATTTATGAGAGCAGAGTCACATTGACAGGCTGGAATCTATTCAAAGGACGGTCACTGGAATCTATTCAAAGGACGGTCAAAGCGACATTAAGTTACCCAGAAAGGCTTAAACTTCTCAACGTTATAAATGTAGAGAATTCTTACATTTTATGTCAACTTAGCCTGGTGATAAAATATATAACAATCTTTGCCCTTCAAGTTTCCAGAGCTTTCTTACTGTATGTGTAGTAAAAGAGTCCCTGGAAGACTTTTACACTAAGCAAGCTAAAACAGATGTTGTTTATAATTCAACTTTTGTGACTTATACTGTGAATTTATAAATCAGAAATAAATGTATTCACTTCTAGTTATACCTTACCTTCCATGCCATAAATATGCAATCTGGTCACATGACCTGATTTTAACGCACTTCTAACCGACCTTAAAAACGTGGTCACCAGCCCAACCCTGACCTCTATAATACCTCTACTAACCCTCACTTCTTTTCAGTGCGTTGTTATCACAAGATCGCTGGAACTGGTCAAATTTTCTTTTAGAAATTGTAACCTTTTCTAACAATTTTCTCCCTTGCAGCTTCTACCAGGCAGGTTTTTACACTGTTCAGCCTTATTCGGTTTGCCTTTTCAAGTCTTCTGAGGTCAGATACTGTAAGGTGGCCATAAGACCGGGAATTCTTCAGTCCGACTCTTTGGACTTTCGCATTAGGCCTACACTTAGGATAGAGTGTTTGTGCCTCCATCCGTACAAAACGAATGGCTATTTCAAGAGAGTCCAACTCTCGCGGCGGGTGTTTTTAGTCCCTAGAGCACCCGGTGTGCCTGTTTAGTGGACCTTTTGCCCCTGGGTTTAAGTGTTTTTCACCTTCAGCCCGCCCTGCCACGAGGAGATTCTAGCATTATACTATGCATTGTATTAACATGTTAGGATATCTTCAGTACAGGTTCTCGTATGCATGTTGGCGCATGCATATTGGGTCGACGTCACCACAGGGTGTTCGAGGCGTCGGCTTCTTACAGCTTCAAGGAGCTACACTTGATACAAGAGAACCTATATTTTATTTAACGTTACCAGTGTATATCGAGTTTTCGTTTTTCTCGAATATAATTAAGACAGTTTTTAATTTTCAAGCTTGAATTTTGTGGCGTTGGAGAGACCTTGAAGGGGTCTCCCTGGCGTCCTCTTTTCAGAAGATTTAATCTTTTCTTTTTATCTCCACAGACACCAGGTTACAAAGTGGTTCGTGTTTTCCACGCTACCCTGCGCTTTTAAAGAATTTACTTTTTGTGCATTTTCTCAGGTTTAAATTTGTTTTCAGATAGTGATTTTTCTGATAAGAATTGTTGATGTACTAAATTGCTCTGGCTTGCCTCACTATGTTTGATGTCTTCCGCAGACCCGTCTCGCCCGCGTAAGGGTCGTAAGTACATCCCCATACAGCCTTGGTGTGAGTATATATATATTTTCTATATATATATATATTATTTTTTTCAAAACGCTAAGAGGTGATATAAATCATTATAGTCTCATAGGTTTTACTTACGCCACGACCACCGACTTGACGCTACTGAGCAGTGGAGGTCTGTGTTAGTAGTTTACTTTGTTAACTTTTACCTGATTCACCCCTGAAGGCCTCTGACTCGACGCTACTGAGTTGGTGAGGCATATTTTTAGTGGGTAACTCCTTTGTACACCGCTGTGGACCTCGGTTCCGTTTAGGGACTGGTAGGGCCACAAATAGGTGGTGCACAAAGAGGTAATAAGTGAGTTATAAGTAATTCTATGGCTCGCTGTTGAGCCATCACATTATTTTCACGGGTCCATATGAATCTGCACGCCTCCGTACGGCTCCACAGCCTGTGTTCACGGGTCCGTGACAGTTCCGTACTGGTCCTTTGGACGGCTCCGTGGCCTACGGCTTTACGAATCCATATGGCTCCAGTGAACGGGTTCGTACGGCTCCAGAGTTTTGTAATGTGATAACGTACTTAATATGATAAACCCGGAAATAGACCCTCTACCTACGAATCTACATCTTCACAAGAAGTATAGCATCACGAGAGCTATTTTCTTCTTGTTTCTGTAGCTATTAGCTACGCAGTTCTACGGCCGTGTGAACTGCCCCAGTAAGATTTTCTGCATTGAACGTTACAGTTTCACAATATCTTTCACCAATATCATGGACACAAAGGACAGGTCCCCGAGTGTTGGTGCGTTACGCACCCAATAGATCCCGTGATGCGTCGTGTGTAAATGCTTCTTTAAGTTATGCTCTGGTGACATCCATCTCGTGTGTTACGCATGCAGATTATGCTGCGAGTCCAACTCTTGTACTCTATGCAGCGACTGGGATCAAGTGGCGTGGTGGGAGCATAGACTCCACCCCGACCGGTGCTTTCAAAAAGCGGCCGAGAGAGCGCTGAATTGACGGTCAGACAGGCTGTATCCGTCTCCCACCTCGCCGTCACCGCCGCCCATGCCTAAGCCGCAGCCCCCTCATGCCCTGGAGGCAAGGCCGCCGCCCACTCTCAGCAGGGCACCCAAGAACGGGCCCCCGCAGCTGAGTGGGCGTACGCTTACGCGTACCCCTTTTGTGGGGGAAGGGCATGGTGCAGCACTTTTGACCCACCCCTGATGCCTCCGTTGTTGGGGGGGCGTTTGGGGAAATTTCTAAAGGTGTGGGAGACAGCCAACACAGTCAAATGGGTGTTACGAACCATTCGGCAGGGTTACTGTCCAGAGCTCATGACTAACCCGCCCAAAGGGGGGAGGTCTTTAGTTCCATCCGCATGCCTCGTTTGAGCGACCACACAGAGTTCTTGAGAACAGAGATCGGAGAGCTGTTGGCGAAGAATGCCAGCACCCCTTGAATCCTCCAAGGAACCTCGTAATGTCCACATTTTTCCTGGCCCCCAAGAAGGAGAACAAGTGGCGCCCCTCCGTTGAAGTTCAAGATGGAGACTCTTCCCTCCATCCTCCCTTAGTTGTCAAGGGACCTGTGGGCCACCTCTGTCAACTTCGCGGACGCATATCTTCATGTGCCGATGCTCGAGGAACACAGGCGTTTTCTGTCGTTCCAATTCGAGAGAGTTACGTACATGTTCAGGGCGTTACCCTTCGGGCTATCGACTGCCCCCAGGGTCTTCACCCATATTACGAGAGTTCTAACAGCCTTTCTGTGAAATCAAGGCATCAGAATCTTTATGTACCTAGACGACTGGCTGATCGTTGCAGTAGATGCAGCCACCGCCGCATAATACACGAATGTAGTCATACGAGTGGCTCAGGACTTAGGGTGGGTGATCAAGCTCCCCAAGCCCAATCTAGTTCCTTCTCAGACTCCCACCTTTCTGGAAGCAGTCCTGGATTTTAGACAAGGTCGTATACGACCAATGGAGGAGCAGATCCTATTCCTAAGATACCTAGCCAGCCTAGTAGATGTAGTCCTCATGTGCAGGTTTCACATGCGGGATCAACAATTTCATCGACTGGATCATTTCGTCCACCCTCTTTGATAGGACTGAAACCCGATCCCCTCCCTTTTGTTTTCGCATTAAATCAGACCTCTTCCATCTCAGCATCAACCCCGCCACTCTCGCACCTTCTCTTGGCCCACTTTTTCTCCTTGGGCCACCCCCTCCCTTCTATCCACCTGGACCCCTCCACTAATCACAAAACCCAAACCCACCCTAACCTCTTCATGAATCTCCACCACCAAATCAAAGACCAACTCTCAAACTACACCTCCATCTATACTGATGGCTCCAAGGAAGGCAATATGACAGCTGCTGCTGCCGTCATCGAAGACATCACCCTTAGTAGCAAACGTCCCAACTACTCGCCCATCTTTTCAGCCGAGGCAAAGACCATCCTCTTCACCCTCAACTTTATTGAGTACTCTCCACTCAGCCACTTTGCCATTTTCTCCGACTCAAAACTGTTCTTACTTCTTTACTCAATCTTAAACGGGATAACTTCACATCCCACCTCCTCCTCCGGAAATTCCTTTCTCCCACCCTTTGCAGGAAAAGTCTTCTTTTCTTCTGGATTCCCAGCCATGTTGGCATCCCTGGCAATGACAGGGCTGATGCAGCCGCTAAGCTTGCCCTCAACCTCCCCCCTACCCCTTTTCCCAAAACCCTTTCTGATATCAGACAGCTTATCTCTTCCCTTGTTTGTGACCGCTGGCAGACCTCACGGAACTCCCAAATTGATAACAAACTCCACGTCATCCAGCCCACCATTCCAATCAAACCTACCATCAACAACCTTTTTCGTATCGACAACGTTGATATTACCTGTCTTAGAATAGGTCACACCCACCTCACTCACTCCCACCCCCTTATTGGCTCCCCCAACCCCTCTGCAACAATTGCCATTGCACCCTCACAGTCCATCATGTTCTCCTTGCTTGCCCCTGTGCAACCTCCCCAGAGCTTCCCTCGCTCCCTCTCCACAACTCAATTGCTAAGTTCTTCCAGAAAAACCCTCCGGATAAAATTATCTCCTTCCTTCATCATGCTTCCTTCTACAACTATATTTAATTCTCGTGCACCCTCTTTCTACTTTGTTTTTTTCACCCATGCACCTCCTCTCTAGATCACAGCTTTCTGGCTTTTTGTTTTTGTATTTCTCTCATTCTCCCCCTGTTTCCTTTCCTTCCTACCTCTAGAATGATCTGACCTCTCAGGCGCAATTTGACCATCGTTGTTGTGGTGCCTTTAAACCCTCATCAAACAAACAAACAAACATTTTGTCCCATCCAGGAGGGACCTCAGTGTCCTCGTCCTCCGTACACAGGCAGTGGTCCCCCACATTTGGTGGTGGTGCGTCCACTCTAACCTGTCACAGGGAGCGATTTTTCGACCCGTCAGACCTTTAGTGTCAATGGTGACCGATGCATCTTTGACAGGGTGGGGAACGCATTAAGCGTGGTCCAAAGTTGCGGGATTTTTGACGGACACTTGGTGCGGTCAGTACATAAATTTGTTGGAACTAGAGGCAGCACGCCGGGCTCTTGTTTATTTCCTACCACAGGTACGGAACAAGACTGTTCTCATATGCACCAACAACATCATGGTAGTGGCGTTTATCATCAGACAGGGAGGCATGAGATCCAGGAGATTCTGGATCCTAACCATGTCTCATCTGTCTTGGTGCATGACGAACAAGGTCACACTTCAGGCGGTCTACCTGCCAGGCAAGGAGAACACGGTTGCAGATCTGTTATCTCACCTCCAAGGAACCCCCACAGAATAAGCTTTCCTTCCGTGGTTGGCCGAGGCGATCTGGTTGACCTTCGGTCTCCCAGATGTAGATCTGTTCGTGTCTGTGGACAACCACAAGCTACCAATTTTTTGCGCTCTGACACCCGACCCGAGAGTCTGGAGAGTGGACGCTTTCACGATCAGGTGGACCCACTTCTACTTTAGGGATGTATGCTTCCAGACTCGGGATGTTCCGAGATTGGTCCCAGGATAGATCGGTTTCTCCGCATACTTCGATTTCTCTCTTGGTGATGTAGCAGATTTTTTGTTGGTCCAGTTTAACCTGAATAAATCCATCAATACAGTCAAGTGGTTCAGGAGAGCCATAGCAGCAATCGACCTGAGCTTTTTCAGATGGTTCGTCTGTCACCGACGTGCAGCCTTTGGAAAGATTAATTATAGGAATGTTCTTACTAAGACCATCAGTTCGGAACCTCTCTCCCCCTTGGGATATGCAGGTGGTTCTTGAGACATTAGCACAAACTACGTTTGAGCCTTTGTTAGAATTTCCACTCAAGGAACTGACGATCAAAATGGTATTTCTACTCTCCGCGGCCTCTGCCAGATGCAGAGGTGCCGTTCACGCGCTTTCGCTCAAAGAAGGCCATATTCGCTTCGAATCGGGGATGTTCGACTCATGCCTGACTCAGCCTTCTTAGCCAAGAACCAAACATTAAGAGTTTTTACCGGAAACGATATTCCTTCTGTCACTCGCTACGTTTTCAGACATGGCAGAGGACAAAGCCTGGTGCCTCGTTCGATGTCTCAAACACTATATTAAATGTACGCAATCTTTTTGAAACAACGTAAACGCCTTATTCGTGTCCTTACAAAATCCGCATCGCGCAGTCTCGCGTGATACGATTTTACGTTAGATTGTTCAGGCAATCGCGTACAATAAATCCGCGTTATTCACAGAATGATCGGTTAAGGCACATCAGGTGCGAGGCATAGCTACATCAATTGCACTTTTTAGTGGGGTTCCCCTCAACGATTTTCTTCGTGCTGCGGTGTGGAAAACACCAGCCACGTTCGTCTCCACATATCTGAAGGATATACCAAACTATCAAGGCGGAGTTGCAAGGGCCATTCTTTCGAGAAAAGGACCATCCCTTTCTCGAGGTGAATATTCTTGCTTTCAATTATTCACATTCTCTCGTTCAGTTACTATTCTTCTGTTAATTTTCTTAACGTCTTAGTTGTTTACTAACGGATTTTAGCCGCTGTTCTGGCACTTTTAATTCATTTCTTTTTACTAACCAATTTTTTTTGCCGTTGTTCAGGCTCTTCTTATTTTGTTTATTCTTACTAACGAAGCTTTGCCGTTGTTTTGGTGATTGTTCTTTCGTTGTTTTACTTACGGAATCTTGCCGAACTTCGACACCTTTTATTTTGTTTATGTTTTAAACAAGGTTCTGCCGCGGTTCTGCCGCGGTTCTGGCAGCTTTTGTTTAGTTTAAATTTAGAGACGCTTTGATCCCTTCATGTTATAACTAAACCGCCTGGTCCTCTGACGAACCTTGTAAGATTTTGTCATGACGTATTGGGCGTTGTTTTACTGTTTGACTCTGTTCACTAACGGATTCTGGTTGCATGCTTTTGCGGGTGACTAACCTATGTTCTGTAGACGTCTTGTCTCGATTATCATTAACAGGGTGCTTTCTGTTCTCTTGTTATAACTACCAGTGGGTCACTATTTTTTAATACTTCCTATTCAGAGGTCTTTCATCTTCAAGAGCAGAAGGAGTTTCATCCTTTAACCAGGATAAGACTAGTGCGAGTTTTAGGACCAGCCTTTAGAAAATTGTGCTGCGACCTGAACTTCCTTCCTATCCTCGGTTGCAATCTGATTGCATATTTATAGCATGGAAGGTAAGGTATAATTAGAAGTAAATTTAACCCACTAAGAGTAGCGGGGATATTTACGGAGTTATACTTACCTTTCATGCATCCCGGCCCACCTCCCCTCTTATTCAGGCCTCGGTGGAATTTTAAGTGAGGGTTAGTAGAGGTATTATGGAGGTCAGGGCTGGGCTGGTAACTACGTTTTTATGGTCGGTTAGAAGTGCATTAGAATCCGGTCATGTAACCAGATTGCATATTTATAGCATGGAAGGTAAGTATAACTCTCGTAAATATCCCCACTATGCTTAGCGGGGTAAATAAATACTGGGTACAATCATAAAACAACACATCTCCATATCATCCAGCCCACAATTCCGATCAAATTCACCATCAACAACCTCTCTCGTATCAACAACGTTCATATTACCCATCTTAGAATTGGTCACACCCACCTCACTCACTCCCACCTTCTTATTGGCTCCCCCCAACCCCTCTGCAAAAATTGCCACTGCACCCTCACAATTCATCACGTTCTCCTTGCTTGCCCCCTGTACAACCTTCCCAGAGCTTCACTCACTCCCCACAACTCAATTGCTGAGTTCTTCCAGAAAAATCTTTCGGATAAGATTATCTCCTTCCTTCATCATGCTTCCCTCTACAACCATATTTAATTCTCCTCTTCCACTCCCTCTCTACTTTGTTTTTGTTTCACCCATGCACCTCCTCTCTCGATCACAGCTTTCTGACTTTTTGTTCTTGAATTTCTCTCATTCTCTTCTGTTTCCTTTCCTTCCTACCTCTAGAATGATCTGGCCTCTCAGGCACAATTTGACCCTCGTTGTCGTGGTGCCGTTAAGCCCTCATCAAACAAACAAACAAACAACACATTTCCTATGAAGTATGCATGGAGACAATTCCATGTATATGAAACTTGACTAAAAAAAATGTGTTTTATATTGAAATTAGAACGTGCATTTTTCATTTAATTTGAACATACTTTTTGGCTCTTTTATGTGCAGAAAAAATAAGAGATTTTGAAACCCAAATTTGTTGCATGTACTTTTAGCTTATACTCCGCATGTAATTACCATTGTTTATCACTCTGGAAATTTGACACTACTTGAACTAATTATCTTCCAGTTGGTGACTGGAATTGAAATAGAAAACTGTCTAAGCCAGCCATAGAGAGTAAATGGCTTCAGTATGGATGTTATAGGCAGGGTTTGGGGGGTGCAAGAAGGGAATGTGCCCCCCCTTCCCCCACACACACACACATTTTCCATATTTAGGTCTTAATAAAGGTTTTGCTGTCCCACTTTCGGTGGAGAAATCCCACCCAGGTTTTAGTTATGATTTTCTGTCATTTGTATAGAAGCCCTTCCGATGGTCAATTGACCACCTGGCCACGTTGTACCCTGCAGACATTGATGAACTACCACAACAAGAGGAGAGCCACCTGGATAATGAAAATGAGGAGAAAGTACAGGAAGCCATTGACCAGGTATTGTAACACTCACTGACCAGGTACTGTGACACTCACTGACCACATACTGTAGCACTCACTGACCAAATACTGTGGAACTCATTGACCAAGTACTGTGGTACTCGCTGATCAAGTACTGTGGCACTCACTGATCAAGTACAGTAGCATTCACTGACCAGGTACTGTAGCACTCACTGACCAGGTACTGTGGCACCCCCTGATCAAATACTGTGGCACTCACTGACCAAGTACTGTGGCACTCACTGACCAAGTACTTTGGCACTCACTGACCAAGTACTGTAGCACTCACTGATCAAGTACTGTAACACTTACTGATCAAGTACTGCAACACTCACTGACCAAATACTGTAGCACTCACTGAGCAAGTACTCTACTGTAGCACTCACTGATCAAATACTGTGGCACTCACTGATCAATTACTGTGGCACTCACTGATCAAATACTGTAGCACTCACTAAGCAAGTACTGTGGCACTCACTGACTAAGTACTTTGACACTCACTGACCAAGTACTCTAGCACTCACCGATCAAGTACTGTAACACTTACTGATCAAGTACTGTAACACTCACTGACCAAGTACTGTAGCACTCACTGAGCAAGTACTCTACTGTAGCACTCACTGATCAAATACTGTGGAACTCACTGACAAGGTATGGAGCACTCACTGATGGGTCATTCCGTAAAAGAATGACCCAAATGTTTGAAAATGGTCAGGCCATCATCTTGGATGTCGCCAATTTTTTTGTGTACAAAGAAAACCATGTCTGCCAAGGATGCACATCTGCCAAGTTTTAAAACGATGCCTGACCATTTTCAAAAAACTTTTGGTCCATCTTTTATGGAATGACCCACCTACAAATAAATGTTTATTTGTTTTTTTTCATCCTTCATCAATAGCAGTTGAATGGAATGTGACCAAGAGGCTTTAAATCTCCATCAGTCCTTAATCAAAATTTAACAGGAGCAAACCGTCGGATGATTTTCAGAGGTTCTTCAATGTTTGATTGTAGTGTAAAGACTGTTCTGTTTAGAATTTCAAGCTCTTGTGAGTGACTATGAAGCCTCAACCTGCCCATACAAAGTAGCTCTTCTGAGTGACTATAAAGCCTCAACCTGCCCATACAATGTAGGTCTTGTGAGTGACTATGAAGCCTCAACCTGCCCATACAATGTAGCTCTTCTGAGTGACTTTAAAGCCTCAACCTGCTCATATAATGTAGCTCGTGTGAGTGACTATAAAGCCTCAACCTGCCCATACAAAGTAGCTCGTGTGAGTGACTATAAAGCCTCAACCTGCCCATATAATGTAGCTCTTCTGAGTGACTATAAAGCCTTAACCTGCCCATACAAAGTAGCTCGTATGAGTGACTATAAAGCCTCAACCTGCCCATATAATGTAGCTCTTCTGAGTGACTATAAAGCCTCAACCTGCCTATATAATGTAGCTCGTGTGAGTGACTATAAAGCCTCAACCTGCCCATATAATGTAGCTCGTGTGAGTGACTATAAAGCCTCAACCTGCCCATACAAAGTAGCTCTTCTGAGTGACTATAAAGCCTCAACCTGCCCCTATAATGTAGCTCTTGTGAGTGACTATAAAGCCTCAACCAGCCCATATAAAGCATCTCTTCTGAGTGACTATAAAGCCTCAACCTACCCATACAATGTAGCTCTTGTGAGTGAATATAAAGCCTCAACCAGCCTATATAATGTAGCTCTTGTGAGTGACTATAAAGCCTCGAACTGCCCATACAATGTAGCTCTTGTGAGTGACTATAAAGCCTCAACCTGCCTATATAATGTTGCTTTTCTGAGTGACTATAAAGCCTCAACCTGCCCATACAAAGTAGCTCTTCTGAGTGACTATAAAGCCTCAACCCGCCCATATAATGTAGCTCTTGTGAGTGACTATAAAGCCTCAACCTGCCCATATAATGTAGCTCTTCTGAGTGACTATAAAGCCTCAACCTGCCTATATAATGTAGCTCGTGTGAGTGACTATAATGCCTCAAGCTGCCCATATAATGTAGCTCGTGTGAGTGACTATAAAACTTAAACCTGCCCATATAATGTAGCTCTTCTGAGTGACTATAAAGCCTCAACCTGCCCATATAGTGCATCTCTTCTGAGTGACTAAAGCCTCAACCTGCCCATACAATGTAGGTCTTGTGAGTGAGTATAAAGCCTCAACCTGCCCATATAATGTAGCTCCTCTGAGTGACTATAAAGCCTCAACCTGCCCATACAAAGTAGCTCTTCTGAGTGACTATAAAGCCTTAACCCGCCCATATAATGTAGCTCTTGTGAGTGACTACAGTATAAAGCCTCAACCAGCCCATACAATGTAGCTCTTCTGAGTGACTATAAAGCCTCAACCTGCCCATATAATGTATCTCTTCTGAGTGACTATAAAGCCTCAACCTGCCCATATAATGTATCTCTTCTGAGTCACTATAGAGCCTCAACCTACCCCTTGTGAGTGACTATAAAGCCTCAACCTGCCTATATAATGTAGCTCATGTGAGTGACTATAATGCCTCAAGCTGCCCATATAATGTAGCTCTTGTGAGTGACTATAAAGCCTCAACCTGCCCATATAATTTAGCTCTTGCGAGTGACTGTAAAGCCTCAACCTGCCCATATGTAGCTCTTGTGAGTGACTATAAAACCTCAACCTGCCCATACAATGTAGCTCTTCTGAGTGACTATAAAGCCTCAACCTGCCCATATAATGTAGCTCTTGTGAGTGACTATAAAGCCTCAACCTGCCCATACAATGTAGCTCTTCTGAGTGACTATAAAGCCTCAACCTGCCCATACAATGTAGCTCTTCTGAGTCACTATAAAGCCTTAACCTGCCCATATAATATAGCTCTTCTGAGTCACTATAAAGCCTCAACCTGCCCATATAATGTAGCTCTTGTGAGTGACTATAAAGCCTCAACCTGCCTATATAATGCAGCTCTTCTGAGTCACTATAAAGCCTCAACCTGCCCATATAATGTAGCTCTTGTGAGTGACTATAAAGCCTCAACCTGCCCATATAATGTAGCTCTTGTGAGTGACTATAAAGCCTCAACCTGCCCATATAATGTAGCTCTTGTGAGTGACTATAAAGCCTCAACCTGCCCATATAATGTAGCTCTTCTGAGTGACTATAAAGCCTCAACCTGCCCATACAATGTAGCTCTTCTGAGTCACTATAAAGCCTTAACCTGCCCATATAATATAGCTCTTCTGAGTCACTATAAAGCCTCAACCTGCCCATATAATGTAGCTCTTGTGAGTGACTATAAAGCCTCAACCTGCCCATATAATATAGCTCTTCTGAGTCACTATAAAGCCTCAACCTGCCCATATAATGTAGCTCTTGTGAGTGACTATAAAGCCTCAACCTGCCCATATAATGTAGCTCTTGTGAGTGACTATAAAGCCTCAACCTGCCCATATAATGTAGCTCTTGTGAGTGACTATAAAGCCTCAACCTGCCCATATAATTTAGCTCTTGTGAGTGACTATAAAGCCTCAACCTGCCCATATAATGTAGCTCTTGTGAGTGACTATAAAGCCTCAACCTGCCCATATAATGTAGCTCTTGTGAGTGACTATAAAGCCTCAACATGCCCATATAATGTAGCTCTTCTGAGTGACTATAAAGCCTCAACCTACCCATACAATGTAGCTCTTGTGAGTGACTATAAAGCCTCAACCTGCCCATATAATGTAGCTCTTGTGAGTGACTACAGTATAAACCCTCAACCTGCCCATACAATGTAGCTCTTGTACATGACTATAAAGCCTCAACCTGCCCATATAATGTAGCTCTTCTGAGTCACTGTAAAGCCTCAACCCGCCTATATAATGTAGCTCTTCTGAGTGACTATAAAGCCTCAACCTGCCCATATTATGTATTTATTTGTTTTTGTCTTCTACAGTTTTTCTCCCAGGAAAGCATCGCCCCTTCACCCTGGTCATTACCACATCCAATGAAGAGTGTCACATTTTCTCCAAAACCCCCTTCAGTATCTTGTAAGTAAACTCACTTCAATATCTTGTAAGAAAATCCCCTTCAGTATCTTGTAAGTAAACCCCCTTCAGTATCTTGCAAGTAATCCCACTTCAGTATCTTGTAAGAAAAGCCCCCTGCAGTATCTTATAAGTAAGCCCCCCTCAGTATCTTGTAAGTAAACCCCCTTCATTATCTTGTAAGTAAACTCCCTTCAGTATGTTGTTAGTAAACCCTCTTCAGTATCTTGTAAGTAAACCCCCTTCAGTATCTTGTAAGAAAACCCCCTTCAGTATCCTGTAAGTAAACCCCCTTCAGTATCTTGTAAGTAAATCCTCTTCAGTATTTGCTTGGAATTGAAGAAATATTCTTATTTACTTTAATGTGCATTTCTATGGTACAGGACTATTAAAGAAACATAATGCAATAACTCCTAAATGCAATATTAGATGTTGACATTGTTTCTGCACCAATTTGTGTCTATAATAGTCCTAAGATTGGGAATATTGCTTTAATTATCAGATACTAAAGATAGCACCTGCAGTGGTTTAGTAACTTTTCCTTCCAAGCAGTGATTTTTATGTACAAACACACCTACTACTTACTTATTTTGGTAATGGGATTTGCTCAAAGGAGTTTAAAATCATCTGAGTTCAATTTTACCATTGACATCCAGTTAGTTACGTTAAATCCATCGGAGCCATCAGGTGGTTATTCCCGGTTTCCATGGCGCAAGCGGATGAGAGCACATGACTCCCCCTGGACGGGATGCCAGTCCATCGCAGATTAACTCCCCAGCAGTGCTGGTACTTATTTTACAGCTGAGCGGACTGAAGGTAATAGAGTTAAGTGCCTTGCTCAACAACACAATGCAGTGCTCACTACGGGAATCGAACCTGGTATCTTTCGCATACGAGCATGACTTCTTAACCACCGAGCCACTGCACCATTGAAATCCAGCATAATCTTAAATTAAGGGAGAAACAGTATCAAACTCATATACTTTAGGGGGAAATGTTCTTGAACCTCGGGCTATAACCCAATTGGAGCAATTCCCCAATTGGGGCTATAACCGAGTTGGGGTTGAGGAAATTTAATCCCATCCATAAATCAGCATTCTTTTCTGCAGTTAGATTTCAGAGCAAATTGATGAGAGAATTTGCTATCACAGCTATAGGTTATTTCCTTGTATAATATAAGTTTTCCCATTACTCTGCTGTTTTCCTGGTGTTTTTTTTCTCTTTCAAATGCAGCGAACAAACCCAGATTTTCATACCTAGCCAGCGTTGGGAAAAAAAGCCACTTGCTAATCATTTTTACAACTTGGCGAGTAAATTCAGTAAAACCTATTTTTCAATTCTTTCAAGCGAAATTTGAAAATTTTCGGGCAACTGGTGTGGGTAAAATATTGCCTCCAATATCCAAGTTTACGCTGACCCGAATTCTGCTTTCTATATCATGAAAATATTATTTCTATAGTATGAATCATTGTTTTTATGAAAAATTTGAATAGAAATATGATTTAGAAATAACAGAACGGTTCCCTACAATGTCATTTGATCCTAAAATCGCGCGACTTTTTTGGCCGTCCTCACTTAGGATTATAATGCATTATAGCCTGCATACTGTAAAATGTGCCTTACCATGTAAAATTTCAAAACTGCTCCACCAAGTGCCAACCCGTAAATCAATCCTTTGCAAAGATGACTGCTTTCTCCACGGAGCATGCTGCAACACACCTCTGTTTAAACATTTTGTATTCTTTTTTTATTTTGTAACATTTATTTGTTGTTGTAAAATTTGTTTAACTCATTAGGTAATATTTTCTAATTCATTGAGCACAACTGAAGTTGTTTGGACAGTGTATTTTGGGGTCAGTTTTAGAGCTTGTAAAAACTGGTCTTTATCGAGTAAGAATGAAGCCTAATTTGATTCACTTACCATGGCTGAATTTAGTGTGGCGAGTATGACATTATTATCATATTTAGTGTGGCGAGTATGACATTATATTATCATATTTAGTGTGGCGAGTATGACATTATATTATCATATTTAGTGTGGCGAGTATGACATTATATTATCATATTTAGTGTGGCGAGTATGACATTATATTATCATATTTAGTGTGGTGAGTATGACATTATATTATCATATTTAGTGTGGCAGTATGACATTATATTATCATATTTAGTGTGGCGAGTATGACATATTATCATATTTAGTGTGGCATTATTATATTATCATATTTAGTGTGGCATTATATTATCATATTTAGTGTATGACATTATATTATCATATTTAGTGTGGGAAGTATGACATTATATTATCATATTTAGTGTGGCGAGTATGACATTATATTATCATATTTAGTGTGGGAAGTATGACATTATATTATCATATTTAGTGTGGCGAGTATGACATTATATTATCATATTTAGTGTGGCGAGTATGACATTATATTATCATATTTTCTCCTCGCCACAATATATTTTGCTCACCTATGGTGAGCAGGCGAGTGGTTTTACCAACCCTATACCTAACATCTAACCCTCAGTTTGTACATTTGTTAGTGGAGTGTAGGGGCATGGTTATAGGTACATCATATAAAATATATTCCAAATAGTAAAGGTAGCAAAAAATTCCATTAAAGTGTGTGAAGAATGGACAGTTCTACCGTTTTCTAAATTTAACAAAATATGTCAGTTGGCTATGTCATCAGCATTCTCCATTTTGTTTTTAAGATGCATGTGTTTTACCGTGTGTCACAACAGTCTAATGATAGTGGGTAACCATAGTTACAGTTTTGGTGTGTCATAGAAGTCTGATGATAATGGGTAACCATAGTTACAGTATTTTAAGATAACATTGTTCAGAACCCTGATAAAACTGCAAGATATACCCTTTGAGCCATTAATGGTACAACTTGTAATATATAACTTCTGATATTTGTTTTTGTTGCATTCCTTGGCAGCGAAGGTTACTCATTGTACCCCTCGCCACAGCTGAGCTACAAGATATACCCTTTGAGCCATTAATGGTACAACTAGTCATATATAACATCTAAAATTTATTTTTGTAGCATTCCCTGGCAGTGAAGGTTACTCACCATACATTCCCTGCAGAGAAGACCCGTCACCGGTCCAACATGTGGAGACTAAGCTGGACGGTAAGAACTGACACAATTTGTTAGCTAAGGCTTAATCAGGGGGGATGCCTGATGGGGGGAATTTCCTGCTCCCTTACAATTCAAGAACAGATGTTCCTATTCCTACCACAACACATTGAGAACATTTTCCTGGAAAGAGGAGAATTCTGAATGCCTCCTATGGCTGTACCCCTGTTCCACTGCCGGGCCCACCCCTGGCCTTAATTAATGTGTTTAAACTTAAAGAACTTATAGAAACAGTTGACATTAGGTTTACTGTTATCAACCAATGTTGGTGATTTGCAGGGTGTTTACAGATAGAAAGAAATATCTTATGGCAGATGGTCAAAATGACCATTTGTATAAAAGCAGAGAATGACATGTTGTTCTCCTCAACCAAACTTTGTTGCATAAGCAATGCTCTGTATGTTATACATTACAACATGTCCAAGCTGGTGGTTATGTTGGCCACTTTTGCTACACAATTTTCAAAATTTAAATTCTCCAAAGACAAGACAGTCTGCATGCACTTCTGTCATTTCAACAACCTCCACCCCTACCCGAACCTCGTGCCCAATGGCAATCGCATCCCTAAACTTAAACACATGAAGTTCCTGGGTTTAACTGTAGACCCCAAGTTTTCCTACAAGCAACACATCACCAACCTGAAACAGAAATGCAACAGCTCCCTCAACCCTTTCCGCATCCTCTTCAACACCACTTGGGGTGCGAACCGCCATGCTCTCCTCAAAATCTTTAGGCTCACCATTCGTGCCAAGCTTGACTATGGCAATATTGTCTTCTGTGTTGCTCACAACTCATACCTCTACCACATCAACACCACCCAAAATGAAGCCCTCAGGCTTTGTCTGGGTACCTACAGGACCTCCCCAATCACCAGCCTTCATGTTGAAGCCAACGAACCCCTTTTTCTGCTAAGGTGTAGAAAGCTTAGCCTCTCGTATGCTTTTAGAGTCCTCACCAACACCCAGAACCCTGTTTACAACCTTAATGTACTAGGTACCCCAATTTCTCCACCCTCTTTGATAGGACTAAAACCCTATCCCCTCCCTTCAGCTTATGCATCAAATCAGACCTTCTCCATCTCGGTATCTATCCCACCACTCTCAGCACTTTCTCTTGACCTACTTTTCATTCTTGGGCCACCCCTTTCCCTTCTATCCACCTGGGCCTCTCCACTCATCACAAAACCCAAACCCACCCTAACCTCTTCATCAACCTTCACAACCAAATCAAAGACCAACTCTCAAACTATACCTCCATCTATACTGATGGCTTCAAGGAAGGCGACAAGACAGCTGCTGCTGCCGTCATCCAAGACATCAGTAGCAGGCTTCCCGACTACTCGTCCATCTTCTCTGCCGAGGCCAAGGCCATCCTCTTCACCCTCAACTTTAATGAGTACTCTCCGCTCAGCCACTTTGCCTTCTCCGACTCCAAGGCTGTCCTTACTTCATTACTCAATCTTAAATGGGATAACCCCACATCTCACCTCATCTTCCGTAAACTCCTTTCGCCCCCCCCCCCCCCCTCCCTCTCTACAGGAAACATATTCTTTTCTTCTGGATACCCAGCCATGTTGGCATCCCTGGCAATGACAGAGCTGACGCAGCCGCTAAGCTTGCCCTCGACCTTCCCCCTACCCGAGCTCTTCCACAACCCTGCGGATAAAATTATCTCCTTCCGTCATCATGCTTCCCTCTACAACCATATTTAGTTGTCCTCTCCCACCCCCTCTCTCTCTACTTTGTTTTTTCACCCATATACCTCTCTCGATCCCAGCTTTCTGGCTTTTAGTTCTCGTGTTTCTCTCAATCTCCCCCTGTTTTCTCTCCTTCCTACCTCTGGAATGATCCAACCTCTCAGGCACAATTTGACCCTTGCTGTCGTGGTGCCGTTAAGCCCTCATCAAACAAACAATTCATTGCGTATCAAAAGAACGAAGTTGACATGTGTAGGAGTACGATTTTGAGAAATTAAAAAACGGAAAACTTTTCAAGATTCAAGATCCATTTTCTGCATATATTGGTGCAGGAACTTTACAAAGTGTATTGTATACAGCAGAGGAAGACTAGATAAGCAAATGCATAGTGTATTATATACAGCAGAGGAAGACTAGATAAGCAAATGCATAGTGTTTTATATACAGCAGAAGAAGACTAGATAAGCAAATGCATAGTGTATTATATACAGCAGAGGAAGACTAGATAAGCAAATGCATAGTGTATTATATACAGCAGAGGAAGATTAGATAAGCAAATGCATAGTGTATTATATACAGCAGAAGAAGACTAGATAAGCAAATGCATAGTGTGTTATATACAGCAGAGGAAGACTAGATAAGCAAATGCATAGTGTATTAAATACATTAGAAGAACACTAGATAAGCAAATGCATAGTGTGTTATATACAGCAGAAGAAGACTAGATAAGCAAATGCATAGTGTGTTATATACAGCAGAAGAAGACTAGATAAGCAAATGCATAGTGTATTATATACAGCAGAAGAAGACTAGATAAGCAAATGCATAGTGTTTTATATACAGCAGAGGAAGACTAGATAAGCAAATCGTAGTGTATTATATACAGCAGAAGAAGATTAGATAAGCAAATGCATAGTGTGTTATATACAGCAGAAGAAGACTAGATAAGCAAATGCATAGTGTATTATATACAGCAGAGGAAGACTAGATAAGCAAATGCATAGTGTGTTATATACAGCAGAAGAAGACTAGATAAGCAAATGCATAGTGTATTATATACATCAGAGGAAGACTAGATAAGCAAATGCGTAGTGTATTATATACAGCAGAGGAAGACTAGATAAGCAAATGTATAGTGTATTATATACAGCAGAAGACACTAGATAACCAAATCGTAGTGTATTATATACATCAGAAGAAGACTAGATAAGCAAATGCATAGTGTGTTATATACAGCAGAAGAAGACTAGATAAGCAAATGCATAGTGTATTATATACAGCAGAAGAAGACTAGATAAGCAAATGCATAGTGTGTTATATACAGCAGAAGAAGTCTAGATAAGCAAATGCATAGTGTGTTATATACAGCAGAAGAAGACTAGATAAGCAAATGCATAGTGTATTATATACATCAGAGGAAGACTAGATAAGCAAATGCGTAGTGTATTATATACAGCAGGAGAAGACTAAATAAGCAAATGCTTAGTGTATTATATACATCAGTGGAAGACTAGAAAAGTAAATGCATACCACCACACACCCATATATTCTTGAATAATTTCTGTATTTAGTAAACATTCATGAACAATTCAAGGCCTCCACACACCCATATATTCTTGAATAATTTCATTTAGTAAACATTCATGAACAATTCAAGGAATACTGCCTCCACACACCCATATATTCTTGAATGATTTCTGTATTTCTTAGTAAACATTCATAAACAATTCAAGGAATGCTGCCTCCACACACCCATATATTCTTGAATGATTTCTGTATTTCTAAAGCATTTATGTTAATCACTTTGTCTTTTCAGCTTGTTGTCAAACTGCCATTACAATCCCCATGAACTTTGACCTGGAGTCCCTGCTCGGTGAGTACAAATTTTCAAACTTTATTGAACTAAGAAGTCAGACATGACTGTCTGTCACTTCTAGTCACAATGCATCTAGCTTTAAAATGAAACATCTCAGAACAGAATGATTACCTCTGCCAACGAAGTTGGGCCAGACTTGTGTTTTCACATCTGTTTGTTTGTCTGTCTGTCTCTCATCAAGATATCAAGAACTGATGATTGGATTTGGATTAAGTTTGGTGTGTGGTTTTGTTACTGTTTCAGGAAGAAGTGATTAAAATTTAGGAGTTATTGGAACAGGGGAAGGGCAGAAATTGCAGGGTGGGGATGTTTAAAGATGAGATCTGTGAAGACTTGATCTGTGAAGACTTATATACTGTAGTTAAAACTTCAATGGATTTCAAAGGTTATGCCCTAAACAATTAATTCATGCCCTGCAAAGCAAAGAATTAAAAACAATCAATTTCCTGGACTATAACAAAATCAGATCATGTGGTATCTGGTATCAAAGAGAATCAAAATAATTGGCTTCTTGCATGAAAGGAATATGATGGAATGTGAATCTTGGCTGAATAGAGCTCAAACAATGAATGTTTAGCCTGAATGAAGCTGAAAACAATGATCAGAGGTTAGATCCTGAAGTATTTTAGAATGCAAATAGCAATACAGATCAACAGTGAGAAAGAGATTGTTTGGGATTATAACTTGGTGGGCCTAGGGTTTCTGAGGTACATGTAGAAATGGTCCATCAACACAGTTAATGCACACATCACCTCAGGCATATAATACACAACTACTTTTATCACCAGTTTACGAATAAATTTCTCTCACTAAGACACTTCACATGGATGACTGATTTTAATCACAAAAGTACCTAGATTACTCAGCACTGGCTTCTGTAATCTTATACACACAAATAACCTTAGGCTATATGACTGGTGTGCATGGGAGTGGCAGACAAACAATCATCGTTTGGAGTGCAAACACATTACACTGAACATAAAGTCAAGTTCGTAATTGCTAGTTTTCAGGATTAACTCGGGTGTTAGGTGCGGGTAGGCTTAAAGAGAAACTTTTTGGCATGTAGATTGTATTCCAGATGGGGTATGAACAGGGGGAGGTATGTGCTCTGCAAAGTGCTTTCTAGTTTTATATTTGGGATAATTATGATGTTAGCTGGTGTGTACATGTTCAGGATGTAAAAATCTTGAATTTCATTAATGTGCGTAATGGGCGGGGCTTAATATGATTTTGCTGGAAAGATCTTGAAAACACGGTATTTCAAGAACGGTAAACCGGACTTATATCATACATGTATTTGGTACACAGATAGCCCATGTATGTAGACGTGTCCTATTGGTTTTGCTGGTGATATGCATATTAATGAGTAGGCGGGGCTTAATGTTAAAATATTGAAATGTTCATATTTTAACAACCGCATGTCTGTTTTGTGTCATATGTAGTGTAATTTTGATGTTAGCTGGTGTGTACATGTTCATGATGTAAAAACGTTGAATTTCCTTAAAATGCATAGTGGGCGGGGCTTAATATGATTTTGCTGAAAAGAACTTGTAAACATGATATCTTAAGAACGATATTCTGGATTTATGTCATATGTGGTACACAGATACATGTAGCACATGGTCTATAGATGTGCCCTATGGTTTTTGGTGGTGGCATCATGCATATTAATTAGTAGGCAGGGCTTAATGTAAAAATCTTTAAATGTTCATATTTTAACAACCGCATATCTGTTTTGTTTCATATTTGTGGTATATCAGGTACACAGATGGGTCATTGTCTGTACATATGTTGTAATGTTATGGTAGTGATGTCATGAATATAAATGCAGTCAAGGCTTACTGACAAATTCTTAAAATAGAATAAATGAGCAACTATTTTTCCATCATACTTGCTATGATAATGTTGTTTATTTATTGTGCAAATACTAATAGTCAACATTTTTTATTGATCTGCATGGTGGGTGTTTATGGATAAATAGGGAACAAATATTTGCATGATATGCAATGACATGGCAGTTGATACAAATTTTGCAAATCAATCAGCTAATATAAAAAAAAGCATCAGAACCACAAAACCTTTTGGTTCTGGTTATGTATTTTGATGACATAGTTTGCCACTGTCATGGTTTTTAAAGGATTAGTTCAGTGGTCAAGCTAGTCCATCTTATATGAAAGAGGACTTCAAAAGAAACAAAATATTGAAAAAAAAAGCATTCAAAAATCTTATTCTGTTAAGGAGATATCTAAGTTTAAAGTTTGGTATAATTTGTATAGAAAAGACTAAAATGAGACTAGTTGTGATGTCATAGCCTCAGATTCATCAGTCTTTATATATTCTATCATATTTTGTCCTGTGAATTTGTGGCTTAAACACCATAGGATATGTCAAAAAGTAGTAAAACAGAATCTAGGAAGGTTTTTTTATATACCACTTGAAGAAAGTTTGAGGAAAAATAATTTAAATAGTGAAAAAGTTAAATAAAGTTTTTTAAAGTACATAAACAATTGTTAAGAATGTGAGGATGAAGACACCAACTTTCCATAGTAGACTTACTACACTAATCATTTCTACACAGATAAGACAGAGCTTTAAACTTAATATCTTCTTAACGGAATAAGATTTTTGAATGCTTTCTTCACCATTGTGTTTCTTTTAATGTCATCTTTCACATAATATGGACATGCTTGACCCCTGAACTTATTATTTAATAGATTTTATAGTAGTTTATAGTATTAAAATAGTAATAGCAATTTAGTAAATGCTGCCTGTACACTTACCTTTACAGCTGGCAAGCTTCAACCATACCATGAAGACATTGACCTAGATGCCGATGAAGCCATACAGTCCTCATCACTGCGCCGAAAACTCTTCTCCTTCAGTGATTCAAGCCACTCCCCCAGTGTAGACCCCTCCCTCTCAGATGACAGAATGGAACGCTCGGGAAACATCCACCCTCCCCAGCGCATACCCTCTCCGACCGTATCACCGATCCAAAGTGACGAAGAAGATGATGCTCACATGGAGCAGAAACCAAAGACACCAAGCTCAGTGGAGGTAAGTGCTCAACTTGTTGCTCCATCAGATAGGTTAAGGTTCATAACATCCACCCTCCCCAGCATATGCCCTCCCTGAATGTATCACCGATCCAAGGTGACGAAGAGAATGATGCTTACATGGAGCAGAAACGACGGACCTCAAGCTCAGTGGAGGTAAGTGCTCAACTTGTTGCTCCATCCAATAGGTTTATAAAGTTGCAATAAAACTCATTTTAGAATTGTGTCAAGAAGCCCACAGCCAGTTTGGAAGAACTGCAGGTTTTCAGGCATCGGAAATGAAACCCAGGAACCTAGTCTGGGAAGATAAAGCTCTTACCACATGCACTGGATAAAGCCCTTACCACATGCACTGAATAAAGCCCTTACTACATGCACTGGATAAAGCCCTTACCACATGCACTGGATAAAGCCCTTACCACATGCACTGGATAAAGCCCTTACCACATGCACTGGATAAAGCCCTTACCACATGCACTGGATACAGCCCTTACCACATGCACTGGATAAAGCCCTTACCACATGCACTGGATAAATCCCTTACCACGTGCACTGGATAAAGCCCTTACCACATGCACTGGATAAAGCCCTTACCACATGCACTGGATAAATCCCTTACCACATACACTGGATAAAGCCCTTACCACATGCACTGGATAAAGCCCTTACCATACGCACTGGATAAAGCCCTTACCACATGCACTGGATAAATCCCTTACCACATACACTGGATAAATCCCTTACCACATACACTAGATAAAGCTCTTACCACATGCACTGTCACATAGAGTTAGAAATAATGATCAAATTTCCCATGGTTCTGAATAAAGGGTCCAAAATCTTCCCACCAAAAATTGTGACAGAAATATAGTAAATACATCTGTATACACTCACACTTTACCACACATGTCCCTCTTTTGCAATGTAATGCACTATTTATCGCACAATTACAAGGAAGGAGGGGGGGACATTCTTAAGCCAATGAACTGAAAATATTGTGGCTGAAACCATACATTTTTACCACACATACATATACTGTTGTTTACTTGTTAGAAATTTTAAATTTCAAAAATATATATATCAAATGTATTCCTGTGAATTCACATTTTGTCTACGGTTATTACTGTTGGAACCATGCAGTTTTTGCGTGGTTATTACTACTGGAACCGTGTATTTTTTCTGCGGTTATTACTACTGGAACCATGCATTTTTTCTGCGGTTATTACTACTGGAACCATGCATCTTTTCCGCGGTTATTACTACTGGAACAATGTAGCATTTGTTTTCTCGGTTATTACTACTCGAACCATGTAGCATTTTTCCGCGGTTATCACTGCTGGAACGATGCATATTTTTCGCTGTTATTACTACTGGATCCATGTAGCATTTTTTCTGCGCTTATCACTACTGGAATCATGCAGCATTCTTTCCTCGCTTATTATTACTGGAACCATACAGCATTTTTTCCGCGGTTATTACTTCTGGAGCTATTCAGCATTTTTTCCGCAGTTATTACAACTGGAACCATGCAGCATTCTTTCCTCGGTTATTGCTACTGGAACCATGCAGCATTTTTCTGTGGCTTTTACTGCTGGAACCATGCATGTTTTTTTCCAGATCTGCTTCACAGAGGTCTATGAAAGATATGTTTGTAAACTTACACCCAAGTACATACAATTCAACTTTACCTTATCTGCTCACTTCATTCCTGGTGGTACATAAGGCCTGATGGTCCTGTGCCACATTGCCCTGTCAGTTGCACCTGTTCATCCTCATGCTCCTGTGCCACATTGTCCTGTCAATTGCACCTGTTCGTCCTCATGGTCCTGTGCCACAATGCCCTGTCAGTTGCACCTGTTCGTCCTCATGGTCCTGTGCCACATTACCCTGTCAGTTGCACCTGTTCATCCTCATGGTCCTGTGCCACATTGCCCTGTCAGTTGCACATGTTCGTCCTCATGGTCCTGTGCCACAATGCCCTGTCAGTTGCACCTGTTCATCCTCATGCTCCTGTGCCACATTACCCTGTCAGTTGCACCTGTTCGTCCTCATGGTCCTGTGCCACAATGCCCTGTCAGTTGCACCTGTTCATCCTCATGCTCCTGTGCCACACTGCCCTGTCAGTTGCACCTGTTCATCCTCATGCTCCTGTGCCACAATGCCCTGTCAGTTGCACCTGTTCGTCCTCATGGTCCTGTGCCACAATGCCCTGTCAGTTGCACCTGTTCATCCTCATGCTCCTGTGCCACATTGCCCTGTCAGTTGCACCTGTTCATCCTCATGCTCCTGTGCCACATTGCCCTGTTTGTTGTACCTGTTTGTCCTCATGGTCTTCTGCCACATTGCCCTGTCAGTTGCACCTGTTCATCCTCATGGTCCTGTGCCACATTGCCCTGTCAGTTGCACCTGTTCATCCTCATGCTCCTGTGCCACATTGCCCTGTTTGTTGTACCTGTTTGTCCTCATGGTCTTCTGCCACATTGCCCTGTCAGTTGCACCTGTTCATCCTCATGCTCCTGTGCCACAATGCCCTGTTAGTTGCACCTGTTCGTCCTCATGCTCCTGTACCACATTGCCCTGTCAGTTGCACCTGTTCATCCTCATGCTCCTGTGCCACAATGCCCTGTTAGTTGCACCTGTTCGTCCTCATGCTACTGTACCACATTGCCCTGTCAGTTGCACATGTTCGTCCTCATGGTCCTGTGCCACATTGCCCTGTCAGTTGCACCTGTTCGTCCTCATGCTCCTGTGCCACATTGCCCTGTCAGTTGCACCTCTTCGTGCCTCGTTCCAAGTTCTTCAGTCTGCTTTTTGCCTCTCTTTTCATCAGTTATATTCAAGCTACAGTACTTCTAAACTCTTGTCACTGGGTGTTAGCTTTTCCAATCAGAATTTGACTTGGTTAAATTAGGGCTGGGGATAAAATTGTGGGGTGTGGATTGAAAAATTATTTGTGAGAATTCTATTCGATAAAATAAAATGTTTAGTTTTTCTGATTGTTTACTGTACTTCCCAAACCTTGGTTTGTTTTGTTAATGTTCTTTTTCAGTAGATGTTTTTATATGGGGAAAGTCATACTCATAGCCTTAAACTTTATAGAACTCTCTTTCCACCCCCACCCCCTCCCTTCCTTACATTTCGTCATCTTCTCTGACTCTAAATCCATCCTCACTGGCATCCTCACCATGCTCTGGCCCAACCCTCTCATTCTACAAATTCTCAACAAACTCCACAAGCTCTCCTCCTTAGGTATTAAAGAATATTATCTTCTTCTGGATTCCTAGCCATTTCGGCATTCCTGGCAACGAGAGAGCCAACAAAGCTCTGTCAAACATCGCCTCTCCTTTTCCTATTCCACACTCGGACCTCATCGGGAAAGACGACCTGAGGAAATCGGGAAAGACGACCTAAGGAAATCGCGAAAGACGACCTAAGGAAATCGGGAAAGATAACCTGAGGAAATCGGTAAAGACGACCTGAGGAAATCGAGAAAGACGACCTGAGGAAATCAGGAAAGATATCCTAAGGAAATCAATAGTTGTTCTCTTTATAATGTCACAAAAAAAGCATCATTTATTATGATAAGGCCTTAACTTTCAAAATGCTGTAAACTGGTCAATTTTCTAAGTGATGTTGATGAAACATGTTGCTATTTCCATAGCTTATATTAGTGCTTATTTCATTTCTTCCAATTGCTATGCGTTCATATATCTTTAAGGTATTATTACTTCAGGGGTCAAGCATCTCCATTTCATATGAAACAGGAACTCCAAAGAACAAAATGGTGCAGAAAGCATTCAAATATCTTATTCTGTTAAGAAGATATTTAAGTTTAAATGTCTGTCGTATCTGTCTAGAAATGACTGGTGTAGTGAGTCTACTATGGAAAGTTGGTGTCTCCATCCTCACATTCTGAACAATTGTTACTTTACAGAAAGTTTGATTAAATTTTTTCACTATTTGAATTATTTTCCCCTGAACTTTCTTTAGGTGGTATATTATAAATATCCTTCCCAGATTCAGTTTACTACTTTTTTGACATGTATCCCATGGTTTTTAAGCCACAAAATCGCAGGACAAAATATGATAGAATACATAATGACTTTGAGGAATCTGAGGCTATGACTTTACAACTAATCTGATTTTTACACAAATGATACCAAACTTTAAACTTATATATCTCCTTAACGGAATAAGATTTTTGAGCGCTTTCTCCACCAATTTGTTTCTTTGGAAGTCCTCTCTCAAAGAAGATACTTGACCCCTGAACTAAGTGTCCATAGATCTTTGGTATAATGCCAACCTTTGACATCTGTACTACTCTTTGGTTTTTTTTCAGAGTCAATTCTCATCAAGTCCCATCCACACTTCACGACATTTGACCCCGTATACACCAAGGGAGCCGTCTCCTATCCTGAGCAATGGTGGATTACCTCCTCTATCACCAATCTGCAAACATCACGATACACCAAAAACAGGTAAGATAAGTTGACCAATGGGTACATAGCACCAAAACAGGTAAGATAAGTTGACCAATGGGTACATGGCACCAAAATCAGGTAAGATAGGTGATTAGCACCAAAAACAGGTAAGATAGGTTGACTAATGGGTGAATAGTACCAACAACAGGTAAGATAGCTTGACCAATGGGTGAATAGTACCAACAACAGGTAAGATAAGTTGACCAATGGGTACATGGCACCAAAAACAGGTAAGATAGGTTGACCAATGGGTGAATAGTACCAACAACAGGTAAGATAGGTTGACCGATGGGTGAATAGTACCAACAACAGGTAAGATAGGTTGACCAATGGGTACATGGCACCAAAAACAGGTAATATAGGTTGACCAATAGGTGATCAGCACCAAAACAGGTAAGATAAGTTGACCAATGGGTGAATAGTACCAACAACAGGTAAGATAGGTTCATTAATGGGTGAATAGTACCAACAACAGGTAAGATAGGTTGACTAATGGGTACATGGCACCAAAAACAGGTATGATAGGTTGACCAATGGGTGAATAACACCAAAAACAGGTAAGATAAGTTGACCAATGAGTAAATAGCACCAAAAACAGGTAAGATAAGTTGACCAATGGGTACATAGCACCAAAAACAGGTAAGATAAGTTGACCTATGGGTACATAGCAGCAAAAACAGGTAAGATAAGTTGACCAATGGGTATATAGCACCAAAAACAGGTCAGATAAGTTGACCAATGGGTGAATAGCACCAAAAACAGGTAAGATAGGTTGACCAATGGGTGAATAGCACCAAAAACAGGTAAGATAAGTCGACCAATGGGTATAAAGCACCAAAAACAGGTAAGATAAGTTGACCAATAGGTATATAGCACCAAAAACAGGTAAGATAAGTTGACCATTGGGTACATAGCACCAAAAACAGGTAAGATAAGTTGACCAATGGGTATATAGCACCCAAAACAGGTAAGATAAGTTGACCAACGGGTACATAGCACCAAAAACAGGTAAGATAAGTTGACCAATGGGTGAATAGCACCAAAAACAGGTAAGATAAGTTGACGAATGGGTACATAGCACCAAAAACAGGTGAGATAGGTTGACCAATGGTACATAGCACTAAAAACAGGTAAGATAAGTTGACCAATGGGTGAATAGCAGCAAAAACAGGTAAGATAAGTTGACCAATTGGTACATAGCACCAAAAACAGGTAAGATAAGTTGACCAATGGGTACATAACACCAACAACAGGTAAGATAAGTTGACCAATCGGTACATAGCAGCAAAAACAGGTAAGATAAGTTGACCAATCGGTACATAGCACCAAAAACAAGTAAGATAAGTTGACCAATGGGTACATAGCACCAAAAACAAGTAAGATAAGTTGACCAATGGGTACATAGCACCAAAAACAAGTAAGATAAGCTGACCAATTGGTACATAGCACCAAAACAGGTAAGATAAGTTGACCAATCGGTACATAGCACCAAAAACAGGTAAGATAGGTTGCCAAAAATGAACATTGGGCAATTTTACTTTCCTGCGAGGATATATCATCCAGTCAAAAACCTAATGTACATTTTTCCTTTTTTTTTATTTTGCAGGTAAACTAGATGGTAAAACTTCTACCTTGGCCAGCTTGAGGGTCAAACTCAATGACAGTTTTAAGACATCTCAACAAGTTCCAGAACAAACTGGTCCATCTAATCCAGTTGAAAAGGAAGCGGTTGATAATATTTGTACCCTGTACTCGTGCTCAGACTCAAATTCCAGCTCCATGTCCGTGGGAGAGAAAGGATTTTGTGAATCCTCCCAGGAATCCAAAATGGAACAATCCAGAATGGAAGTGTCCAAGAAAGCACCTGAAGCATTATCCATGTTGGATGAAATGAATGATTGTGGTCCGCTGGCAGAGAGCAGCGTTTTGTTTGGTGACATGGACTGCAATTCAGCTGCTTATAAGTTGACCTCAACAATGCGCTTCGGGGAGGTGCCCTGCATGAATGATTTGACCTTTAACCTTACCATGAACGACCCAAACTTAACAGCCATGGAAACCAGTTCCCTGCTATCCTGTGACCGTCAAAGTGGGGTTTTTTTCCCGCTAACCTCAACCCAAAGAAGTATACGCAGAGACGGGGATAGTCTTTTAAATATTGGAACTTCAGAGGTCATTGGTCAAAGGTCAGAAATAGGTCATTGTTCTCAAGATATAGGTCAGCAGGGATTAGAATCAAATGAGTCCACTTCGAGCAATGACAGGCCAGAAAGTGGTTATAACTCGAAAAGTGTTCCGTCCATAAGTGTGTCCGATGTGGAGGTCAAGTTATGTACTTGGAATTCTTGACAAAACTAACTTTCACTGTTTCATACTAAATTGTTCATATTTATATTTTCAATTTGTATTTCTAGTTCATATTAGCTTGCTTGAATTTCATATGTATGTATTCAAGTATTGTATTAAGGAAAGGTTTCAGAACACCTAAGGTAGCATGGCGCGTGAGTTTTTCAAGAAAATTAGTCATGAAGCCAATATTCAAACTGTGTTGACTTTTTGCTCACACATTAAAATTCTGGTGATACTTGTAAATGAAAAAGCAATTTTGTTCTAACCAGGCACAGTTTGCTATTGTGGCACAATTTTAATTTAATGGGCTGAAAGACCTACCATGAATTCCACTTATCTATGAAAACGAGCCATGAATTTCATTAAGCATGTCCATATAAGGACGCCATGCCACCCTGCCCTGTCTAATGATGTCAAACATGTTTCTTTTTCTTTGTTTCATTAAATTTTGTTTTAAAAAAATTGCTCGTTGAGCTGTGTTGGGGTTCTACGGCCTTAAGAGCACCCCCAGAATACTTGTTTAAATCTCTTAGGAGTCAAAAGGAGTGAACAGACAATCCTGAAACTCTGAAAAGTTGTTTCTTTTTTTCTGTATGTATTCACACTCACTCAGATTTATGAATATATAAGGAGTTTAAACGTGCCATTTGTCGACGATGATTTCATGGTTAAAGAATGGATCAATGAACGTCATTTTTGCAAATATTTTAGTTAAAAGTTGAATGATATTCATCAGCTTTTTAAAATTATCATTGAATAAAAAAGGATGAATCTTACCAACAAAAAGAGCTACAAAAGTGAAATATGTACCCGATTAATTTTTCCCATGCGATGTTGGTATCATTCTCACAACAGTATTATTTTTGACTACGTGATGTAAAATTTCCTTCTGCACATGTTTCAAATGATATGTAATCGTAAAACCTGCCAAAACGGTCAGGAGCAGGGTAAATACAGTCATATTCCTAGGCCAGTGTAATTATGGCAAATGCGCTACTGCTATTGGTATAATATATATATATATATATATATATTTATATATATATATATATATATATATATATATGTTTATGTATATATGTATATGTATATATATATATATATATCTGACAACACTCACCCAGATTGATATGCAATTAATGGACTACACATACCCACATGGAGTCATGATTACGAGTGTTGTAAGCTTAGCTAGCCTAACATATGCGCTTACCTCACACTTAAAGAATAGGATAGGCTATATGTATGACCATGATAAACTCAGGATTTCAAGTGAAATTTATGATCCATGATCTGGATGAATCATTATGTAAATTAATTGAAGATTATGAGGGCGACATTCCTGAAAATAGATTACAGAATTAGACCTAAATGCATGGCATGAAAAAAACACAAAACAAAACGTCTAGACCTACTGTTAAATAACGCAGTTTGAACTCTAAATTGAAATGAAATCTGTCTTAGGTTGAAGTTAGGCTCTAATGTTATCGTTAAACTTTCCCAAAATTCAATCTTTTCAGCTAGAAATTACAATTTAAAGTAAGATATACGTCCACTCGAGTGAAGGAAGACTTTAGGCCCACTCTAGACTCCTTAGAAACGGTGAAAAACAACAATTTGGGGAGAAACGCACACCTTTGGATCTGCTGCTTTTAAACCCCTCTGAACGTTTTACAACAAACTGTTTTTGATATAAAAATGTGGGGCATCTTATAATCTTTCAGAATAAACCTCACTTCAATTTTAAAACCTGTCAAAACAAGTCAGGAGCATTTAACCTATTTTAATATATATATATATATATATATATATATATATATATATATATATATATATATATATATATATATATATATATATTTAACAATGTACTCTCTTTGATTTTTACCCCCTCCCCCTCCCTATATATATATATATATATATATATATATATATATATATATATTTTTATATATATATATTTTAACAATGTACTCTCTTTGATTTTTACCCCCTCCCCTCACCCCCTCCCTTAAAAAAACAAGATATATTTCAAGTGATTCTTTCTTCAAGATTAACACAATAACAAACCCAGTGCTTCTTTAAAAACAACCACTGCTCAGAACAGATTTGCTCAAGTTGAGGCACCTATTCCAAAAGGAAATCACAACTCGTTAAAAATGACCAGGGGTGGGCGGAGCTTGTCTTGAAGAGAATGATGTCAAATAATTGGTGGGCCGGGCTTGTTTTGAAGAGAATGACGTCAAATGCCTCATTAACTCGGGTTTGGGGATTGACTGAAAATCTTTCACATAAATATATTGCCAACTACATTTTCCTCGTTAAATGTACTCCAGGCATAGCTAAACGGTACTAAGAACCTTTTGAGTTAGTGAAATTTGCAAATAAGAAACGCCCTCACTTATGGTTCAAGTGTGCTCATTATTGTCAAATGGGCCGTCAAATTGTCTGTGAGTTGCACACAGACAGGACCGTAATTCCCTAGGGGACATGTACGTTCCCCCCCACTTTTCAGCAGAATTGTACAAATAGCGGGAAAACTTGCCTTTTGTCCCCCACCATTTTTTGGATAAGAGAACATGTTCCCCTCCCCCCCCTCCCTTTTCCGCCTCTCCCCAATCCCCACCGCACACAGACAATTCTATGGAGGAAGTTTGACAATTAGTATGTCGACATGCATTTAAATTGTCTGGAATAACCCTCCTTTAATCAACGTACTAATATTCTTGAAATGTGTAGTCTAACATAGTTTCTCTCTTACACTGTATTATAGCTGCAGAAGGCAGGGTTAGAATTTTCATGCATGTTAGAAATAAACTTAAGATTAAAATTTTACAAAGAATTGAGAAATTCTATTTTCTGCAGATGAACTAATTTTAGGACAAATCTTATTTCATCAATAAATGCTGCTGCTTATGCCGATATCCAGGAAATAACAGTTTGAGGCGCTGTACAAAAATTATCGATAGACATTTTCACACCTCTATTGCACTCGGAGTATCACAATTTTAGGTTGCAATGAATAACTCTCCGGGCCATGTTTTATACTTTAAAACAACATAAAATCATACAGAAAGCAAAATTGTATATTTGTGTCATTTATATTACATTAAAAATTTCATGAAAAATATATAATTCAAGCTATTTGAAGTAATAAAGGTTTGCTCTCCTGTTAAGGAACTACCCTTGTATTCCAGTATGACCGATGACAATGGTGTCAAATGTTTTGGTTTAAACCCTTAATTTGTGTCTCATATTCAGTGGTTAAACATAAGAATTTTTACTGGTCCATATCCTCCTTGCCTGCCCCCTGTACAACCTCCCCAGATCTTCCTTCACCCCTCACAATTTCATTTCCGAGCTCTTCGGGATAAAATGGATCTACTTCCTTCATTATACCTCCCTCTACAACTATCTTCCTCTCTCATCCCCTGCCTCCCATTTTTTACACCATTGCACTATCTTGTATGGTCATAGCTTCATGTCTATTGACACTCAACCTTTTCTCAGATTCTTCTAGTCTTTTTTTACCCCTGATATAATCTATCCTCTCAGGCACAAATTGACCTTTGCTGTCATGGTGCCGTTAAGCCTCACCAGACAAACTGATGGGCCAATTGATGACAATGATATACAGAGAATCCCAGCGCCACCCACCGGGTTAGGGGTGGGGCTAGTTCTGGGAGAGACCGACCAGGCCCCCATTTTGATAGGTAGGACAATGAAAATTAATAATCAGGGTAGGGAAGGTTTTAAGTTTTCATAAGTGACTGTTATAAGACTAGGCATGACATCATAGCCTCACTTTCCTCAGACAGGTTTGTTTTTATGATGCAATATATTTGTGGTTTCTGGGTTTGCTATCGAATTAGAAAAATAAGTGTAAGTGATGTAAACGTCACTAAAGGATTAGTTCAGTGATCCAGCGAGTTCATCGTATATGAAACAAACTAAATAATAATAATTATACATAAATTTATATAGCGCTAATTTTGTAAAAACATTCAAGAGCGCTTTACATACAAGGAAATTAGATACGAAAACAAAAATAAGAATACAGAAATGACAACATAAATAGAAATACAATGGATCAAGCTGCACATTAGAATAATGTCTTTTTAAACAAAAATGTTTTAAGCTTAGTTTTGAAGGAGGTCAGGGATACATTACCAATACATTTGAGTTCAGTTGGGAGTGAATTCCACAACCAAGAACCTTTAAAAGCAAGGGTCCTTTCGCCAAGAGTTTTATGCTTAATACGGGGAACAAATAGGGACTTGAAACGAAAGTCGTAGCGGGATGGTTTTTCAACCACCATTTCACATCAATGTTTTGGAGCAAGGTGAAGAAAGCATCTAAAATCTTATTTTGTTAAGAAGTTATTCAAGTTAAAGTTCTGTATCATTTGTGTGAAAATGACTGAAATCAGACTAGTTGTGATGTTACATCCTCAGATTCCAAAGTCTTTATGTAGTCTATCCTTGTTTTTCCTGTGATTTTGTGGCTTAAAAACCATTGGATGTGTCAGGAAGTAGTCAAACAGAATCTTGGAAGGGCAATTATAATTTGCCACCTGAAGAAAGTGTTTTTCCTGTGATTTTGTGGCTTAAAAACCATTGGATGTGTCAGGAAGTAGAGAACAGAATCTTGGAAGGGCAATTATAATTTGCCACCTGAAGAAAGTGTTTTTCCTGTGATTTTGTGGCTTAAAAACCATTGGATGTGTCAGGAAGTAGTAAAACATAATCTTGAAAGGGCAATTTATAATTTGCCACCTGCAGAAAGTGTTTTTCCTGTGATTTTGTGGCTTAAAAACCATTGGATGTGTCAGGAAGTAGAGAACAGAATCTTGGAAGGGCAATTATAATTTGCCACCTGAAGAAAGTGTTTTTCCTGTGATTTTGTGGCTTAAAAACCATTGGATGTGTCAGGTAGTAGTAAAACATAATCTTGAAAGGGCAATTTATAATTTGCCACCTGCAGAAAGTGTTTTTCCTGTGATTTTGTGGCTTAAAAACCATTGGATGTGTCAGGAAGTAGAGAACAGAATCTTGGAAGGGCAATTATAATTTGCCACCTGAAGAAAGTGTTTTTCCTGTGATTTTGTGGCTTAAAAACCATTGGATGTGTCAGGAAGTAGAGAACAGAATCTTGGAAGGGCAATTATAATTTGCCACCTGCAGAAAGTGTTTTTCCTGTGATTTTGTGGCTTAAAAACCATTGGATGTGTCAGGAAGTAGAGAACAGAATCTTGGAAGGGCAATTATAATTTGCCACCTAAAGAAAGCCTTTTTCCTGTGATTTTGTGGCTTAAAAACCATTGGATGTGTCAGGAATTAGTAAAACAGAATCTTGAAAGGGCAATTTATAATTTGCCACCTGAAGAAAGTTTGAAGAATAAAAATTCCAATAGTAAAATGTTCAATTAATTTTCTGTAAAACACATCAAAATATGTTAAGAATGTTAGAATGTGGGGGCAACGTTTAGTAGACTTACTACACCAGTCATTTCAACACAGATTCGACTGAACTTTAAATTTTGAATATCTTAACAGAATAAGATATTGAGGTAGTTTCTTCACCAGTTTGTTTCTATTAAAGTCCTCTTTTATACAAGATAAACTTGCTTGACTACTAAAGCTAAAGCCATTAGGGGTGCTTATCTGCAAGTTCCATGGCACCAGTGGATGAGAATATAGGACTCCCCTTAGACAGGATGCCAGTCCATCGCAGATTAACTCCCCAGCAGTGCTGGTACTCATTTTACAGCTGAGTGGACTGAAGCAAGTAGAGTCAAATCTCTTAAAGACACCCACAATGGAAATCGAATCCTGTACCTCCCCCCAACCCCTCTGCAACAATTGCCACTGCACCCTTACAATCCATCACGTTCTCCTTGCTTGCCCCCTGTACAACCTTCCCAAAGCTTCCCTCGCTCCCTACAACTCAATTGCAGAGTTCTTCCAGAAAAATCCTCTGGATAAAATGATCTCCTTCCTTCATCTTGCTTCCCTCTCCAACCATATTTAATTCTCCTTTTCCATCCCCTCTTTACTTTGTTTTTGTTTCAACCATGCACCTTCCCTCTCAATCACAGCTTTCTGACCTTTTGTTCTTGAATTTCTCTCATTCTCCTCCTGTTTCCTTTCCTTCCTACCTCTAGAATGATCTGACCTCTCAGGCACAATTTGACCCTCGTTGTCGTGGTGCCATTAAGCCCTCATCAAACAAACAAACCTCTACCTTTCAAATACAAACATGACTCTTAAACCACTGAGCCATGATTGCACCTCAGTGCCTGATCACAGAACTTACGCATCTGAAGAAATTTTGTAGCATTTATATTTTCATGCACAATATTTTATTTAAAGCCATTTGTATGAGCTCTGCACTAGGGCTTTCTTCACATCAATTTTGGTGACAATTTCTTGTACATTCCAGGATATGATAGTTGTGTGCCATGCGATGCATGACCTGGACTGATCTTTGCTTGGTGTCAAGGGTGGTTCTTGGTTTAGCAGCACCGTAACTAACATAGTCCGGTTTTGTTTTGGTTTAAATTGAAGATTGCGTCTCGTTATAGTGGATTAACATCATCAAACAACATAGAGCTTAGCATCATCAGCAAGTTGACAATTTGTATTTATTGTTGTTGAATTAAGTTTCTTCCTAGGCCTGCTGGTCCTGCCAAACACGATGTGATCCTTCACTCACTGCCCATACTTGTACGTAATATCATTGTACTACACTTCTTGGTAGTAATCTGTATTGTAACATGTTTATATGATAGAAGTAAACACCAAATTGAAATCATGATTGTCCATTGTATCTTTTTATCACGGTTGTGAAAGCAAAGCAGTGAAAAAATGTTCCTTTTGGGGTCTTACAATCATAATTTAGGCATGGTCTCATGTTGCTTGATGGGTTAAAGGGGACTTGATGGGTCAAATGTGACTTGTTGGGTCTAATGCCAATGGATGGGTCAAACGCCACTGGATGGGTCAAACGCCACTGGATGGGTCAAACGCCACTGGATGGGTCAAATGCCACTGGATGGGTCAAACGCCACTGGATGTGTCAAACGTCACTGGATGGGTCAAATGCCACTGGATGGGTCAAACACCACTGGATGTGCTGGACCTCCACCAATTTACAGCTTCATGAAGTTAAGGAACTCTTAGCGAAACATTTTGAATACATGTTTCTTCATTTTTGCATTGTGACCAACTTTGTTATGTGTAAGACTGGCATCACTTGCTGTCAGTCATAATCAGTTTTTTCTCAAAATTTTACAAAGTGGTATGTGATATGCTGCCCTCCCTCCCCCACCATAATCCAAAAAACAGTTGGCAATCATCTAATTTAATGTTTGTGGAGATAAACACAACTGGAGATAAAAGATTTTGAGCAACGGTTTTATTTATTTTTTATGAATATTCATCTTGTCAAGCTCATGGTTCTGCACTCCAGCATATATGACCTCCTATGACCTCTTTACCCAACTCTTCAAAACTTAAAAAGTAAATCCTTAGAAACATGTTTTACCTCCACTGTCTCCTCCCATTTTATCCATCTGTTTCATGAGTCCTGTTGGTCTTTATGAATAACAACTTGACCGCATAAAATTTGTATTTGAATACACAAAAATCGTGGGTAAATAAATTACAACATTTATCAATTTGAAGATGTCAAAAACTACGTCAGTCAAAACAGTCCAACAGGCGCCGAAAGGAGTTCCATGTGAAGCATTCTTGTTTAAATACTGCGACGAATACGACGAGTGAACACACAATTACAATGACGGGGTCGTCGCCTGCGTATTCGGTTATAGTTACAATGCTATCACGAAACGCTTAATACGACCTGGACGAGATCACAGGTACGACGTACGGACAGACATAACATCGACAACCAAGTCAATGTCCACAGCCTTTGATAACCAGTTGTGGTACACTGGCGTGTCTACCCAACCCAGGGCCTAACCCCTGTAGACATGTATGATAACCGCTACACCACAGTAGGTAGACATTAAATTAAACTATGTTATAAACCTACATGTACCACACTGATTTCACATCTTCAATGAAGCATCCATGTAATTTGAATCTCATAAAGCCTCGAGGGCTTATAGAGCCGGTGTTTATCCTCGGTTTCTATGGTGCTAAAAGAATGAGAGTACTTAATTGACTCCCCCTGAATGGGACACTAGTCCATCTCAGGTTTACTCCCCAGCCGAAACTGGTACTAATTTTACAGCTGAGTGAACTGCAGCAAATAGGATAAAGTGAAATGCTGAAGGCCACAGCGCAGCACCCTGGATCCCCAACCACTGGGCTACTGCACTCCCTAAAAGCCTCCACATGATGACAAATTAAATCATGGATAACTTTGGGAATATAATTAGCTTTTAAGATTCTGCTTTTGCCGGTTGGTTTTCTTTTTTAATTCACTTATATTCAGGTAAACAAATGGTTATGAAATTTGTACATCACTTTTGTTTGATTGGTTGATAGTATGTGCATAAATCCCCATAGAGCCTACAGTACATAACTTTCCTGATCTAATATGCATGCATGGCTGTATAATGCCCAAGTATCTTAGTTTGGTTTTGCGGCTCATTCCTCTTTTAGGCTACAGTCCTGCCTATTTCACCCACCCATCATGCTAGGGGTCATTCATAGCACACCCTCTGCCCCTTTCTTCAAATAATCAACTACCTTACCCAGTAAAGCCCCCTATCTCTCTGTTCACCCTACCCATCATGCTAGGGGTCATTCATAGCACACCTTCTGCCCCTTTCTTCAAGTAATCCTCAACCTTACCCAGTAAAGCCCCCTATCTCTCTGTATCTCTCTGTTCATCCCACCCATCATGCTGGGAGTCATTCACAGCACACTCTGCCCCTTTCTTCAAGTAATCCTTTACCCTACCCAGTAAAGCTCCCCTATCTCTCTGTTCACCCTACCCATCATGCTAGGGGTCATTCACAGCACACCTTCTGCCCCTTTCTCCAAGTAATCTACCTTACCCAGTAAAGCCCCCCTATCTCGCTGTTCATCCCATTCATCATGCTGGGGGTCATTCACAGCACACTCTGCCCCTTTCTCCAAGTAATCCTTTACCCTACCCAGTAAAGCTCCCCTATCTCTCTGTTCACCCTACCCATCATGCTAGGGGTCATTCACAGCACACCTTCTGCCCATTTCTCCAAGTAATCTACCTTACCCAGTAAAGCCCCCTATCTCGCTGTTCATCCCATTCATCATGCTAGGGGTCATTCATAGCACACCTTCTGCCCCTTTCTCCAAGTAATCTACCTTACCCAGTAAAGCCCCCTATCTCTCTGTTCATCCCACCCATCATGCTAGGGGTCATTCATAGCACACCCTCTGCCCCTCTCTCCAAATAATCTACCTTACCCAGTAAAGCCCCCTATCTCTCTGTTCATCCCACCCATCATGCTAGGGGTCATTCATAGCACACCTTCTGCCCCTTTCTCCAAGTAATCTACCCTACCCACTAAAGCCCCCCTATCTCTCTGTTCATCCCACCCATCATGCTAGGGGTCATTCACAACACACCCTGTGCCCCTTTCTCCAAGTAATCTACCTTACCCAGTAAAGCTCCCCTATCTCTCTGTTCACCCCACCCATCATGCTAGGGGTCATTCATAGCACACCCTCTGCCCCTTTCTCCAAGTAATCTACCTTACCCAGTAAAGCTCCCCTATCTCTCTGTTCACCATGTCCATCATGCTAGGGGTCATTCATAGCACACCCTCTGCCCCTTTCTTCAAGTAATCGTCTACCTTACCCAGTAAAGCCCCCTATCTCTCTGTTTACCCTACCTATCATGCTAGGGTCATTCAGGAAAGCTCCCTATCTCTCTGTTCACACCTATCATGCTAGGGTCATTCATTCTGCCCCTTTCTCCAAGTAATCTACCTTACCCAGTGAAGCTCCCCTATCTCTCTATTCACCCTGTCCATCATGCTAGGGGTCATTCATAGCACACCCTCTGCCCCTTTCTCCAAGTAATCCTCTACCCTACCCAGTAAAGCCTCCCTATCTCTCTGTTCATTCAACATCTCCAGCATGTGTTCCAATGTTTTGCCTCCATTCAAAAACTCATCCATGTTATGAAAATTAACGCCTATCCTGTGATCAGTGATTCTGTCCTGAGCAAAGTTATATGTGCGTATCTTGTCAGACCGTGCGGATGTGCCGACTTGCTGTTTGCGTAGAGACCCTTCAGCCAGCTGGCGCCTATCCAGGACCTGCTGGTATATCCTGGTTTGGAGCACTTTCATCGCGATCTGACGGTTCTTATGCTGCGACCTATCCTGCTGTGATTCTGCTGAAAGCCCTGAGATGAAAATAAAACATCAGTCAAAGCAGGGAATTCTAAAAGAATTAGTTCAGTGGACGAGAAAAAGAACTTCAAAAGATACAAAATGGTAAGGAATTCTAAAGAATTAGTTCAGTGGACAAAAAGAACTTCAAAAGAGACATAATGATAAGGAATTCTAAAAGAATTAGTTCAGTGGACGAGAAAAAGAGCTTCAAAAGATAAAATGGTGAGGAATTAGTTGAGGAAAGCATTCAAAAGTCTTATTCAATTATGAAGGAGATATTTAGTTTAAAGTTTGATATCATTTGTGAAGAAACTACTAAAGTCAGACTAGTTGTGATGTCACAGCCTCAATTCCTTAGAGATAATGTATGTCAAGAAAGTAGTAAAACAGAATCTGGTATGGGTAATAATAATTTGCCACCTGTAGAAAGTTTGAGGGAAAACAATTCAAATAGTCAAAAAAAGTGTACAACTTTCTTTAACATACATAACAATTGTTAAGAATGTGATGATGAGAATGTCAACCTTCCATAGTATACTTACTAAGCCAGTCATTTCTAAACAGATAAGACAGAGCTTTAAACTTATAAATAGAATCTTGTCAAGCATTTGCCAAATTTAGAAATATATGTGATATTTGCAAAAAAGAATTTTAAATCAATATTCAATAAGACACAGGAACAATTTTTAAACAAAGGAGGGTATAATAACTATCTGCTACCCAGAGGCATAGGAGGTAGGGCAGACTGCCCCACTCCCTCGATAGGATTTCATCTTTTCAGTTCCTACAAAAATTAAAGAAATTTACCGAAAAGGAAGAAAATATTCCGAAAATCAAAGAAAATATCCTGGAAATGTCCAGAAAATTTTCCGATTAGCAGCAACGTTAATAGAAACCTAATTTACCAATGGAAATTTTCCACTTGTAACCAGGAAATTTGTTGGGTCTCCTGCCCCCACCCCCCTTCCCTCATGAGAGGGACCCTTCCTATGCTCCTGCTTCTACCAAAGGCAATCTACTGTACACCAGCCATTTTTAGACAAGCTGTTTTATGAACAGATGAGATATCACAGAAGTTTCTTGACAGTTCTCTGTGATGTATCATTACATCCAAATCTCGCTAAAAATATATAAACTCCCACATGAACTTTCGTATCAGCTGGCATTACCCGGGTCAAAACTTCCATTTCGGCTGGCATTACCCGGGTCAAAACTTCCATTTCGGCTGGCATTACACAGTTCAAAACTTCCATTTCGGCTGGCATTACAGGGGTCAAAACTTCCATATTGGCTGGCATTACCCTGGTCAAAACTTTCATATTGGCTGGCATTACACAGGTCAAAACTCCCATTTCGGCTGGCATTACCCGGGTCAAATCTTCCATATTGGCTGGCATTACACGGGTCAAATCTTCCATATTGGCTGGCATTACACGGGTCAAAACTTTCATATCGGCTGGCATTACACGGGTCAAAACTTTCATATCGGCTGGCATTACCCTGGTCAAAACTTTCATATTGGCTGGCATTACACAGGTCAAAACTCCCATTTCGGCTGGCATTACCCGGTCAAATCTTCCATATTGGCTGGCATTACACGGTCAAATCTTCCATATTGGCTGGCATTACACGGGTCAAAACTTTTATATCGGCTGGCATTACCCGGGTCAAAACTTTCATATCGGCTGGCATCACAAGGGTCAAAACTTCCATTTCGGCTGGCATTACCCGGGTCAAAACTTCCATTTCGGCTGGCATTACAGGGGTCAAAACTTCCATATCGGCTGGCATTACAGGGGTCAAAACTTCCATATCAGCTGGCATTACACGGGTCAAAACTTCCATTTCGGCTGGCATTACAGGGGTCAAAACTTCCATATCGGCTGGCATTACAGGGGTCAAAACTTCCATATCGGCTGGCATTACAGGGGTCAAAACTTCCATATCGGCTGGCATTACAGGGGTCAAAACTTCCATTACAGCTGGCATTACAAGGGTCAAAACTTCCATTTCGGCTGGCATTACACGGGTCAAAACTTCCATTTCGGCTGGCATTACACGGGTCAAAACTTCCATATCGGCTGGCATTACAAGGGTCAAAACTTCCATATCAGCTGGCATTACAAGGGTCAAAACTTCCATTTCGGCTGGCATTACAAGGGTCAAACGCCCATTTCGCTGGCATTACAAGGGTCAAAACTTCCATATCAGCTGGCATTACAAGGGTCAAAACTTCCATATCGGCTGGCATTACAAGGGTCAAAACTCCCATTTCGGCTGCCATTACACAGGTCAAAACTCCCATTTCAGCTGGCATTACAAGGGTCAAAACTTCCATTTCGGCTGGCATTACAAGGGTCAAAACTTCCATATCGGCTGGCATTACACGGGTCAAAACTTCCATATCGGCTGGCATTACAAGGGTCAAAACTTCCATATCGGCTGGCATTACAAGGGTCAAAACTCCCATTTCGGCTGCCATTACACAGGTCAAAACTTCCATATCGGCTGGCATTACAGGGGTCAAAACTTCCATATCAGCTGGCATTACAAGGGTCAAAACTTCCATATCGGCTGGCATTACAAGGGTCAAAACTTCCATATCAGCTGGCATTACACGGGTCAAAACTTCCATTTCGGCTGGCATTACAGGGGTCAAAACTTCCATATCGGCTGGCATTACAAGGGTCAAAACTTCCATTTCAGCTGGCATTACAGGGGTCAAAGCTTCCATATCAGCTAACATTACAAGGGTCAAAACTTCCATATCGGCTGGCATTACACGGGTCAAAACTTCCATATCAGCTGGCATTACAAGGGTCAAAACTTCCATATCGGCTGGCATTACACAGGTCAAAACTTCCATTTCGGCTGGCATTACAAGGGCCAAAACTTCCATTTTAGCTGGCATTACAAGGGTCAAAACTTCCATTTCGGCTGGCATTACAGGGGTCAAAACTTCCATATCAGCTGGCATTACACGGATCAAAACTTCCATTTCAGCTGGCATTACGCAGGTCAAAACTTCCATTTCGGCTGGCATTACAAGGGTCAAAACTTCCATTTCAGCTGGCATTACAAGGGTCAAAACTTCCATTTCGGCTGGCATTACACGGGTCAAAACTTCCATTTCGGCTGGCATTACAAGGGTCAAAACTTTTAAATCGGCTGGCATTACACGGATCAAAACTTCCATATCAGCTGGCATTACAAGGGTCAAAACTTCCATTTCAGCTGGCATTACAGGGCTTAAAACTTCCATATCAGCTGGCATTACAAGGGTCAAAACTTCCATTTCGGCTGGCATTACACGGGTCAAAACTCCCATTTCGGGTGCCATTACACAAGTCAAAACTTCCATATCGGCTGGCATTACACAGGTCAAAACTTCCATTTCAGCTGGCATTACAAGGGTCAAAACTTCCATTTCGCTGGCATTACACGGGTCAAAACTCCCATTTCGCTGCCATTACACAAGTCAAAACTTCCATATCGGCTGGCATTACAAGGGTCAAAACTTCCATTTCGGCTGGCATTACACAGGTCAAAACTTCCATATCGGCTGGCATTACAAGGGTCAAAACTTCCATTTCAGCTGGCATTACAAGGGTCAAAACTTCCATTTCGGCTGGCATTACACGGGTCAAAACTTCCATTTCGGCTGGCATTACAAGGGTCAAAACTTTGAAATCGGCTGGCATTACACGGATCAAAACTTCCATATCAGCTGGCATTACAAGGGTCAAAACTTCCATTTCAGCTGGCATTACAGGGGTTAAAACTTCCATATCAGCTGGCATTACAAGGGTCAAAACTTCCATTTCGGCTGGCATTACACGGGTCAAAACTCCCATTTCGGCTGCCATTACACAAGTCAAAACTTCCATATCGGCTGGCATTACACAGGTCAAAACTTCCATATCGGCTGGCATTACACGGGTCAAAACTTCCATATCGGCTGGCATTACACGGGTCAAAACTTCCATATCGGCTGGCATTACACAGGTCAAAACTTCCATATCGGCTGCCATTACACAAGTCAAAACTTCCATATCGGCTGGCATTACACGGGTCAAAACTCCCATTTCGGCTGCCATTACACAAGTCAAAACTTCCATATCGGCTGGCATTACACAGGTCAAAACTTCCATATCAGCTGGCATTACAAGGGTCAAAACTTCCATTTCGGCTGGCATTACACGGGTCAAAACTCCCATTTCGGCTGCCATTACACAAGTCAAAACTTCCATATCGGCTGGCATTACAAGGGTCAAAACTTCCATTTCGGCTGGCATTACACAGGTCAAAACTTCCATATCGGCTGGCATTACAAGGGTCAAAACTTCCATTTTAGCTGGCATTACAAGGGTCAAAACTTCCATTTCGCTGGCATTACACGGGTCAAAACTCCCATTTCGCTGCCATTACACAAGTCAAAACTTCCATATCGGCTGGCATTACAAGGGTCAAAACTTCCATTTCGCTGGCATTACACAGGTCAAAACTTCCATTTCAGCTGGCATTACAAGGGTCAAAACTTCCATTTCGGGCTGGCATTACACGGTCAAAACTCCCATTTCGCTGCCATTACACGGTCAAATCTTCCATATCGGGCTGGCATTACACGGTCAAAACTCCCATTTCGGCTGCCATTACACGGGTCAAAACTTCCATATCGGCTGTCATTACACGGGTCAAAACTTTCATATCGGCTGGCATTACACGGGTCAAAACTTCCATATCGGCTGCCATTACACAGGTCAAAACTTTTATATCAGCTGGCATTACCCGGGTCAAAACTCCCATTTCGGCTGGCATTACAAGGGTCAAAACTTCCATTTCAGCTGGCATTACAAGGGTCAAAGCTTCCATATCAGCTGGCATTACAAGGGTCAAAACTTCCATATCGGCTGGCATTACACGGGTCAAAACTTCCATATCGGCTGCCATTACCCGGGTCAAAACTTTTATATCGGCTGGCATTACACGGGTCAAAACTTCCATATCAGCTGGCATCACAAGGGTCAAAACTTCCATTTCGGCTGGCATTACACGGGTCAAAACTCCCATTTCGGCTGGCATTACAGGGGTCAAAACTTCCATATCAGCTGGCATTACAAGGGTCAAAACTTCTATTACAGCTGGCATTACAAGGGTCAAAACTTCCATTTCAGCTGGCATTACACGGGTCAAAACTTCCATATCGGCTGGCATTACAAGGGTCAAAACTTTTAAATCGGCTGGCATTACACGGATCAAAACTTCCATATCAGCTGGCATTACAAGGGTCAAAACTTCCATTTCAGCTGGCATTACAGGGGTTAAAACTTCCATATCAGCTGGCATTACAAGGGTCAAAACTTCCATTTCGGCTGGCATTACACGGGTCAAAACTCCCATTTCGGCTGCCATTACACAGGTCAAAACTTCCATATCGGCTGGCATTACACAGGTCAAAACTTCCATTTCGGCTGGCATTACACAGGTCAAAACTTCCATTTCAGCTGGCATTACAAGGGTCAAAACTTCCATTTCGGCTGGCATTACACGGGTCAAAACTCCCATTTCGGCTGCCATCACACGGGTCAAATCTTCCATATCGGCTGGCATTACACGGGTCAAAACTCCCATTTCGGCTGCCATTACACGGGTCAAAACTTCCATATCGGCTGCCATTACACGGGTCAAAACTTTCATATCGGCTGGCATTACACGGGTCAAAACTTCCATATCGGCTGCCATTACCCGGGTCAAAACTTTTATATCGGCTGGCATTACACGGGTCAAAACTTCCATATCAGCTGGCATCACAAGGGTCAAAACTTCCATTTCGGCTGGCATTACACGGGTCAAAACTCCCATTTCGGCTGGCATTACAGGGGTCAAAACTTCCATATCAGCTGGCATTACAAGGGTCAAAACTTCTATTACAGCTGGCATTACAAGGGTCAAAACTTCCATTTTAGCTGGCATTACAAGGGTCAAAACTTCCATTTCGGCTGGCATTACAAGGGTCAAAACTTCCATATCGGCTGGCATTACACGGGTCAAAACGTCCATTTCGGCTGGCATTACAAGGGTCAAAACTTCCATTTCGGCTGGCATTACCCGGGTTAAAACTTCCATATCGGCTGGCATTACAAGGGTCAAAACTTCCATTTCAGCTGGCATTACAAGGGTCAAATCTTCCATTTCGGTTGGCATTACACGGGTCAAAATTTAAATTTTTGCCACTGTTCCACAGAACAATACTTTCTCATATAATACTGTTCCACATCAGATTGAACTGTTCCAATGTTTTCGCTGATAACAGGACAAATTGTTTGTTTGAAATGGCTTCAATTACAACTACTGTACTTTATCATACAGTATGTAGCATCCAGTTATGAACAGTCGTAAGTATACGAGCAAGTAGCCTTGCATATGTTTATTCATCATTAATTGGCCTGACAATTGCAGGCCAGATGGGGAAAGCATTTTTCTTACTAAAAAAAAAATTATTTTTTATGATAATCTTGTTTGACCAACATGCATTTGTTATTAAAGAATATTCCCATGGTTTTTTGTAAAATTTTATTTGAAGGAGCATACTTTTCATGCTGAAAAGCTGTCGCAATGGATGTTTAGTCCAATATCCTCAAACCCTACAAGGTTGAACAAAAACATCACTTAAAATCACTCATCAATAAACAAACAAAACCTTCACTAATAAATACCATCCTATTTGTAAATTATCACTTTAAGCCAGACACATTGACCACACGGAAATACTTTTGTCCTTGTGTTGAGCATGAAATTAAGTGCAGCTGCATTGAAATTTGTTTACTATCAATGTCAGATTATTACCATGGAAAGTGTGTGGAAATCCCTGGTGTACAGTAATTACTAATTGCTTGTGCTAGATTGTGCTTTCTGTTGTGAGCAGTATAGACCCTGAAGGAATTTAGAGTTTGTCAGGGCTTAAGACACAAAATGTATTGCGAGGTTTAGACTTAATGTATTGTAGACTTAATGTATTGTGAGGTTTATACTTAATGTATTGTAGACTTAATGTATTGTGAGGTTTATACTTAATGTATTGTAGACTTAATGTATTGTGAGGTTTATACTTAATGTATTGTAGACTTAATGTATTGCGAGGTTTAGACTTAATGTAGAGCCAATTTGGTACAAAAATCAGCTTGATATCATATTCCATTCAGGAGATATGCATTTTTAAAGATTTTCCAATTGCATTATAAAGTTTTTGTACAGTACGATAAATTCGTGTTTGATGATGTCATAGAGGCAATTCCATTGCAAATGTTTATGTATTTCTTTGAATGTTAATTGGTTGTTTCTGTATGATTAGAAACAATTTTCCAAAAGTTATTGAAGTACATGATGATCGAAGAGGCCTATTAATACTTTCCTACCCCAAGTCCTGAATGGCATAAGTCTGGACATAATATTTCAAACCCCTGTCTCGACTAAGTCTTAATCTCCTAAACTCTTTCATTAAGACCAATGCTCAATTAACCACAGTGAATGTGAGCAAACTAAATTGCTGGCTATACACAGCTACACAGTCCTTTTATTGAATTGTGGTTTGGAGATTTTAGTTTCTGGGCCAAGCCAACCATTCGATTCACTAATAGTTTTCTCCAATCAGCGCCTGCATGGAGGACTTGAAGAGAAAACTTAGGTAGGATGATAATTGGTAGATGAAATAAGGTTTGTGTGCCGAGGGGTTTCTGGACAAGTTTTTAATAGTCCTCTTGGATCATCATGTAGGGTATATTTGGCAATGTATATAAATACCTAACTTTCATCAATTTATTTTTCTAGCAGGTTTTACTAATAAAAAAGGATGATAGATTTTAATGAAATACATCAACTTTGTGGGAGAATGTACTGCTGTGATGTCATATTGAGCCTTTCCTATTCATTTATTGGCATTTTTTGTGAACCTTACAATTTGAATATCTCCTGGTAGGAATAAGATATCAACATGATTTTTGTAATAAATCATTTCTAAATGTATTATCTTTCTTATGAAAGGTTACACAAAAACATGGGAAAATTCCATAAAACAAAAATCAAGTTATTGAACATTGATGCCACATACTTTTGAAAAGTTTACTGATCCACAGGATTAGTGATGTTTGAAAATTCAGTGTTCCTGCATAAAAGCTTTGTTCTTTGGATAGCGGAACAGTACGAAATTCAACCGCCGCATTACCTCAGACTCTGCTACGATGAATTAAGACACCATCCACACAATATTAACAGAATGCGTGCATCGGTAATTCAATACACAACCTTTCATCTGTGAACAAACAGTATAGGCCATGTTTGGCAGCTGGAGTTATTTCAGGACCACATCATGCCTTTAACCAGTGGCACAAGATTCGTTTTAAGGTTAAAAGAGGTTTTCATCAGTAAGTTATTAACACTCAATAGTGTACGAGTGTAATTACTGAGAATGTATTAGTCTTACATCATCTATAATGCAGTGAAGGGCAGTAGCAGGGTCTTGACCCCTACATCAGGGTCTTGACCCCCACATCAGGGTCTTGACCCCCACATCAGGGTCTTGACCCCCACATCGGTATCTTGACCCCCACATCAGGGTCTTGACCCCCACATCAGGGTCTTGACCCCCACATCAGGGTCTTGACCCCCACATCAGGGTCTTGACCACCACATTAGCATTTGATGAGGGAGGTGTAGTTTTAGACATCTCCCTGGTCTGAGAGCATTCAAAGTTGGTAATTTAAGCACTGAGCCTCTTATCCAATGTGTAAGGAATAGCCTGCTAGAAGATATGCTCTCTACATTTCAACTTATGACAAAAGAAGACGGGGACATCCACACACCTTATGTTAACTATGTTCAACGTAGCCTATGTCAGGTATGATAAAGACATTCAACGTATGTTAGGGTATGATGAAGACACCCAAACAGAACAGATAGCCACACTTGCCAAAGATCGTCGTGCATAGAGAAATCTTGTGGTCGCCAGTTCCGTAGGGGTGGGGAGAGAGGGGGGTGGTGGTGGTGGTGGTGGTGGTGGTGGGGGTGGTGGTGGGGTGGTGTTAAGGGTGGGGGTGGTGGTGGGGGTGGCGGCGGCGGTGGCGGCGGGGGCGGTGGTGGTGGTGGTGATGATGATGATGATAGTGATGTTAGTAAATGGACTATTCTCATCTTACCTGTTGGTAAATGGACTATTCTCACTGCGCTGTCCGTTGTGTTGACATGCTGTCCTCCAGCCCCACTGGCTTTCTTTGTTTCAATCTTGAGGTCTTTGGGTGACAGTTTGAGATCTATCTGTGGGATAAGTCAGGAATGTAACATGTACGAACATAAATCTATCCTAAATATATGTCAACAGGAACAACAATCTATCGGTAAACATGTACAAATGGAAGATTCCATCAAAATGTTCATCATTTGACATTAAAGATCAGCAATCAGATCTTCAGTTTGAATGTGAAACAAGTTTTGAAAATGGTGGTACTTGCTAAGTTTTTAAAAGCTTGCCCCTCTACAATGTGCAACTCTAAAAGTAACATACAGTATGAGCAAGTATAGCAATGAAAACCACAAAAACAGCAAACAAAAAGAAAACAAATCTCGGAATTTGGAAAATTTATGCAAAACACTCTTCCCTGTGTCCTTGACCCTTTAATGCCTTCCTTCGAGCTATGCTAAAACTGTCACCTTAGCATTTTCTTTCAATTACAATCAAGGATTTTACCTCTTTGGGTTGTGGTAAGACAGCAACAGTCATGGTGCTCGTATGGAGACGGCCAGATCTCTCAGTCTTTGGCACTCTCTGAACTCGATGGACGCCCCCTTCAAACTTGAACCATTTATAAGCTTCATGACCAGATATACTAACACTAGCATGTCTCAGGCCACCTGTAGAAATATAAAGACAATGTGAAGAAAAGACTGAAATAAGCCTAATTGTGACATAACATTTTTTTATTCTCATAACTTTTATGTAACTTTTATATCTATAACTTTTATATTTATATTTCTTTTTGAATATCTTTGTACGTTGTGCTACAGGGCGACAAATTGCCATATATTGTTGTGGATGAAATAAATTGATCTTATCTTATCTTATAACATACTGTACTGTACTAACAGATGGTGAACTTTCACAACTTACTGACTACAACAGTGGTGTGAAGCAAGGTTGCACGGTTGTTGTAAGACCACCCTTACTCACCCACCCTTACTCACCCAGATCACTGGATCCATAGGCCAGGACCTCCAAAGTTCACACTTACTCACTCATATCACTGGTTCCATAATCCAGGACATCCAAAGACCACCCTTATTTACCCAGATCACTGGTTCCATAGTCCAGGACCTCCAAAGATCACCGTTACTCACCCAGATCACTGGATCCATAAGCCAGGACCTCCAAAGACCATGCTTACTCACCCAGATCACTGGATCCATAGTCCAGGACCTCCAAAGACCACCTTTACTCACTCATATTACTGGTTCCATAATCCAGGACATCCAAAGACCACCCTTATTCACCCAGATCACTGGTTCCATAGTCCATGACCTCCAAAGATCACCCTTACTCACCCAGATCACTGGATCCATAAGCCAGGACCTCAAAAGACCACCCTTACTCACCCAGATCACTGGATCCATAGTCCAGGACCTCCAAAGACCACCTTTACTCACTCATATTACTGGTTCCATAATCCAGGACATCCAAAGACCACCCTTATTCACCCACATCACTGGTTCCATAGTCCAGGACCTCCAAAGACCACCCTTACTCACCCAGATCACTGGTTCCATAGTCCAGGACCTCCAAAGACCACCTTTACTCACCCAGATCACTGGTTCCATAGTCCAGGACCTCCATAGACCATCCTTTGTACTGGACAAAGTTTTCATACATTGAATAAATATCAGCAGTGAATAGCATTGCCTCTTGACCTCCGACCCCAGCAGAAAACTCAACGATTACATCATTTTCATCAGTTTCTTCAGTAGGTGTCAGTAGAAAGAGTATCTGTAGAATGACAACCACATTACATAGTATAACAACCACATTATATAGTATGAATATGCACAGAGTACTGTATCTAGAATGACAACCACATTATGTAGTATGAATATGCACAGAGTATCTAGAACGACAACCACATTATATACTGTATTATGAATATGCACAGAGTATCTAGAATGACAACCACATTACATAGTATGAATATACACAGTATCTAGAGTACTGTATCTAGAATGACAACCACATTCTAGAATGACAACCACATTACATACTGTATTAGTATGAATGACAACCACACAGAGTACTGTATCTAGAATGACAACCACATTATGTAGTATGAATATGCACAGAGTATCTAGAACGACAACCACATATATATATAGTATGAATATGCACACAGTATCTAGAATGACAACCACATTACATACTGTATTATGAATATGCACAGAGTATCTAGAATGACAACCACATTACATAGTATGAATATGCACAGAGTACTGTATCTAGAATGACAACCACATTATGTAGTATGAATATGCACAGAGTACTGTATCTAGAATGACAACCACATTATGTAGTATAAATATGCACAGAGTACTGTATCTAGAATGACAACCACATTCTGTAGTATGAATATGCACAGAGTATCTAGAATGACAAGCACATTACATAGTATAAATACGCACAGAGTACTGTATCTAGAATGACAACCACATTATGTAGTATGAATATGCACAGAGTATCTAGAATGACAACCACATTATGTAGTATAAATATGCACAGAGTACTGTATCTAGAATGACAACCACATTATGTAGTATGAATATGCACAGAGTATCTAGAATGACAAGCACATTACATAGTATAAATACGCACAGAGTACTGTATCTAGAATGACAACCACATTACGTAGTATGAATATGCACAGAGTATCTAGAATGACAACCACATCATAATGAAGATGTAATATGGTAAATTATTTTGCCATCAGACATTGCACTGCTAATAGCGAAATCTGTATAAACTTTCTGGAAATTTCCTTCAATATTTAGAAAATTCAAGGAATAGGACATGCAACTGGGAGGATAAAATGCCTCAGACTGGCATACCTAACATACCCCCTCCCCACCCCTACAACTCCCAGCTCGATCTTCCTACACCTTTGCTTCTGGTCTGAAACTGGTGCAAATCCAAGAAGGTGAAATTTCAAACCTCATCTTTCAGTTCTGCCAGTGTATCTTGGCATTCTGCCTCCTCCTGATTGGCCAATTCCTGAAGATCTTTATCCTCATCTGTAACAAACAACAATGCAACCTTTTTGTTTGAACTAATATAGGCTATAGGCCTATCATGTTTGCTCAAAAAATATTACAAGTATTTGTTCAATTTTTATTGAGCCAAGAAGCAACAACTTTTAAGCATAGTTGGAAGACAAGGGGAAATTCCCCTGCATAGTTGGGAGAGACGAGGGGAATTCCCTGCTGTCATGAGTAGCTTTTAACATATTAGGGGTCTGCAACCTCTCCCTATAGCTCAACACACAGTACACCTCAAACTGAAAGGTTCACCCACTATGCTTTTCATTGCCTTACGGTTTCATATCGTCAATAGCTTGGAAATACCATATTCACTGTATTAAAGGAATATTTCCCATAAATGTTCAATGTCATATGAAGGATAGAGGGCTATGGTGTAAAACTCGTCTTCATATTTTATTCTGTTCAGGAGTAATTGTATTTCAAAGATTGCGTGAATGTGTTGAAAAGTGACCTCACAGTGTACAGTGTGATGTCATAAAGGCAAATCCAAGACAATTTATATGTATTTCTTTCAAAATGAATTGCCTCTTCCTAAATCACTGGAAGCATCTTTTGTTTATTCATTGAGATGTGGTATAACATACACTTTATAAGAACGTGCTTTGCCCATGTATTCATGAACCTTCCACTTCAAGTACAAGAAAAACAGTTGCTTGGCCCATGTATTCATGAACCTTATACTTCAAGTAAAGAAAACCAGTTGCTTTGCCCATTTATTCATGAACCTTAGGACTCCCAAGTAAAGGAAAAACAGTTTTTTTGCCCATGTATTCATGAACCTTAGACTCCAAGTAAAAGAAAAACAGTTGTTTTGTTTGACAAAAATACATTAGCACTGTCATGGATCTGCCTTTATGACATCACATTTCACACTGCAAGATCAATTTTCAACACACTCGCAAAATGCAATTACTTCTAAACAGAACAAGATATCAAGATGATTTTTTCACAGCAAATTGTTTCTTTTACTATAGTCCTCTATCATATGAAAATAAAGACTTACAGGAATATTCCATTAAGCGCCTTTGCTTAATAAGCCCCACCAAACATTTTTTCTTGCTGACTTAAATTATTGATTTGAGGAAATAAAATAAGGTTTGTTGCATAATTTGCTTATTTTGCATCTGACGCTCACAACGCTTGTGTGGTGCTTATTGTGGGGCTAGTAAGCCAGTTCACACAATGCTGTTCGAATAGCACCTTGACCCCAGGGCATGGGCACCAATGCTGTTCGAATAGCACCTTGACCCCAGGGCATGGGCACCAATGCTGTTCGAATAGCACCTTGACCCCAGGGCATGGGCACCAATGCTGTTCGAATAGCCAGGGCATTCTGTTCGACACAATGCTGTTTGAATAGCACCTTGGCCCCAGGGCATGGGCTGTTCGAATAGCACCTTTATCAGGGCAAGAAACACCTTGGGCACTTTATCAGGAAGAAACTTCAGGCCTAAAAAATGTTGCATTTCTATTTTCATACGTGTCTGTATTACATTGAATATGATATCTTTAATACAAGGAATGTATCAGGTGGTTAAATCACATGACAACCTTTCATGGTTGTCCTGACATGACCTCTTGAAATAAACAATAATCCCACCTTTCATCATTTCTACGATTTCTCCCAAATCGCTCTCCACCTTCCTCTTTTCAGCAAGTTTCATCACCACAGGTCGGAGCGTCTCCAATTTCTGTCGTATCCTGAGCTGTTCTTTTTCACTGATCCTCCCTTGGATAAAAAAGACTGCCCTTGCTCAAAGTCCTCCTCAAGATATTTCAAAAAGCTCAGAAAATCCTCGTTTTTAAAAGATAACAAATCACTATCACTGGATCTACTTTTGCTTGAGAAGACCCGTGAAATTTTTGTGATCTTTCACTGAAATTTTGTAATAAAATATATGAAACAATTTCTGAAAATGATCTAATGTTTGTAGTCAAATAACAATTATATGAACCAAAATGACTCATTCTCTGACAAGCAAGAGGGCACGTGGAACAATGGGAATATAATCTTTGCAAAGGCTTGAACCTTGAGAACAATCTCTCATATACTTTGCAAACTTTATTTTGAAGTGGTAGGGTAGTTCGGGTCATGTTTGTTCTTGTTCCAAATCTGGATATGAGATTGTGTATTGGAAAGGAAGAATATTTTCTATAATGGTGCCATTTTGTCACGTATTTAAACAGGTGGCTGGCACATCAGGATTTGAGATAATCATGATGACTCCAAGGCAGGGTTTAACAGTACGAGTAATCTCCTCTCAGCTATAACCAGGCTATCTCCTCTCAGCTATAACCAGGCTATCTCCTCTCAGCTATAACCAGGCTATCTCCTCTCAGCTATAACCAGGCTATCTCCTCTCAGCTACTGAACCAGGCTATCATCATAACAAATGGATAGATTACTGTATCTACGCATTCAGTACATCAATGTTTGCTATGTCTGTAGAAAAAGCAAAAGAAGAACAATTTCATATGAGAAAGGATGGGTTTGAACAGTAAGGGTAATCTTTTCCCAGCTATGATTAGGCTATCATAATATTAACCAGACAGATCATCAACGTAATCAGCTCATCAACACATTCAGATCATCTATGCATTCAGATCATCAACGCATTCAGATCATCTACACATTCAGATCATCTTTGCATTGAGATCATTTATGCATTCAGATCATCTACTCATTCAGATCATCTGCACATTCAGATCATCTACGCATTCAGATCATCTACGCATTCAGATCACATACACATTCAGATCACCTACATGCTGAAAATTTTCTCTTTAAGCCTACGCGCACATGACACCTGAGTTAATCCTTAAAACTCAGGCGTGACAATACCAACCCGACTTCCTGTTCAGTGTTTGTCCACTGCAAACAATGATTGTTTATTTGCCATTTCCATGCACACCACAGCCAAGTAGCCCAAGGCTATTTGTGTCTGTAAGATTACACAAAGACAGAGCTGAATAATCAAGACACTTATTAATACATATAAACATTGCATCTATGCATACTTTTCTTTTGCCGTAATTCACTTAATATGTAAACTTTGTGTATGCTTGAATACCAAATTTTCATCAAAAATGTGAAAAACTTTCAGGAAAATTATTATCTATGTGGCCAAATATTGATATATCAATATGCTTATTATGCACCTGCATGCATGTAAAGCTCTATCTTCATGAAATATTATCAAATGAAAAAAACACAATTTTTTTGAATAACTTTTACAAAGAGTCATCTGAACACTTTTTCTAATAAAGTAAAATTAATGTAGGCCTATATAAAATTTCCATGGCAAATTTGAGACTTTCCCAGGTCTGCAATCCCTCTTAATATTCACTCAAAGAAATATTCAAAAGTGTTTTCAAGACATATGATATATAACTTAAGCAATCACTATTTTGTTTTTAGTTTTTAGGAATAAAATGTGCCTACACTTCTCAATCCTGGCAGAAAATTATAAAGTTTTTTTCTAATGTAGTTGGCAAAACTACTGGTCTTATTCCTAATAAGACCTTTGCCACACCCATTGCCAATATTTGTATATCATGGGCCTATTTTGACTATCTTGGCCTAAACTTGAATTAAACAGAATATTAATTACCAATGATCTTATACTGTATATGAAAGGATCACCAATCCCAGTTCAAACATAATTGTATTGTATCCCAAATGTGGTCGGTCAATAAATATTTCAATATGAGCATTTCAGACTGCTTGTCAGATGAAAGGCTACATGTAGTGTTACAAAAGCTTTGTAGACAGTCCTAATTTTTAGACTTAAAAAATATATACATGGGCTACATGTAGGTAAAACATGTTAATGAGATAGACCTAAATGTAGTCAACAAATGAGTGGGTACCATGCAAAAAATAATGCTTAAGTTTAATTAAGCTATTAAGTTTTATAACTTAACTGAAGGACCAATAATGCAGTACCATACAGGGTTGGGGTCAGTTGTAATTGTGTAATTTGTAATTTATTACATTTATGTTGTAATTGTAATTATAATTTTTTGAGCAGCTGTAATTGTAATTGAACTAAAAAATTGATGTTTTTAAAATATTTGCAGGCAATTACAAGTTAATCAATACAATTTTTTTATTTAACTTTGTCCATCCGACTCGCGATGGAGGTACACAAGTAACACACAGCTCATGCCAGATTATGCTGCCATGTGTTAGTTTTCAGATATTCGCAATTACATTCTTCCTCGAGAGACAACAAGACAACAGAACGAGGAAAAGTTTACATCACATATTACACAATGGAGAAACATGTTTGATATGCAATAAAATATCATTTGACATATGTGGCAAAATGGTTACAAAATATTTGGGAAACAAATTTAGGCCAATACATCTAAAAAAAAGTATAGCCTAGTCAATAATTGTTCCTCAGGCAGTTATTGCATATTTGTTTTAATGAATTTCATGTCCATGTCGTGATGCTTACTCAATACATACAGTAAGTGTAGGAACAGGGAGGACAAGGGAACATGCCCCATACAATAAATGAATAAAGGGCCCCTTTTGAAAATTAAAAGTGCACCTCAATTACTGTCAAAGGTGCGAGAATTTGTGGTGGAATTTGCAGACACTTTTAAACAAATATTATTAAAGTACCTTTTCAAAATGAATGCTGCTTGGGTTCAGAGATTTTTTCTACTGGGGAAGGGGGGGGGGAATCTTCATTTAATAATTATAAATAAAATGAAGAAGATAACTGTAAAATAAAATTGTAGACCTATAACAAAATATTTTGTTCAAACAAAATTATATTTGGGCAATTTATATATTTCTTACCCTGGGCCTATTCAGCCTCATACCAACATGAAAAGTGGGCGGAATTTTCCTCCCGAAAGTGGGACAAAGTTAAAAGTTTGGGAGGACAAAATCATGCTAAGATGCACAAAATAATCTTACAATAGGTACAAATTCGGGAACAGGGGGGAGGGGTGCCTTCCTGAAATCCCGCTTAAGTACATGAACAACGGTGATCGATATTGTTAATATTCACGTTTACATTCACCATGTGGTATATCTTTATGTGAACTCAACGTACGTTTGATTGTAAAGTTACCAAATTTTGGAGTGACATGATACTACGATACGACCAGTCAACAGGACTACACCTATTTAAAGAAGTTGGAGAAATGTTTGAGTGCAAAGCTGGACACGCAAAAGACAGATAATTTGAAAGAAGAGTTTCTTGCTGGAAAACGTAGCGGAGCATCGTAACTCAGAATGAAATGTATCACGTAGATGCATAGGTTTTAAATAACTCCGTCAGGCCGTAAATCAGAAATAACAACAATCAGTGAACGTCAGCCAACAAGAAAAAAAAACTGATCAGTGGGGGAAGTAAAAGGCCTGGAACGGAGTATATGACGAAGTACCTGTATCAGTGCCGTTCAGCGTTAGTTTGCTGCAGAATTTAAAAGGAACTGTATTTTCAATTGAAGTGAATAAAATCTGTTTCTATTGGTAAATTAATAATTGTAATTTTAACATTTAGCAGCACTACTACTAGCTTTGCTCCGAGCGAGTTTTTCGTATTCTGGGCGTATTTTAGTAGGACCTGACTCCGAGAATCATACATTCGCGCAAATGGTTCATTGCACAAAGCAAATTAACATGTTTTCATTCTCAATCTCTGTTAATCAAATGCTGATGGGAAAACAAAAGGCCAAAATCAAGTATAAAAAGCTTTACCGCCATATGTCTTGACCGTTTCCGTCCAAATTGTTCGTCATTTCAAAATTCAGGAGTAAAATCGACTCGCAACTGTCTTACTGTCGGCACACTAAAGCAGCATAAGGTGGCATGAAACCAATTGTGATCTACCCAGTGGCAACGCTTCCATGGCCATTTATCCACAAAACACCCTTTAAAAAATGGCTGTCGTGGCAATTAAATTTTGCATGAATAGCAGTGGCGTATCTTGGAGGCTATTGGATACTTAGCCCCCTCACACCTTCCCCTTTCCCCTTCCTAAAATTATCATAACCCCAAAAACTTTGTCAAGTCATAAATATAATTAACTGCATAAAATGAACTGCATTTTGATCAAATGTGTTTTGATTACAATCTATAGCATTTTTTAGACAAGGAAATCTTCAGGATTCATTTTCAGAAATCATCTTTGCCTTACTTTAAAATTGCGAAATTTTTCATGAATTTTAATTTTCAGGAAATCTTGGACCAAAATCATCTTCAAGTTTGAATTTTAAGGAAATTACAAAACTTTCAAGTTTGGATTACAATCTACAACGTGCATAGAACCAAAAAGCTCTGGAGGTGAGGTTCTTATAATATCAGAAAAAGAAAAGCTAGACACGCCCATGAATTAGAAAGAGTGATATTCGTTTTAATTCATTTATCATAAAATATAATAAATACAATAAATAAAGACAATCTGCAACTTGGTTCTCCTAAAATAAAACTATATCCACGCCCGAATTTGACAGGTTGCAAAATTCTAGTTTGTGCATTCGTGATGGTGAGTTGATAGAAAGTGGCGGACCCACGCTAACAATTTCTTAACTAAAGTCAAATGTTGAATAATTGTATATCTCTTTGTGACTCTTAAAATATATTTAGGTGTAATAAATATGTTCTATTAAGTTTCTGAAACAGTAAAAATATCAAAATAATACATTTCTTCATATCACGTTTTCGACCTGGCTATTAAGATATCGGACTGGCACCGAAACTTTTCGTCTACATTCCTCAACGTTTTTTTGTAGCGTTGTAACCGTTAAAATACAACCTTAATTTGAAGTCCATAAATCTCTTAATTAAATGAAATATTAAATATAATTCTCAATTAAAGGATTTGTTCAGGGGTCAAGCAAGCTCATCTTCTAGAAAGAGGACTTCAGCAGAAACAAAAGCTGTAAAATGAGTACCAACACTGCTGGGGAGTATATGGGCTACATAGAAAGGGATCTAAAGTAACTGCAGACGTCTTCATATCAAGAAAATGCGTTAAAGAAACCAAAACTATTTGTGAATAAGACGGAAACAATTTTACTAATACAATTGGTCGAAGAGCTCAATCAAGCGGTGAGGAAACACTGATGATGATGATGATGATGATGATGATGATGATGATGATGATGATGATGATGATGATGATGATGATGATGATGATGATGATGATGATGATGATGATGATGATGATGATGATGATGATGATGATGATGATGATGATGATGATGATGATGATGATGATGATGATGATGATGATGATGATGATGATGATGATGATGATGATGATGATGATGATGATGATGATGATGATGATGATGATGATGATGATGATGATGATGATGATGATGATGACGATGACGATGACGATGAGGATGATGATGATGATGATGATGATGATGATGATGATGATGATGATGATGATGATGATGATGATGATGATGATGATGATGATGATGATGATGATGATGATGATGATGATGATGATGATGATGATGATGATGATGATGATGATGATGATGATGATGATGATGATGATGGTGGTGGTGGTGGTGGTGATGATGATGATGATGATGATGATGATGATGATGGTGATGATGATGATAATCATGACGATGATGATGATGACGACGACGCGACCGACGCGACGACGACGACGACGACGACGACGACGACGATGATTGTAAGCAAAAAATTGTAACGTGCATAATAATTTGTAAAAGCCCTAAAATTAAGTTGTTTAAATCACCCATATTGTTACTGAACAAACCTTAAGTTACATGATATGATGGCTATCTGTCTACAGGCCTTATATGTATTATTATGCAAGAGCATCCCATATTCGTAAAATTAAAAAATATATATAAAAAAGAAGAAGGAATTTTCCAACAAATTCAAGTTCATTGATGTTTGACAGTAGCAAATGTTGCATAGTCATAAGCACGGTACCACGTGGGTTCCATCTCATGGTAAGTTGAACTTGAACAGTATCAAATGCAGGTAAGAATTAAGATCTTTTACATAAGAGATACATAAAACATCATAAAGTATCACTACCGTGTGACACACGCAAATTAAAAGAAAATAGCATGCCCCAATCATTTAACGTGACTCACCCCCTTTATCTACGCTACTGGTTAATTGTGTCCCTTCCCTTCCCTGCCCCCACCATCTCCAGGGCCTTCTCAGTCTCTAATACCAAAATACTTGTCCTAATCAGAATACGGTTTATAAGGCACTCTTTTCAGAGTCAAGAAATCTTTCAGTTGAGATAGATTTATAGTGCTACCCCGTGGTAGGTATATGCCGCCCATAATTTTAAAAATTCAATTGCAGTATGAGAATTTTTATGACAGTTTATGATTTTGATACCTACAGTATAAAAATAGTGATTTTTGATACCTGCAGTACAAAAATAGATGATTTTTAATACCTGTAGGCTGCAGTACGAAAATAAGTGATTTTTGGTATCTGTAGTATTAAAATATGCAATATGAGACCAGCAGTATGAGAGATTGGATTTTAATACCTGCACTAAGAAAATTATTTTTAAAAAGGCAATTGCTTGGGCAGCACATGTATATACAAATTTCCCTTCCCCTCCCCTCCCCTGCCCCCACCAGCTCCCCGGGAGTTCTACAGAAAGTATACAAGCACCTTTCTTCATAACCTGATCAAGATTGCAGCTTTAGCGCGTCACAAACGGCGTGCAAGCGTACATGTAGGCCTACACAGACCGAAATTCCATTGAGTTCAACTTCATCTTGTCAAGTTTAGTGAGTTAAAGCTATATTTTTTAAGTTTTCGTTAATGTCGATCAGTTTTATTCTTAATTAAAAAGATATTTGTACTTTCACAGAAGGCTAATTTATGCTGAATACAAAGGTTCCAGATTATAGTATTTATAATGAAGTAGTTGCGCGATTAGAAATTTGATGTGGGAATAGGCCTCACAGCATTACAATTTCATTTGTTAGATCCAAAGATCCAATAAGAACCTTATTAAGTTCTACAACACGTTTTGTCGTATTCTTGTTGTGTTTTTGTTTGTTTGTCCACACTCCCTTCCAAACCATTGAATCTGGAAAAATCTTTGGTGTGGAGCTAACGTTAGACCAGAGACGGGTACAGGGGAAAGTTCCGTTGACTTCTCTGTGCAAAGTTAACGATGATCTCAACTTTTTTTTTTCTTTTTTTTTCTTCTCAGAAACTCTGGCTTTCAGACAAAATTGGACAGATTATAGGACTGTGCATAACCAGATCCCTAGCTTGATTTAAAAAGGGGCAGGGTGCTAGACTTGTTGAGGGGCACATTAATGCACACACAAAGCGCTGCTTCTTTTCTGCATGGAGTCCATGGCTGGCCCTCTTAAGGCTCAATCCCATGGCAAAGAAGCTCTGGGATTTTAGCTATAATCATACCTAAGAATGAAACTATTCTGATTGATAAGGACCATTCACGAGCCAAACAGGACAATTGCTTTATGCTATATTCTGTGTTCTGTATCCATGTAAGGTGTTTTGTTTATGAGGTTAAATAAGATTAGTATTATTTTTTATTTTAAGTCTTATGAGGGGCAGGGGGCAGAGCGGACCCCAGGGGGCAGAGCGGACCCCAGGGGTAGGGCTGGCTCATGGAATGGCAGGGAAAGCCGCCCCTGTAAAACAGCAAAGCTAGGGGTCTGATAACAGCTGCAAGCACAACTCTGGCAACAACCGTTTAGATATGTCATACATAGACAATCATTGCCCCTGTGAAGTGTCTTCTGCTGGTTTTATTTGAATTACATACAAATCTCGCTTCCCTTCACAGGAATTGCAAAAGATATGGCAGTTCATGGAATTAGTTTATTTTACTCTAGAATATTTTTGTTCACAATTTGAACATCCGGAGCAGTTTTAAGTTTGTTGCTTTCTTGCTGTTTTAGGAATATTTTTTGGAAAGGAAGAAAATAAGTATACTCCATGTTATTGATGCAATTTTTTCATGCATACATACATGAGTACATACATAAAGATGAATACACTCTTAATGTATCTACATAATTTATTCATATATTGATACATACACATGAAATATTTGCATCATTTTCAAGTAGGTCTTACATGGAATATATCCCAAAAAGGCTGCTACATTTAGACAAATCTTACATTAAGGGATTGTTAAGTCAAGCAAAAAGTAAACAATATAGCATGTGTGTCTGTAACAGCAAGCTTGTTAACACGTTATCTCAAGAATGATACAATAATGTTAAGTATAAAAAAAAGCTATATAAAATTACCTAATTTTGCCTAAAATTTGCATATTTATGTTGATATTTTCTTTATTTTTACTTTTTTTTTATTGAAAAGTTTATTGTCTTAGAAAAAGTGATACAAAAATGAAAGGAAATTTGTGAAAATTAATTTGGAAAAAAAAAAGTTCTGAATAATTGAGTCACATTTTGAACTGCGTGAGACTTTAGGGTTACCGTAATCCAGCTATTTACGTGTTACCTGAAAATAGATGAAATATGATTGTCAATTATTTATTATTTAATTAGTTAATGTCAATTAATTTGATATACAGTAGGTCACACGTGAAATGGCAACCACAAGGGTCAATAGTGTATAAGGCTGCATTGGAATAACTCACATTTTGTTGGTTTTTGATTCTTATTTAAAAAAAATTGCATCCCTGGTCATGAAACTCTTAAGAATTGCAAGATAATTTCCTTAACAATCCATCCCCTGCATGAAATATTTTTCAATTTTTGTTATCTGTTACCGTAAAATTGGGGAAAATTGAAGCTATTCTGAAAGTCATATATAGAATTCAAAATAGTTATTTGTTTGCAGCCTCTATCAAATTCATTGAAATAAATAATTAAGTTAAATGAATAAATAACAGACAAAATAGTTTTGGCTGATATTTTTACCTGAAATTAAAGCTTTGTTCATGAATCAAAGTGGTGCACCTGCTGGTAATAAGTCATGTGTAACACACTGGTTGGAATTCATTAGTCACAGAACTTTCAAATTTACCAGGGAGTTGGTAGCTCAGTTGGTAGAGCAGGTGACTGAGATGAGATGCTGGAGGTACCAGGTTAAGCCTCGGTCAGATCTAACCCGTTTTTCCACAGCTACATGTATGCAAATAGATGTACAGTATGTCTAACAGAGCCAAGGAACGTTGTTTGCAGCTCCTGTCCCCTCCCCACTCCCCAATTTAGCTGTTGAGAGAAGTGGCAATGCCATTTATTTATTACATGCATTAAAGTCACGTGTATAAAAAGGGCTATTACAATTGTTTTTAAAGCAAATTTTCTTGGTTACACTTCTGAATTATTCTATAGTATGAGATTATTGACTTTCTCTCAGATTATTGAACTTAAGACTGCTATTTTTATGTATAAGGTTTTCATGTATCATTGTCATGTAATCTTCAATTTTTTTTTGATAAACTCTACTAACTACAGTTATAATACAAAATATAAGAATAGATTTAAACAGAAATATGTCCAAACAACCAAAAAGCAACACTGCATTTCTATCACTTGGATTAAACTGTAAAATACATGTGATGAAAACATTACCAACTGCAATAACATAATATTTTCAGAAAAAGGTATAGGGAAAAATTAATTAAATCTCACTTTAATAACAAATTGCCAAACATACTGTAACCTAATAATTACTGTCACTGTAGATGTTTGATTTTTTTTTTATTTTTATTTATTTTTGCCTCTCTCTCTCCCCTTTTCCCTTTCTTTACTTTTCTTTCCAGCCATTCTAATATTGATTTGAGTTTTTGTATGTGAATTGATTTGGAGGAATTGATTAATAAGTATTATACTTCTTTTTTCCTCCTTTTCCAGTTATGTTTATTTATTTTTTTATCTATGCATACATTATTTTGTTTATGTTTTTGATGTTGATGTACAAAGCTGGAAATAAACTGTTGTCATTGTCATATCATACGTGTATTGCATGCTGCAACTTGCAGTGATATTTTGTATACAACAGGATATGTGCAGTGCTGTAATTGTACAGATTGGTAAGTTAAGCTTGGGCGATATGAGCATTATGCAATATCGATATATCGCCCAAGCTTACCGATTGTGGTATTTACCATTGTTGATCATTATGCAATATCGATATATCGCCCAAGCTTACCGATTGGGGTATTTACCATTGTTGATCATTATGCAATATCGATATATCGCCTAAGCTACCGATTGGGGTATTTACCATTGTTGAGCATAATGCAACATCGATATATAGCCCAAGCTACCGATTAGGGTATTTACCATTGTTGAGCATTATGCAATATCGATATATCGCCCAAGCTTACCGATTGGGGTATTTACAATTGTTGATCATTATGCAATATCGATATATCGCCCAAGCTTACCGATTGGGGTATTTACCATTGTTGATCATTATGCAATATCGATATATCGCCCAAGCTTACCGATTGGGGTATTTACCATTGTTGAGCATAATGCAATATCGATATATAGCCCAAGCTTACCGATTAGGGTATTTACCATTGTTGAGCATTATGCAATATCGATATATCGCCCAAGCTTACCGATTGGGGTATTTACCATTGTATGTCTTGACCTGCATTGTTTTCTTTCTCAGTGCTTTGAGTACACAAGGAGCTGAAGTAAACCAACCATGGATTTTCAGCATCGTGCAGGAGGGAAGACGGGCAGTGGGGGCGTGGCCTCTTCATCTGAGAGCAACCGTGACAGGCGGGAAAGATTGCGCCAACTCGCTTTGGAAACCATTGATTTAAACAAGGTACTTTTTTAGTTTGAGGTTTTTGGCTTGCCCAAACCTTGTATAAAGGTATACATGTTCTACATTCAAATTGTATGTTAGGAATAGGCATTCACCCCTAAAGTCACATTCCTACATTGTTGTATATGAGAACTGTCATGAATTTCACAAACAATCAGAAGAATCACATGGTAGACGAGGAAATAGAGATCACGGGGTCGGGGAGAAAACGAGAAATCAGAGATCCCCAGAAATTTGAAAGGGCCCAGGTGGTCCCCGGGGAGACCGGAGGGCCCCAGGGGACCGGAGGTCCCAGGGGATCAGAGGGCTGGGGGTTGGGAGGCCCAGGAGCAAGGAGGGCTAGAAGATTGAAGGCCCAGAAAATAGGAGGGTCAATTGAGGGATTTTCCTACAAATCTGATAAAATGTTAAACTTTATAGACATTGTATCCTTCATGAAGGTGTTACTTTGTTACCCACATCCATGAATGCACCAGGCCTTGTGTCCTGTGAGCAGGTCTCTTTGTTACCCTCATCCATGAATGCACCAGGCCTTGTGTCCTGTGAGCAGGTCTCTTTGTTACCCTCATCCATGAATGCACCAGGCCTTGTGTCCTGTAAGCAGGTCTCTTTGTTACCCTTATCCATGAATGCACCAGGCCTTGTGTACTGTGAGCAGGTCTCTTTGTTACCCTCATCCATGAATGCACCAGGCCTTGTGTCCTGTGAGCAGGTCTCTTTGTTACCCTTATCCATGAATGCACCAGGCCTTGTGTCCTGTGTGCAGGTCTCTTTGTTTCCCTCATCCATAAACGCACCAGGCCTTGTGTCCTGTGAGCAGGTCTCTTTGTTACCCTCATCCATGAATGCACCAGGCCTTGTGTCCTGTGAGCAGGTCTCTTTGTTACCCTCATCCATGAATGCACCAGGCCTTGTGTCCTGTGAGCAGGTCTCTTTGTTACCCTCATCCATGAATGCACCAGGCCTTGTGTCCTATGAGCAGGTCTCTTTGTTACCATTATCCATAAGTGCACCAGGCCTTGTGTCCTGTGAGCAAGTCTGTGCCAGTACTTATTCTAAAGATTCAAATTTGGATTATTTTCTTTTTTTTTACAGGATCCATATTTTATGAAAAACCATCTTGGATCGTATGAATGCAAATTGTGTCTCACACTCCATAACAACGAAGGGAGTTACCTGGCGCATACACAGGGCAAAAAGCATCAGGCAAACTTGTGAGTATCTTTGTTCTTGGGATTGGGAATGTCATTTGAGGGGAGGGGGTGACCTGGCACATACACAGGGCAAGAAGCATTAGGCAAAGTTGTGAATATTTTTGTTCTTGGGATGGAAAGTTTTATTTGGGGGAAGGGAGTTACCTGGCACATGCACAGGGCAAGAAGCATAAGGCAAAGTTGTGAGTGTCTTTGTTCTTGGGAGGGTGTCATTTGAGTAGGGGATTACCTGGCACATACATACACATGGCAAGAATCAGGTAAACTTGTCAGTATCTTTGTTCTTGGGAAGGGGAGTATTATTTCAGGAAGGGGTTACTTGGCACACACACACTTACACAGGGCAAGAAGCATAAGGAAAACTGGTGAGTTTTCTTACATTCTTCTTTTAAAGAGTACCATGTGGAGGAAGGGGGGGGGGGGGGGGTTACCTGGGCCACCCAAGGCAAAAAATATTTTTCATAAATGGGTCTTATCAATGCTTATACAACTGCTTGAGAGTGTCATACTTGTGTGCACAAATACATTACTGCACACACACCAACCAACCTATGTGCCCACTCAGTTATGTAGCAAATTCTTTTAGAGGTGTTTGTGTGTGGGGGTGGGGGGGAGGGGAGGGGTGGGGGGTTACTTACACACACAGGGCAAGACACATCAGGCTAACTTGTGAGTGTTGTCCTTACTGTGATGTAATGGCAGCTTAAGAGGGTTGGTTCAACATTGAATCATGTCATGAAGAAGAAGGTGTTTTTCTGCATAATGATTAATTATTTATGCTTGTAATATTAAATAGAGTTGGCGAAGATTATCAGTGTGAATCATTTTCATGATATTTAATTGACATGTCATGGTTACCATGAATCCACTAGAATATTCCATATGATTAGCACAAAAATTGTATTCTTAGTTCTGTTGTTTTTATCTTTGTGCAGAGGGCGCCGTGCAGCAAAGGAAGCAAAGGACGCCCCTGCACAACCAGCGTTGGAGAAACCGAGGGTCGAGATCAAAAAATTTGTGAAAATTGGTCGACCTGGATACAAAGGTGAGATTACTAATTCTATAGGCAGTGGTGTCGCCAGCCCCAACAGGTGTATTATGGAATAAATGAAATGGAAAGAAGGAGTTGTTTTAGGCAGTGGTGTAACCAGCCCCAACAGGTGTATTATGGAATGAATGAAATGGAAAGAAGGTGTTGTTATAGGCAGTAGTGTAACCAGCCCTAACAGGTGTGTGGGGGAATGAATGAAATGGAAAGAAGGAGTTGTTTTAGGCAGTGGTGTAACCAGCCCCAACAGGTGTATTATGGAATGAATGAAATGGAAAGAAGGTGTTGTTATAGGCAGTAGTGTAACCAGCCCTAACAGGTGTGTGGGGGAATGAATGAAATGGAAAGAAGGGGTTGTTATAGGCAGTGGTTTTACCAGCCCCAACAGGTGTGTGGGGGAATGAGTGAAATGCAATGAAGGGGCTGTTATAGGCAGTGGTTTTACCAGCCCCAACAGGTGTGTGGGGGAATGAGTGAAATGGAAAGAAGGGGTTGTTATAGGCAGTGGTTTACCAGCCCCAACAGGTGTGTGGGGAATGAGTGAAATGGAAAGAAGGGGTTGTTATAGGCAGTGGTGCAGAGAGCCCCAACAGGTGTGTGGGGGAATGAGTTAAATGGAAAGAAGGGGTTGTTATAGACAGTGGTGTACAGTTACTAGCCCCAACAGGTGTGTGGGGGACTGAATGAAATGAAAGGAAGAGGTTGTTATAGGTCGTGGTTTTACTAGCCCCAACAAGTATGTTGGGGACTGAATGAAATGGAAGGAAGGGGTTGTTATAGGCAGTGGTGTAACCAGCCCCAACAGGTGTGTGGCGGAATGAATGAAATAGAAAGGTGTTGTTATAGGCAGTGGTGTAACCAGCCCCAACAGGTGTGTTGGTCAATGAGTAAATTGGAAAGAAGGGGTCGTTATAGGCAGTGGTGCAGCCAGCCCCAACAAGTGTGAGGGGAGGAGTGAAATTGGAAGAAGGGGTTGTTATAGGCAGTAGTGCAGCTCTCCCTAACAAGTGTGAGGGAAGAATGAGTGAAATGGAAGGAAGGGGTTGTTATAGGCAGTAGTGCAGCCAGCCTTAACATATGTGTGGGGGAGGGGGTGAAATGGGTGGTAGGACTTTATAGACAGTTGTGTCCAGAGCTAACTCCAACATGTGTGTTTGTGTGGCATGTTTGGTGGACACGGATAGTTGGTAGGTGAGAAGGGAGGAGTATTTGTTATGGTTGGGGAAATAGGAACCTGGTAGTTGGTAGGTTAGAAGGGAGGAGGTTGGGGAGATAGGAACCTGGTAGTTGGTAGGTTAGAAGGGAGGAGGTTGGGGAGATAGGAACCTGGTAGTTGGTAGGTTAGAAGGGAGGAGGTTGGGGAGATAGGAATCTGGTAGTTGGTAGGTGAGAAGGGAGGAGGTTGGGGAGATAGGAACCTGGTAGTTGGTAGGTGAGAAGGGTGGAGGTTTAGGAGATAGGAACCCGGTAGTTGGTAGGTTAGAAGGGAGGAGGTTGGGGAGATAGGAACCTGGTAGTTGGTAGGTGAGAAGGGAGGAGGTTGGGGAGATAGGAACCTGGTAGTTGGTAGGTGAGAAGGGAGGAGGTTGGGGAGATAGGAACCTGGCAGTTGGTAGGTGAGAAGGGAGGAGGTTGGGGAGATAGGAACCTGGCAGTTGGTAGGTGAGAAGGGAGGAGGTTGGGGAGATAAGAAGCTGGTAGTTGGTAGGTGAGAAGGGAGGAGGTTGGGGAGATAGGAACCTGGTAGTTGGTAGGTGAGAAGGAGGAGGTTGGGAGATAGGAACCTGGTAGTTGGTAGGCGAGAAGGGAGGAGGTTGGGGAGATAGGAACCTGGTAGTTGGTAGGTTAGAAGGGAGGAGGTTGGGGAGATAGGAACCTGGTAGTTGGTAGGTTAGAAGGGAGGAGGTTGGGGAGATAGGAATCTGGTAGTTGGTAGGTGAGAAGGGAGGAGGTTGGGGAGATAGGAACCTGGTAGTTGGTAGGTGAGAAGGGTGGAGGTTTAGGAGATAGGAACCCGGTAGTTGGTAGGTTAGAAGGGAGGAGGTTGGGGAGATAGGAACCTGGTAGTTGGTAGGTGAGAAGAGAGGAGGTTGGGGAGATAGGAACCTGGTAGTTGGTAGGTGAGAAGGGAGGAGGTTTAGGAGATAGGAACCTGGCAGTTGGTAGGTGAGAAGGGAGGAGGTTGGGGAGATAAGAACCTGGTAGTTGGTAGGTGAGAAGGAGGAGGTTGGGGAGATAGGAACCTGGTAGTTGGTAGGTGAGAAGGGAGGAGGTTGGGGAGATAGAAACCTGGTAGTTGGTAGGCGAGAAGGGAGGAGGTTGGGGAGATAGGAACCTGGTAGTTGGTAGGTTAGAAGGGAGGAGGTTGGGGAGATAGGAACCTGGTAGTTGGTAGGTGAGAAGGGAGGAGGTTGGGGAGATAGGAACCTGGTAGTAGGTAGGTGAGAAGGGAGGAGGTTGGGGAGATAGGAACCTGGTAGTTGGTAGGTTAGAAGGGAGGAGGTTGGGGAGATAGGAACCTGGTAGTTGGTAGGTGAGAAGGGAGGAGGTTTAGGAGATAGGAACCTGGCAGTTGGTAGGTGAGAAGGGAGGAGGTTGGGGAGATAAGAACCTGGTAGTTGGTAGGTGAGAAGGGAGGAGGTTGGGGAGATAGGAACCTGGTAGTTGGTAGGTGAGAAGGGAGGAGGTTGGGGAGATAGGAACCTGGTAGTTGGTAGGCGAGAAGGGAGGAGGTTGGGGAGATAGGAACCTGGTAGTTGGTAGGTTAGAAGGGAGGAGGTTGGGGAGATAGGAACCTGGTAGTTGGTAGGTGAGAAGGGAGGAGGTTGGGGAGATAGGAACCTGGTAGTAGGTAGGTGAGAAGGGAGGAGGTTGGGGAGATAGGAACCTGGTAGTTGGTAGGTTAGAAGGGAGGAGGTTGGGGAGATAGGAACGTTGTAGTTGGTAGGCTAGAAGGGAGGAGGTTTAGGAGATAGGAACCTGGTAGTTGGTAGGTTAGAAGGAAGGAGGTTGTGGAGATAGGAACCTGGTAGTTGGTAGGTTAGAAGGGAGGAGGTGGGGGAGATAGGAACCTGGTAATTGGTAGGTGAGAGGGGAGGAGGTTGGGGAGATAGGAACCTGGTAGTTGGTAGGTTAGAAGGGAGGAGGTTGGGGAGATAGGAACCTGGTAGTTGGTAGGTGAGAAGGGAGGAGGTTGGGGAGATAGGAACCTGGTAGTAGGTAGGTGAGAAGGGAGGAGGTTGGGGAGATAGGAACCTGGTAGTTGGTAGGTTAGAAGGGAGGAGGTTGGGGAGATAGGAACGTTGTAGTTGGTAGGCTAGAAGGGAGGAGGTTTAGGAGATAGGAACCTGGTAGTTGGTAGGTTAGAAGGAAGGAGGTTGTGGAGATAGGAACCTGGTAGTTGGTAGGTTAGAAGGGAGGAGGTGGGGGGGATAGGAACCTGGTAATTGGTAGGTGAGAAGGGAGGAGGTTGGGGAGATAGGAACCTGGTAGGTGAGAAGGGAGGAGGTTGGGGAGATAGGAACCTGGTTTGTAGGATTAGAGGATGTAGGAATAAATTGAGGGACAAATTTGGAAGATTAGTAGTTGGTTCACAATAGATGGAATAGCAAGTGAAAAGGGGAAATGCGGTAGAGTGAGGCTGAGGACTTGTAAAGCATGCTACCAGTGGGGAGGGGAGGGATTTGTATTATGTTGAGATGGACCAGTCCCTTTTAGTGTAATGTCATATCTAGCCATGCCATATTTCATGTATCTAGCCATGCCATATCTCATGTATCTAGCCATGTTGTATCTCATATCTAGCCATGTCATATCTCATATGTAGCCATGCTATATCTTGTATCTAGCCATGCAATAAGTAGGATTATCATGTGTTGTATTATTAGCTGTCTTATATCTACTGTAGTTATGCCATACGTAGGATTATCATGTGTTGTGTTATCAGCTCTCTTATATTTAGTTAAACCAAAAGGTGCATATGTTATTCATACATACATACAATAGGCTTTCATACCGTGCTAAATGTCCATTAAGACCACAGCCCCAAAACAATAAATGTTTCAAGCCCTGTTATATCTAATTCTGTCAAATTGTAGGGATTTCATGTCTTGTCCAATTATAGTACCTCACCTGTTACAATAGGTTATGGTACATATGTCATTAGTTTTCTCATAATTAAACTGTTTTATTTTGACAGTGACAAAACAGAAGGACCCGGATAATGGCCAACAGAGCTTATTGTTTCAAGTAAGACCTTGTTTTTCATCAATATTGCTTGAATTTAATCCATGGCTTATTTTTTCTGAAAATGCATGGTGTATGTGTGTGGTTACTGTATCAGTTCCACAAAAATTTTAGTACCTTTTTTTGGAGTGAAGCTTGGTTGTGATTTATCACTAAACACTCACTACTTTAATCGCAAATCAACATAACTATTCTGAAATTGACTTGCGGAGTTGACTTGCGGCTTTAGCATAGACCCACTCCCTGTCTAAATTGAAAAGAGGAGTTGTCTTGCGGTTTTAGCGTAGACCCACTCCCTGTCCAACTTGGGAAGAGGAGTTGACTTGTAGCTTTAGCATAGACCCACTCCCTGTCCAACTTGGGAAGAGGAGTTGTCTTGCGGCTTTAGCATAGACCCACTCCCTGTCTAAATTGAAAAGAGGAGTTGTCTTGTGGCTTTAGCATAGACCCACTCCATGTCCAACTTGGGAAGAGGAGTTGTCTTGCGGCTTTAGCATAGACCCACTCCATGTCCAACTTGGGAAGAGGAGTTGACTTGTAGCTTTAGCATAGACCCACTCCCTGTCCAAATTGGGAAGAGGAGTTGTCTTGCGGCTTTAGCATAGACCCACTCCCTGTCCAAATTGGGAAGAGGAGTTATCCTGCGGCTTTAGCGTAGACCCACTCCCTGTCCAACTTGGGAAGAGGAGTTGACTTGCGGTTTTAGCATAGACCCACTCCATGTCCAACTTGGGAAGAGGAGTTGTCTTGCGGCTTTAGCGTAGACCCACTCCCTGTCCAACTTGGGAAGAGGAGTTGACTTGCGGTTTTAGCATAGACCCACTCCCTGTCTAAATTGAAAAGAGGAGTTGTCTTGTGGCTTTAGCATAGACCCACTCCATGTCCAACTTGGGAAGAGGAGTTGTCTTGTGGCTTTAGCATAGACCCACTCCCTGTCTAAATTGAAAAGAGGAGTTGTCTTGTGGCTTTAGCATAGACCCACTCCATGTCCAACTTGGGAAGAGGAGTTGTCTTGCGGCTTTAGCATAGGCCCACTCCCTGTCTAAATTGAAAAGAGGAGTTGTCTTGCGGCTTTAGCATAGACCCACTCCATGTCCAAATTGGGAAGAGGAGTTGTCTTGCGGCTTTAGCGTAGACCCACTCCCTGTCCAACTTGGGAAGAGGAGTTGACTTGCGGCTTTAGCGTAGACCCACTCCCTGTCCAACTTGGGAAGAGGAGTTGACTTGCGGTTTTAGCATAGACCCACTCCATGTCCAACTTGGGAAGAGGAGTTGTCTTGCGGCTTTAGCGTATACCCACTCCCTGTCCAACTTGGGAAGAGGAGTTGACTTGCGGTTTTAGCATAGACCCACTCCCTGTCTAAATTGGGAAGAGGAGTTGACTTGCGGTTTTAGCATAGACCCACTCCATGTCTAAATTGAAAAGAGGAGTTGTCTTGTGGCTTTAGCATAGACCCACTCCATGTCCAACTTGGGAAGAGGAGTTGTCTTGCGGCTTTAGCGTAGACCCACTCCATGTCCAGCTTGGGAAGAGGAGTTGTCTTGCGGTTTTAGCGTAGACCCACTCCCTGTCCAACTTGGGAAGAGGAGTTGACTTGCGGTTTTAGCATAGACCCACTCCCTGTCCAACTTGGGAAGAGGAGTTGACTTGCGGTTTTAGCATAGACCCACTCCATGTCCAGCTTGGGAAGAGGAGTTGACTTGCGGCTTTAGCATAGACCCACTCCATGTCCAACTTGGGAAGAGGAGTTCTCTTGGTTTTAGCGTAGACCCACTCCTGTCCAACTTGGGAAGAGGAGTTGACTTGCGGTTTTAGCATAGACCCACTCCATGTCCAGCTTGGGAAGAGGAGTTGACTTGCGGCTTTAGCATAGACCCACTCCTGTCCAACTTGGGAAGAGGAGTTGACTTGCGGTTTTAGCATAGACCCACTCCATGTCCAACTTGGGAAGAGGAGTTGACTTGCGGTTTTAGCATAGACCCACTCCATGTCCAACTTGGGAAGAGGAGTTGACTTGCGGTTTTAGCATAGACCCTCTCCATGTCCAGCTTGGGAAGAGGAGTTGACTTGCGGCTTTAGCATAGACCCACTCCATGTCCAACTTGGGAAGAGGAGTTCTCTTGCGGTTTTAGCGTAGACCCACTCCCTGTCCAACTTGGGAAGAGGAGTTGACTTGCGGTTTTAGCATAGACCCACTCCATGTCCAGCTTGGGAAGAGGAGTTGACTTGCGGCTTTAGCATAGACCCACTCCCTGTCCAACTTGGGAAGAGGAGTTGACTTGCGGTTTTAGCATAGACCCACTCCATGTCCAACTTGGGAAGAGGAGTTGACTTGCGGTTTTAGCATAGACCCACTCCATGTCCAACTTGGGAAGAGGAGTTGACTTGCGTTTTAGCATAGACCCACTCCATGTCCAGCTTGGGAAGAGGAGTTGACTTGCGGCTTTAGCATAGACCCACTCCATGTCCAACTTGGGAAGAGGAGTTCTCTTGCGGTTTAGCGTAGACCCACTCCCTGTCCAACTTGGGAAGAGGAGTTGACTTGCGGTTTTAGCATAGACCCACTCCATGTCCAGCTTGGGAAGAGGAGTTGACTTGCGGCTTTAGCATAGACCCACTCCCTGTCCAACTTGGGAAGAGGAGTTGACTTGCGGTTTTAGCATAGACCCACTCCATGTCCAACTTGGGAAGAGGAGTTGACTTGCGGTTTTAGCATAGACCCACTCCATGTCCAACTTGGGAAGAGGAGTTGACTTGCGGTTTTAGCATAGACCCACTCCATGTCCAGCTTGGGAAGAGGAGTTGTATTTTCAAAAACAAATCTTAATCTTTCTACTCACTCTGTTTCATTCACTGTCTACCGTCAAAGAAACTATCTTAAAGTATCTTTCTTTTGTATGTATCTGATAGAGGAAACCTTTAAGAAACAGATTGGTAAAAAATCATGTTGATATTTTATTTGTAGAAGAAGTTATTGAACTATAAAAATTTATATTGTTGCCAGCATGAAAATATTGTTTGTACTGAGTCAAAGTCATCGTTGTCATCACAGCACTTCCAGTACTAATCTTTATGCTTTTCTGAAGAAAAAAATTGCCAATTTTTCATAATTTAAATTAGTTCACTGGTCAAGCATTCTTGATCTTACTGTATATGAAAGAAACAAAATAGTGAAGAAATTTTTTCAATATCTTATTCTTAAGTTTAAAATTGTGTCTTATTTGAACGCTTTCATCACCAGTTTGTTTCTTTTGAAGTCCTCTTTCATATAAGATAAACATGCTTGACCACTGAACTAATCCTTCAATATCTCCTTAACGGAATAAGATTTTTGAATGCTATCTTCACCATTTTGTTTCTTTTGATGTCCTCTTTCACACAAGATGGACATGCTTGATCACTGAACTAATCCAACCCTTTTCCCAGCGTGATGGTGACCATTTTTTTTTTTTTTTGAGTACCTTCCCAAAATCCTATATAGCTGCAAATCAGTTCATTCAAACCAGATTGAATAGATCTTTCATAATATGGTTATTTTGTTGGGGGTTAGATTGAAATTTTTGAGTAAAATCGTTACAAAAAGTGCATTTTTAGAAAAACGGCATTTTTTTTTTTTTTTGAAAGACTAATGTCATTCGTGAATATTTTTTCAATTTTTTTTTCAGGTAAAGTATAAAGATAGTTTGAATTGTTGGTTGCTACACGATTTTTACTTGTACTTGGTCAATGTTTGTGTTTTTTTGGAGAAAATATGCCAAAATTTGTGATTTCGGGCCATTTTGGACCTTTTTGATCAAAAAATTAAAAAAAAGGCCCAAATATTGTATTGGAATTTTTAAAATCTCTACGGATAGAGGAGAAATAGATCGTTCAGACGAACTATTACAATAACAGATGCACCCCCTCTACTTGCCTAAAAGGTCTCTGATGATGACGTCAATTTGCGTCTTTTTTTTTTTTCCTCGCACATTCGACATCATAAAATGGCGAGATACAAGTTACAACGTCGAACGTGCCTTCCGACTCCTATGTTTTCTTCAGAATAATGATGACTCAGAGGGGTCGGAAGGTACTTCTGATGAAGAAGATGTACCAGAACTCGACCAGATTGAGGAAGAGGAGAATATAGAGCCTGCTGAGATGGATAGTGATCTGTTCCAAATTACGGAGTTGGTGAGTGTTTTCTTCCAAAAATAGCGAAAGTACTACATTGTAAATGTGTAGTAATAAAATAAGGCTTATAGAATTATAATGATAAATTAGCGGGGATTTTTGCTTGTTACGAGAAACAAGTAAAAGGGACACTAAAATCACATATAAAAATAGGATTTAGGTCCTTTCTATAATAGCCCTGATAAAACAAATGAAAGCTGAACCCCAATAATAACATTTCTAAATGGACTGAAATATATGTATTTCCCAATGGCAAAATTGTAAATTTAGGCCTACTGAAATATGTGTATTTCCAATTTCACAAAATCCAAGTTCCATTATTTCAGGGGCCAAATCACAATTTTATGGGGAAAGTGGAGTAGGGTCCCATGTTAGGGCAAAAAACACATGTTGGGGGTGCCCCAGGCCTATTTAGAGGAAAATGCTTGTATATAGGCCTAGTACCGGTACATTATTTTGATGCCCCATTTTTTGGGACAATGATCCTTTTCCCCTCCCCCTGGCTATGCCACTGTTGTGGTGATGACTAGATCGATAAAACAAACATTTTGGACCCCTGTATGTACCCCCGGGCTTCCCGGCTGTAAAAGTCTGTCCCTACGGTTACCACAAAATTGTGGGGCAGGTTAGAAACCACAATAACATGTTATGCGATAACATGTTATGCGTATGCTTGAAGAGGACGAGCCGCCCGCTACTAGAAACCACAGTAACATGTTATGCGATAACATGTTATGCGTATGCTTGAAGAGGACGAGCCGCTTGCTACTCCCCAACCCAAGAGGAAGAGGGACAGACTGTTGAAGATGAGCCCAGGCCCCTCTTCCAGGCCTTCTGCTGCAGTCTCGCCACCATCACCACTCAAAGAAAATCCGACTGCAGCGGAAAAAGCTGCCTTCAAAACCAGGGAGGAAGAGCGGAACGCTCGGCTGCAGGAGATACAACGGTCGGTTGTCATCCCTGCAGCCGATAAAGACTATCATCTGTGGGAAGTACTGGTGGAGAGTGACCGGGATCGACACGAGGTCTTCGGTAACTGGTTATGGGAAGACCAAACTAAAGTAAGTTGAATGAATATAGTTGCAACTTTTTTTTTTTTTTTTTTTTTTAATTCTATTTGCAGCAACAAGGTATAGCAGAAGACTTTACAAATTTGGACCTTTTCGGCAAACATTTCTTATGAATTCCATGTGGAATGAACAGAAGTAAGTGTTCAATAGATAATCAGCATAGTCTATCAACATAAAAGTAGCTGTGAAGCTTGTAATGGCTGAAATTGGGTCAGAAATAAACAAAAAACACTTTTGTGCATAATAAATGAGGTAAATGACCTAATTTGCATATCATTTGCATAATTTCTTATTTCATTTTTTGCAAATGATGATGTAAACATCTTGTTTTTCTGCATTCTATTAGTTTTGGACATCATAGAAGGGGAAAATGCATTTTTTTGGGAAAATTTAGTGCCATATACCATTAGATAGATTATTCACAGAATTTGTAGGTCAAAATGTACCAAATTTTTCATATTTGTGTCATTTTTTCTTCTTCTGATTCCTAAAAATCCATGAATAGTATCAAATGAAAGGTCTTTCCAAGGACGATTCAGAAATTCTATCCATATTTTTTTGCTATTTAGCCACAAGGCACAAGCGTGTCATAAAGATAGAATGTTTGGAGACCTAATATGCTAATTCAATGACCTAATTTGCATATTTGAGTTCGGAAATATGCACATTTTGGAAAGTTCAACATGTTAGCTTTCATAAAAGTTGAACTTGATTTGGTACAAATGGAACAGAAAGTGCTGAAAAAATCCTCTTTCCAAAAATTTCAGAAATAGCTTATTCTATTTTTGGAACCTTGGGAGAGTAAGGGTTAATATCTCCTTAACGGAATAAGATTTTTGAATGCTTTCTTTCACCATTTTCTTTCTTTTCATATAGGATGGACTTGCCTGACCCCTTAACTACTGTAATCCTTTAATAAAATTCTTTAACTTCTGTCCTAGTTCAGTTAATGAACATCACCAACTCATCATTGTTCCAAGTTATTGTCCGATCCTCTTAACCATTGTATGATGACCGAAATGGGATATGTGTTGTAGCTTTGTTGAATATTCGGTAAAATATCTCACTGTTTTGGTTAGTTTGAAAGTTTCCGCTACTGACCTGAAATTCAACCATCGTGTGCTCAACATGCCTGATTACCCAGCAGGTGTACCACTAAAACTTTCAATTGTTGGTACTGGTCAAAATAAATTTCAATTAAATTGTCATTCTAAACTGCACAATCAACTTATAAAGCATGTTATTGGTGAAAATGGAGTTTAATTAACAATTAGTAATCGTTACAATTTTGTCAGACTTTTCTAAGGTGAGTAACATCAGGGGTGCTTGAAATTCGGGTCACTCACTAAATATGAAAATGAAAATTTACAGGAGTATTCCTTAAGCATGTTTGACCTCAGCATGTTTGACCTCTAGCCTTGTTGTTGTTCTACAGGTTGATTACCCAGAGGTAGCTGAGGGCATATTCCCTCGTCATCGGTTTATGTCCGCCTACGAACAGAGAATCGAACCCCCGGACAAGAAATGGCAGTATCTTTTGTTTGCTGCAGAACCATACGAAACCATTTCATTCAAGGTATGGGCTCTATTTTGGTTTTTTATACAGATGGGCAGTGACTCACTTTGTTAGGTGCTGAACATTTAACTGAGAATAAAATGGTGTGAATGTATTGTTAACCTACTTTCGTATAAAATTCTTCATTTCTTTCTTAATTTTGGTGCTCTCGGTCGAAAAGTGAGGGTGTTAATTTTGGCTTATTTCATAGATATATTTTATATCTGTGGCTTATTTATGTAGATTTTAACCAACAGAAGTCTCATCACACGGTCTGCTTTTTAACAGAAATTTTCACTCATTGCATGCAAGCGAACAAATTCCAAAATAGTAAATGGGGAAACACATACAAATTTTGAGTACTCGCGTTGGGATTTTGTTTGTTATTGATATTCCGTACCACAAAGGTATTCAATTTAGTGTGAGACTCATATTAAATACGCCCTCACTTTCCGGCCGAGAGCACCTTTATTAAAACATTGGATCTCATTGCTGAACTCTTCTTTATTTTAAATATGAAAGATATGCATGAACAGGGTGCATGGAGTGAACATGGGTGCATGGACAGGGTACATGGGGTGAATAGGAATACATGGACAGGGGTACATGAACAGGGTTGCATGTACAGGAGTGCATGAATAGGGGTGCATGGACAAGGATGCATTGCATGGACAAGGGTGCATGGACAAGGGTGCATGGACAAGTGTGCATGGATAGGGTGCATGGACAGGGGTGCATGGACATGGGTGTATGGACATGGGTGCATGGACAAGGTGCATGGACAGGGATGCATGAACAAGGGTGCATGGACAAGGGTGCATGGACAAGGGTGCATGGACAAGGGTGCATGGACAAGGGTGCATGGACAGGGGTGCATAGACAAGGGTACATGGACAATGGTGCATGGACAGGGGTACATGGACAAGGGTACATGGACAGGGGTGCATGGACAAGGGTGCATGGACAAGGGTGCATGGACAAGGGTGCATGGACAAGGGTGCTTGGACAAGGGTGCATAAACAAGGGTGCATGGACAAGGGTGCATGGACAAAGGTGCATGGACAAGGGTGCATGGACAGGAGTGCATGGACAGGGGTGCATGGACAGGGGTGCATGGAAAGGTGTCATGAACTTACATTGTTCCCTCTCTTCCTCCCATTGCGAAGAACAGTTGATCCCCCAGTAAAGTAGCCCAATTGCCTATCATCCCACATCATAGAAAAGGTAGCAGAAGCTTTTCCCTGCATGAACAGTTAGACCAGAACGTTCATTGTTGTGCATTTCTTAATGCTTTTGATCTGAGCGTGTAACACATGCAATTTATATCCTCTATGGCAGTAACAGAACAACATCCAATCATGTCCAGTGACCCTCTGGTGACCTTTCTAGCAGGCTTGGAAAATCACTCGCCCATGGGTAAAAAAAAATTGTGGCTAGTAAAATTATCATAATAAATTGTGTTACTCACCACACTTAATAAAGCCATGGTGAGTGAAAATCTTGCTTTGATAAATTGTTTTATTTCACGTAACATACTTACAATCCTGTCTTGTCTTTTTTCTCTACTAAAAAATGCCTCCACACACACAAAAACAAGTGATATTTCCTTTAAAATCCAAAACATAAATCAATATTTGGCTGATAGCCGTCAACCTTAATTGCCGAAAACACCATTTATTGTGTGTAGCCATATACACTGTTTACATCTAGTGAACAGCATGGTATGAAGACAACTGATGTACCTGGGAAAATTGTGCAATATCTTGTTGTTTTCAGCAACTTACCGCGTGACCCAGCTACACAGATCAATCTGATTGGCTCATGTAGCTTGCAAGAAATGCGTTAAGGTCAGTATGGGTGTGAACGCTATATCCTTCTGAGTAATGTCTTTGCTTGATGGAAATGGAAAGTTATAGACTCACTATCTCTATTGATATCTTACTTCTTTAAGTGGGCGGAGCTTCGGAGCTCTCCTTATCCATAGAATACTGTACTTTCCAAACTATTCTGGAAAGCTGAGCTGCCGCTGTGCTGATATCGGACCAGTATGTATACATGCATTCAGTACAGTTAAGTTATGCACACGGTATGTGTATACGGGTCGCAGTCGTGACAGGCATTGAGTGTAAACTTTCTGCCATAGGGGCTACTTGTTTCTGCCAGTAGGCCTAAAATTAATGTTTAAAAATCCAAGTAAGTTTGTGCATGTTGATTTAATTTGTTTTTTAAACCACCTACTTTGTTTTATTGTGCGGAAGTGTTGCCGAGTAGTTGAAAATACTTGGCGAGTGGAAATAATGGTTTCATCAAATTTACTCGCCAAGCTGTATAAGAGGCTGGCTAGTGACTTCTTTTTTTTTTCTCCAAGCTTTCCTTCTAGTTTAGACTTTTCTTAACCAGTCACTTTCAAATATTCTTTTCTGACTTTCAGATTCCCAGCAGAGAGGTGGACAAAGAAGATAATAGGTTTTGGACGACATGGAACAGAGAGACCAAACAGGTAATCCCCCTCTCTTAAACATATCCCTCTCCTCCCCCAGGCATGGAACTTAGAGCCCAAATAGGTATCTTTTCCCCTCCTTCCTCGAACATGGAAGAGAGAGCCCAAACAGGTAATCCCCTAATCCCCTCTCCTAAATATAACCCCTCCCTAAACATGGAATAGAAAAACAAAATATTTCTTCCCCCTGAAAATAACCGTGCTACCTCCTTTAAAAAAAAAAAAACCCTTGCAAAATAGCCCCCTCCTCCCCAAAATATCCTCTCCTCCGCCCCCAAAAGAAATATCCCCTCCCCCCAAACATGGAACTAAAATACCAAACCAGTTAGGCCCCCTCTCCCCTTTCCACTCCTAAACATAATCCATCCTCCCCAAACAAGGAACATAGAGTCTGAGAGGCTTTACGGTACTCAGGATCTTCTAGGGCCAGTCTGCCACACTGGTAACCAACTGAACCTGTAAGATCCTACCATAGTTCCAGATAGCCGCCTCTGTGGCTGACTGCGGAATGACCCTGGCAGATCCTAGTGATACCATAGGCCATTCAGCTACCTGTGTGGCAGACTGCGGATTGACCCAGGAAATCCTGGGGATACCATAGGGCCATTTAGCTACCTGTGTGGAGCTACCTGTGTTGCAAACTGCGGATTGGCCTTGGGAAATCGTAGGGATACCGTAGGGCCATTTAGCTACCGGCCATTCAGCTACCTCTGTGGCGCTACCTGTGTGGCAAACTGCGGATTGGCCTTGGGAAATCCTAGGGATACCGTAGGGCCATTCAGCTACCTGTGTGGCAGACTGTGGATTGGCCTTGGGAAATCCAAGGGATACCGTGGGGCCATTCAGCTACCTGTGTGGCAGACTGTGGATTGGCCTTGGGAAATCGTAGGGATACCGTAGGGCCATTCAGCTACCTGTGTGGCAGACTGCGGATTAACCCAGGAAAATCTTAGAGATACCGTAGGGCCATTCAGCTACCTGTGTGGCAAGTGCGGATTGACCTTGGGAGATCCTAAGGATACTATAGGGTCATTCAACTACCTCTGTGGCTGACTGTGGATTGACCCTGGCAAATCCTAGGGATACCATAGGGCCATTCAGCTACCTGTGTGGCAGACTGCAGATTGACCCAGGAAATCCTAGGGATACCATAGGGCCATTCAGCTACCTGTGTGGCAGACTGCAGATTGACCCAGGAAATCCTAGGGATACCATAGACCTATTCAGCTACCTGTGTGGCAAACTGCGGATTAGCCTTGGGAAATCCTAGGGATACCATAGGGCCATTCAGCTACCTGTGTGGCGCTACCTGTGTGGCAAACTGCGGATTGGCCTTGGGAAATCCTAGGGATACCGTAGGGCCATTCAGCTACCTGTGTGGCAGACTGTGGATTGGCCTTGGGAAATCCAAGGGATACCGTGGGGCCATTCAGCTACCTGTGTGGCAGACTGCAGATTGACCCAGGAAATCCTAGAAACACCATAGACCTATTCAGCTACCTGTGTGGCAAACTGCGGATTAGCCTTGGGAAATCCTAGGGATACCATAGGGCCATTCAGCTACCTGTGTGGCGCTACCTGTGTGGCAAACTGCGGATTGGCCTTGGGAAATCGTAGGGATACCGTAGGGCCATTCAGCTACCTGTGTGGCAGACTGCGGATTAACCCAGGGAAATCTTAGAGATACCGTAGGGCCATTCAGCTACCTGTGTGGCAAGTGTGGATTGACCTTGGGAGATCCTAAGGATACTATAGGGTCATTCAGCTACCTCTGTGGCTGACTGTGGATTGACCCTGGCAAATCCTAGGGATACCATAGGGCCATTCAGCTACCTGTGTGGCAGACTGGATTGGCCTTGGGAGATCCTAGGGATACCATAGGCCCATACAGCTACCTGTGTGGTAGACTGGGAATGACCCTGGGAGATTCTATACCATAGCCCCATTCAGCTACCTGTAAGGCAGACTGGAGAATGACCCTTGGGAATCATAGGGATACTATAGGGCCATTCAGCTACCTGTATGACAGAATTGCAGAATGACCCATCTGATGATTGTTGCAAGACATATATGATTACTTTTCTTTTCTTTTTTTCAGTTTTTCCTGCAGTTTCATTTCAAGATGGAGCCAAAACCCCCTGGACCACCAGCTCCACCTGCTGTCATCCCTACAAAGCCAGGTCCACCTCCTCCTCCACAGCCAAATATGCATATGCGACTACCACCCCCGCCTGCACCTGGAATGATGCCAATGAACCGACATCCTGCACCCATGCCTCCACCTCCACCCCCTCCAATGCATGGCCCACCAATGGGCCCACCACCATTCCCTGGACCTCCTCCACCACCCATGGGTATACCAATGGGACCACCAGGTCCACCCCCAGGACCTCCAGGTCCTCCCCTAGGCCCTCCTGCACCTCCAGGTCCACCTGCACCACCAGGCCCTCTTGCACCACCAGGCCCTCTTGTACCACCAGGTATACAAGGACCCCCAGGTATGCCTGGTCCTCCTGGTATGTTATCCATGCCCCCTCCCCCTCCTACAAGTAGTGGTATTCCCCTTCCTCAAGTTCCCCCTCCACCTCCCCCTCCAATGAGCATGGGTCCACCATTACCAACCAGCACAGCTTCAAGCTCTTTACCACCCCCTCCAATCCCCCACCCCCAGGCCCACCCGGCATGAGGCCACCTGGATTTCCATTAGGTGCCCTCCTCCACCGCCACCCCTGCCCCAGTGCCACCTCCATCAAGTGGAGTTGGTCCTCCACCACCCCACCTCCACCATCGTCTCCTTGATGAACTTTGCCTATAAAACAAGTTTGGAAGAAAGTAGGAATACTCAATCGTGATATAGATTGAAGAGGCAACTTGGAGATGGAGGTTATGGGGTATCAGGGGTAGGGAATATCGGGGTAGGGTTAATTTGTTTCAAGTATTTGCATAGTGTTGACTCTCGAAAAGTTGACTGGCATCTTGTGTATAAAAAATGTATCTTATTTTGAGCATCTTTAGTCTTTTGAGTTACTGCTGATCACATTTTAGGATCATGTACAATGGATGATAAGTGATGTACAAAAATGGCAGACTAAATTTCTGTTCAAATTTTGCTCATATCAGATGCTGAGATTTTTTTTTTTTTGCAGTTGGGTGGGAGATGGGGTAGGTAGGGGTTATGTTGAAGATGTCAAAAGCATGGCTGATATAAACAACTGAACGACACAGCTGAAGTTAGGATGCTGTATGGCCTTTTACTGACAGTATGATAAGCATGTTTGTCTTTATAGTAAACATACCTAGAGGCACTAGTAGTTGATACTGGAGTAAAGATGTTTGTTACTATAGTAAGCATGGCTGATATAAACAACTGAATGACACAGCTGAAGTTAGGATGCTAGATGGCCTTTTACTGACAGTATAATAAGCATGTTTGTCTTTATAGTAAACATAACTAAAGGCACTATATTAATTGATACTGGGAGTAAAGATGTTTTTTACTATATTAAGCATGGCTGATATAAACAATTAAACGACACAGCTGAAGTTAGGATGTTATCATGCTAGATGGCCTTTTACTGACAGTATGATAGGCATGTTTGTCTTCACAGTAAACAACCTAGAGGCACTATATTAAATGATACTGGAGTAAAGATGTTTGTTACTATAGTAAGCATTGCTGATATAAACAATTGAATGACACAGCTGAAGTTAGGATGCGAGATGACCTTTTACTGACAGTATAATAAGCATGTTTGTCTTTATAGTAAACATAACTAGAGGCACTATAGTATTTGATTCTAGAATAAACATGTTTGTTACTATATTAAGCATGGCTGATTGCTAATATTATTATTGTAAATATTTGTATCCCTGAAAGGATTAGGTCAGGGGTCAAGCAAGTCCATCTTATATAACATGTAAGAGGATTTTAAAAGAAACAAAATGGTGAAGAAAGCATTCAACGATCTCAAAACTCATATTCCATTAAGGAGATATTTAACTTTAAATTGTGGTATCATTTGTGTAGAAACGACTGAAATCAGACTAGTTTTGATGTCACAACCTCAGATTCCTCAAAGTCTTAGTAACGTATTTTGTCCTGTTATTTTGTGGTTAAAAACATGGGAAAGGCCTATGTCAGGAAAGTAGTGAAAACAATCTTGTATAATAATTAAAATTTCTGAAGAAAGCTCAAGGAAAAATGGTTCAAATAGTCAAAAAGTTACATAGATTTTTCTTCAAAATACATTAACAGTTGTTAGGAATGTGAGGGTGAGGGCGCCAACCTTCTATACATAATAGATATACTGCACAGATAAGTCGGAACTTTAAACTTGAATATCTCCTTCACGGAATAAGATATTGAAGTAGTTTCTTCACCACGTTAATGACCTCTTGTATGAGATAAGCTTACTTGACCACTGATGCCTAGCACTGTTTGTTTCTATTAGTGACCTCTTATATAAGATAAGCTTACTTGACCACAGTATGCAAACACTGGTTTAACGGGAGAAGGGGGCCTCTTTTCAAATAAGGATGCAATTTTCCCCAAAATATACTGAATTGTTACAATTCTGCTGAAAAGTGGGGAGATATGCCCCTCCCCCCGACTTGGACCACAGTATGCAAATACTGGTTTAACTGGGGTGGGGGTCATGGCCTCTTCTCTAAAGAGTGGGAGGCAATTTTTCCCAAAATGTACTGAATTGTTACAATTCTGCTGAAAAGTGGGGAGATATGTCCCCCTTCCCCCCCCCTTCCCCTCCCCCTTTCCCCCCCTCCCTCTAGAATTACGGCACTGGTTTAACAGTGTACATGATACAATAGTGTTGAGGTTGAAATAAATTAACATTGTTATCCCCCTCCCCTCCCCCCCCCTCTCCTCTCCCCTCCCCCTCCCCTCCCCTCCCCTCCCCCTCCCCTTCCCCTCTCCCCTCCCCTCTCCCTCCCCCTCCCCCCCCCCCTTCCCCTCCCCTCTCCCCTCCCCTTCCCTCCCCTCCCCCCCTCCCCCTCATCTGCAAAATTACGGCACTGGTTTAACAGTGTACATGATACAATAGTGTTGAGGTTGAAATAAATAAACTTTGTAATATCTGCATTGTCGTGGTGTACATTATTTGTCAGTAAGTTAGCTACATTGTTAAAGGTATACAGTATGCATGCCTGGAATAATCGACGGTTCCAGCGATTATACCCGCGGGAAAATCAGGAATCACGAGAAGAAAAAAAATCATTAAAATGGTTTTTGTTTTTTGTTAGATTTCTTGGGTAAACAACATGTGTGGTAAATATGTGTTCTAAAAATATACCCCGTGTAATTGTGCGATGAAAAGCACATTAAAGATTAGTTCAGGGGTCAAGCAAGTCGATCTTATACGAAAGAGGACTTTAATAGAAACAAAATGGTGAAGAAAGCATTGCAAAATCGTATTCCATTAAGGAGATATTCAAGTTTAAAATTTGGTATCATTTCTGTAGAAATGACTGAAATCTGACTAATTGTGATGTCACAGCTTCAGATTCCTCAAAGTCTATGTATTTAAAAAAAAGGTGTATTTAATTTTTTCACTATTTAAATTATTTTCCCTCAACTTTCTTCAGGTGGTATATTATAAATACCTTTCCTAGCTTCAGTTGTACTACTTTTTTGACATATCCCATGGCTTTTAAGCCACAAAATCGCAGTACAAAATATGATAGAATACATCAAGACTTTAAGGAATCTGAGTCTATGACATCACAACTAGTCTGATTTCAGTCGTTTCTACACAAACGATACCAAACTTCAAACTTGAATATCTCCTTAACAGAATTGGATTTTTGAATGCTTTTTCACCATTTTGTTTCTTTTGAAGTCCTCTTTCATAAAGATGGACATGCTTGAACCCTGAACTAAATTGCGAAAGAGGGCAGCATATAAAATTGTATTTACTTCATTTATATTATTTTTATCACGACTTTCTGTGGGCTGATTTCTGATACCTTTTTTCAGAACCGCGGAATATTTTATGATTATTTCCAACTTGCACCAGAAAGTTTTAAATTCTGAACAGAATTATATCAAAAGCGCCTGTAAGTTATGGTGAGTCGAAGTCTGGATCAGGCGCGATCCAGGAATTTTCCGAAGAGGGAGGTGGGGGTCATCAAGCATTACGATTATTATTATCAGTTCTGACTAACTTTTGTTCTGTTGTGCATGAGGTTTGATACTGTTTGTGCAAAACTTTAAAGACGTTTTTTTTTTCTCACACTCTAGCTCAAGACTTTTGTAGATATCAACTCTAATTTCAATTAGAACGTAGCAAAAAGTGACTAAATTGGGAGAGGGGAATACCCCTGGATCCATGCTTGTCAATAATTGTAATTCTTGAAAGGTATGAAGAGTTTCAAAGCTTCTTCGTCATATTCAAATGTTGTTATTGGAGGATTAAAAACAATCACTTAACAGAAGGACATTTGCAGGTTTTCTTGTGATGTCAAACAATTTTAATTTTAATTTGCTTAATTGATTAAAATTAGGCCTTAAAATTAAAAATGCTGTCAAACCATCCTGATAGGATATAGCATATTTTCGGCCAATCAAGTTGTTGCTATCTGTACTTAGATCTGTAAGAAGCATGTAAATAGCACAACTATTTTGTGAACAAAGTCAAGAATCGTGTGCATTTTCTCGTGAATTTTCGTGTTCATATCTTTATGATGTACGGCTACAAATTGGTGACAAACCATGTTGATACCTTGTGCCGTTTTGGGAGTTTTCTCCAGTGTGTACAAAAGTGACCTCTGCAGCATAAAGTGTGATTTCGTTCTTGCAGACATGGGCGAGGTTTGTCCACCAAAGGTGTATGTGTGTGGGGGAGGGGGGGGAGCAACAAAGTTGCCTTTGAAAGTGGGGAAGACAAAATCACACTTACCAAAGATATAATTTTGAAGAAGAAAAAAATGTGTGTGTGTGTTGGAGGGATAAGGCGGGGGGAAGGGGGGGGGGGGGGGTTGTGAATGGTATCTTTGGCCCTTAATCCCGCCTATTCTTACAGATCCATGACAATTTGCGGAAATATTTCTTTAATTCCGAGGTCTAAGAAAGGTGTGTCACGGTGGTCCCTTGTTTGCACTGCTATCTGTAAATCAATTTCATTTGTAGGCTACTTGATCCTTTACGTCATGTTGTTGGGTTATGTGGCTTTCTGCCGTCTAAGATTACATTAAAGGATAAGGTAAGAGGCAATACACTACAACCAGGATTGTTCGTAGACCGTTTTGACGGGGGAATATATCTGATTTACCAACAGCTTCAAATTAGCATGCAACTTGAAGAAAAAAAATTGCCTCCCTGTAAAAAAGTTAGTAATCAAAATCGACATTTGTACCGACCTGATAATAGATTTACCGACTAATCTCAAATTTTACTGATGAGCTCAAAATTGAGGGTATGGGGGTTACACCTTATGTAATTACGCCCCTGTGTATTCCTGAGTTGATTTGAGTAGTAAGGGCCCATGCTTCCCCAACCGCGAAGAACAGACAGCAGCCAAACACACTCTTATGTCCTCCCCATAACATCCCTTAACCTATAGTAACGCCACCACCGAGCTCTTCCCACCCCAAGAAACATCCTTCATTACACCCAGGGGCGTCACCAAGGGGGGTGAAAGTGCAACACCCCCAGAAATGATTTTCTGAAAAATTTGTTGGGAAAATCAAACGGTTTATCGGGAAAAGCAAAGATTGTCGAGATGATTTTGTAATGGAGTGATCTGAATTCTACCAATTGCATTCGTGGAATTATTTCCGTCTTATTCACATTATCCCAATTGCGTTGGTTTTTGAAACATTTTCTAGGTAGGCCTATGACGTCTGCAGTTACTTTGTGCAGCCAAATAAGAACTAGAAACCTTTAAGATTGGTGAAATTTGATGATTGTTCATTGTGTGATTTCAGCGCAGTGACGTCGTTAGGGAAAAGGGAAGGGGGGGGGGGGAAGGGGGTTTTGCTGTTCACCTCAAATTCCTCCAAATGAAAAAACCTATAAAAAGATTCAGAGACGACTTGGATTTCAAACATTTTCCTTCGACCATCCCCGAATTAATAGCCCCAGATAAAGTTCTTTTTTTTTTACATTATAATAGAAAAAGTTTCGTCACTGTTTCAATAATTCTCTTAGTTTCATTTGAAATTTTACTTTCAGATTTCACCATTAATTGCAAACAAATACCAGAAATTTACAGGGGCACCGTGGTTATTGAGAACCCTTGTATTTCCGTGGTTATTTAGAAACCTCGTATTTCCGTGGTTATTAAGAACCCTCGTATTTCCGTGGTTATTGAGAACCCTCATATTATGGGGTTATTGAAAACCCTTGTATTTTCGTGGTAATTGAGAACCCTTGTATTGCCATGGTTACTGAGGACCCTCGTATATCCGTGGTAATTGAGAACCCTTGTGTTTCTGGTTGTTGAGAACTCTCGTATTTTCGTGGTTATTGAGAACCTCATATTTGATGGTAATTGAGAATCCTTGTCTTTCTGTGGTTTTTGAGGACACTCGTACGGTAATTGAGAACCCTCGTATTTCCGTGGTAATTGAGAACCCTCGTATTTCTGTGGTTTTTGAGGACACTCGTACGGTAATTGAGAACCCTCGTATTTCCGTGGTAATTGAGAACCCTCGTATTCCTGTGGTTTTGAGGACCTCGTGGTAGAAACCCTCGTATTTCTGTGGTATTTCTTTCTGTGGTTTTTGAGGACACTCATGAGAACCCTCGTATTTCCGTGTAATTTTTTTCTGTGGTTTTTGAGGACACTCGTACGGTAATTGACAACCCTCGTATTTCTGTGGTTTTTGAGGACACTCGTACGGTAATTGACAACCCTCGTATTTCTGTAATTTTTGAGGACACTCGTACGGTAATTGAGAACCCTCGTATTTCCGTGGTAATTGAGAACCCTCGTATTTCTGTGGTGTTTGAGAACCCTCTTATTTTCGTGGTTATTGAGAACCTTGTCTTTGATGGTAATTGAGAATCCTTGTATTTCCGTGGTAATTGAGAATTCTCGTATTTCCGTGGTAAATGAGAACCCTCGTATTTTTTCTTCTTCTAAAGATGCAGCCATTATGTGCTTAACATATTTAATGCGGTAACAGTTTCTCGTAACTGCTTTTTCTCCGATTTTCGTTAAACTTTGGAACGAAAATTGACTTTATAGTATAGTTCAATCAAAATGCAAAATGGTTGCTTCATAGACAGAGCTCTGGCAGGGGTGAAGCTCGGGAAGATTTTTACTTTTTGATGCCCAAAATGGCCCATATATTCATCGGGCTCTGTATTTTAAACCTGTGTGGGCAGGTTTCTTCATATGTCCCAGTTACCCAACCCGAGCCCAAGAGTGGAGATGGTTCTAATATCTTTAGACGATGATTCGGGCATGCATGACTGAGGTACATCTCTGATTTAAACAGTACATCCAACATTTTACATCTGTACCAGACTTAAGTGACCAAGTATGATGTTGTCAGCATCATGCCGAGTCGGCGGTCGGGAGAATATGATTGTGATATCGAGCTGTGTCGGACATGGCTGAGATTATACTCTGATTCAAGTACAGCCGACAACGGGGTGGGGCTCGTACGACGATGAAGATAAAAATCATTTTCAAAACAAAGATATAACCATAGTAATTTTCTTCATTTTTGTCTCAATACTTGGGCAATTGTTTTGCAAGGGCGGATCTAGAGCTTCTGTGGGTTTGACCCCCTCCCCCCCGCTCCCTTTCCGATAATAACCAAAACGCCCAATAATAACCAGAACCCCTCCTTGTACATTTCCGGGAAATTGCATGGAAATCTCTTTCAACCTGTGGCAGTTTGGGAATTTTCCTTAATTCTCGTGCAATATTCGGAAATTTCCATGTTTGGGAATTTTTTTCGATTTTTGACCAATTTTCGGGGAATTTTCTGCAATGTTTGGGTTTTCCTAATATTCTATCCTGGCGCCGCCCTGGTTCTGCGGGGTTGGAACCACCCCTTCCGAAAGAGTTTCAACAATTTGCATTACTTCGATAATGACCAAACCTTGTGATTTTCCTAGATCCGCCCCTGTTTTGCCTGATGAAATTGTCAAAATTGGAATTGTACAACAAAGCTTAAGGAAGGAAGGAGGGGACAGGGAAGGGGGGAGGGGGTTGTACAACACCCTATTAAGTAACACCCACATTCAGTAACACCCAAGGATATAGTGGAAAGGAGATATAGCTCAGCTGAGTGACAAATTAGGACGTGCGAAGAACTTTGTCATATCTATATTTCATATTCATCATTTTTGTTCTATAAAATTGTACAATATTTGATCAATAACATTGTAAAATTGTCAATGAAAGAATTAATCACGTGATATTCTTCATATTGTCATAAATTATAGCCCTTTATACAGCTAACCAGTGGCGGCTCCAGGCACCACTAATTGGGGGTCAATTGGCCCAAAACGTTTATGGGGTTCACGCCCTTCTCATACGAAAGTAACCTAATTGAAGTGTGTCCCTGTCCCAATATCTATAAACAGTACAAGTAATTCTGCAATAACCTTTCAGTAGATCATGCACCCCCTTCCACTGCCCCTCTAGACAGTTTCTCTTCGAATTTGGACGAATTAGAAGTTGGGGGTTGTCCCTCGTGGCGCCGCTATTGCAACTGACGTCATTAAAACGTTGGAGCTAACCACCAGATGAGTGGAAATAGTTGTAGGGGCGTATCAACTCACTGGCGGCGCCACAGGTTTTGCGTTAAATCTTGACCAACATCTTCACTGCTTTCTTGTAACAATTTCACTTCTTTTTTTTTTTCTTCCCATTGTTCCCCCAAAAAAGAAACCATTTTGTTCCCGAACCACTACGGCGCCAACACTATCCCATATTGTTGGCAAATTGTTGAAGATGAAAAATTGGCCCCAAATTGTTGAATATTTGGTCCCAGATTAATACAAAATTGCACCCGGAAATAAAAAATGCCGGACATGCCAACGAAATTTATTCGTCGAAAAAAATTCGGTAATCGGCATAGGGTGTAAAACAGTCAGGATTCTCAACTCGATAAAATGGATCTAACTGGGATGAACTTGTCCCAACTGGAATGAGCTGGTCCTAAGCTGGTATATGAACTGGATCGTGGGATGAACTGGTCCCACCTTCGAATAAATGTTCCCAACTTGGATGAACTGGTCTCAACTTTGAGACCTGCAAGTTTATTGAAATTGGCATTTCCGGTCGTAAAAAATTAACAGTTTGGAAAATCCAAACGGGAAGCTTCTCCTGGATAATATCCTGACGATATGTTTCCTGACATTGAGCTCACTTAACGGTTGCAAGGCGTCTGATAAAGGTCAAAGTTTGGATTTGACCTTATAAAGCGAGCTCTATAGACAATTGATCTGAAATTTCTATTTCTAGGCATATATTTGCGGCTATAAACTGTCTATACTGTTAGATCATGATTTGATAAATGAAGAAAATTCGTAAAATATACTACCCCCAAACACTCCCACCCTTCCCCTCCCTGAACAAATTGTATCTAGTAAAACCTTTGAAAATAATACTAACGCAATAAATACTAAAATCTTTGAGAAATGTACAGAAATACAAAAATGCGTTATTCGTAACTCTGAGCATTCTACTATAAACAAGAGACTATACCAGTCCTATTTACAAGATTCAGAAATGAGATATTCCCACCAGAGGCGTCGGAAACGGTGCCTGGAAGGGGAAGGGTCAGAGGATGTAACCTTCCCGATTTCATGTGTTCCATGCTTCCGACGCCCCTGCTCCTCGTCCATACTTAGCGCATGCGCAAACCAAACTGTACAAATAAAGGCACTTAAGTAATTTTGTAATGTACATGACGCTAATAAATAGAAAGGAACATCAGAACGAACGCCTAATTAGAACGAAACTTATCTACACCTATACAGAACCGGTCCCCCTCCCCCGACCCCATCCCCGCACACATGCATGCACCCCAACAAATGGTAGGCCTAGCACGCAGTTACTCAATATGTTCCTCTCTTTATAAACTAAATTGTGTCAAATTTGCTAAACTAGATTCACTGATGACTTCACTAGCAGGCCTGAATATATCAATTTCCCGCCCCATCCACCCCCTTCCTTTTCTCTCCCCTCCCTTTCGAGTAAAATCACACGCCGGAATTACATGGATCTGGAATACTTGCGTATTGGGTTATGTGACCAAATATTGACAAAACTTGAAAAAAGAATAGATCCAATGCAAGGACCCCACCCGCGAGGGCGTTCGCCCACCTCTCATTGGACCCCACCCGCGAGGGCGTGCCCCACCTCTCATTGGACCCCACCCACGAGAGCGTGCCCCACCTCTCCCCAATTATAAAGATCTTATTCCAAAGGGAAAATTTTCGGAAAATTTCCTTCAAATTCGAAAAATTTGCTTTAATTTTTGAGACATTTTTTTCTTCAATTTTTTTCATCTTCGGAAAAATTTTCAGAACAGTTTCTGATATTGCCAATTTTTTTTTCTTCTTTTTTTTCTCTCCAAAATGTTCAATAATTTTACAAAATGTTGTACCTACCACTCCCTCTTCCCCACCGCCCCCGTCTCTCCCAATCCCATATTAAAAACTAAGTTTTGGGATATATGAAGCTCGTATATACATGATGTTTTTAAGTTCGAGGAAACAAAAGTAAAGTCTGTCCTCCAACTGTCCAATATGATATATCTTCATACGTCACAGCTACTCACCCATACCCCACCAAATCCATCATATTGTCTCACATTTGAACACTAGTCATGACGGGGGTGAGAAGGCGAGAAGTGGGAGACTGCTCCACCCACCCCCGTCTCCTCCGTGGCACCGATATTGATCTGTTGATCAAAACAACAACATATAGTAACATTCGCGACCAAATTTATCATCGTCGATCTAAGACAAAATAGTTCAGTTCGTACCGCCGATCGGGGGACTCAATAAAACCCCCGATCGGGAGACTCAAGCATGCGTATTGAGTTTACAGTGATATATGGAAGCCACCATTTCTATTGTGAAGTGTCAGCCGTAGACGCTTATCAGTCGTTTCATTAAAGGTTGTAACAAAGTTTGCTTTGTTCATGTTCAATTTCGCGAAAGTAAAACTTCGTTACTATCAGGCAGTTATTGTTAAATAATTTTCACAAATCCCCAAGTTGTTTCTCATAATTTTAGAAAACCTTGTTAAAGCGAGTCTGTCTACCTAATTCATATGCTATTATTTCAAATCGTGAAGAAAATTTAAACCCTTCGCAGTGGTTGAGTTCCCCGTGCTCGAAATGTGTCTGATTCTTATCTTATTCCTATAAAAACTTTGAATTTGGATAGATGCATTGTGGATACTTCTCTAAAGGATCTCCCAAACAGGAGAACAATATCTTCTCCCGATCGGGGGTACGAACCGGACTGACATCTAAAAAGTTGGTTTAGATAAGTTCAGCAGACGACAGGAAAATGTTTGTGCACGTAAAGCCTGCAAGGTTTGACCAGCTTTCTATTATTGCTCTGTATTTGTGAATAGTTGTGACGTCAGCGACCCCCTTAATCTCCAACAGAAACAAAGAAGTCTTTACTCCTTGCATTACTGTATCATCAGTGGTTTCCGAATCGTCATCAAATGTGAACGTGTCAGATCCGGAACCCTGAAAGCAGAAACGAAATTAAATTAACTAGCTACTGCAGAGTATAGACCAAATGGGCCAGTCTGTGCCAATGGACATGGACGGAAAGTCACGGGATTAAGGAAGAAGGGGAGGGGGATTTTTGTTTTGTATTTAAGCGTGATTTTGTGACTTTCCTCCACTTTCGGTAAAAGTCAAAATATTTGGAAAATGTTGTTAGATCATAATTGAGAAATATCGGAAGATACCAGATACAAATTATTATTATCGTCCCTGGAAAATGATAGCAATGTCACTGAAAAGAACAGGGATATTTGCAACGAAGGGTTGAGTGAAGAGGGCGAAATGGTGACCAATCACCACTTAGTAAAGCATTTTATATACTTATTAATCAATACAAATATTGATTAATCAATAAGAATATTGATTAATGATCAATAACACCAAAGACTTACTTCATATCTTTCTCTTCTGTCAGCCATGAAGCTCGGAAGGGGTGAGAAGTAGCAATGCGCCTGCGCGTCGTACATAAATACTCCAAGGAGATTCTGTGGGGACACATGAAAATTGGCGTTATACACACATAATATACCATAGGAAGTGGTATCTAAACTGTTTGTGGTAGGGTAGCGCCATCAATATGTTCAGGAGAGAGGTATCTAAATATCTGTGTGGTTGGGCGGCGCCTTTAAAGTGTCCTGGGAGATTATTTGATAAGAGTACTGCCTGTAGAAAAATTTTTTGAAGAAGCACTCACTTCCTTAAAGAGGCATACAGTCTGATACAAGCAATATTTCATATGATAGAGGATACAAATCTTAACCAACTTACCAAAAACAGCAAGTCAAAATGTTATTCCTATCTCAAGTTATCCATCTTTAAAGGAGACATAAGGTCTGATACAATCATTATTTCATATGATAGAGGATACAAATCTTAACTAAGCACTAAAAACAGCAAGTCAAAATCTTATTCCTATTTCAAGTTATCTATCTTTAAAGGAGACATAAAGTCTGATACAATCATTATTTCATATAATAGAGGATACAAATCTTAACTAACTCATAAAAAACAGCAAGTCAAAATCTTATTCCTATCTCAAGTTTTCATGTTTGAAGTCAACATATGGAGGCTGACATTTTGTTTCTGTATTGAAATATTGTGCATGATGACATAATTTCCCCAACAGGGACATGAGGATTATAATGTATTTCTTTATAAATGTGATTACATTTTACATTCCAAAATGATGTGACACAAAGTTTTAACAAAATGCTTTGTTAATTTCATGCGTACACAAAAATGTCCTTGCCCTCAGTTACAAAAGAAGAAGTATTTTTCAGAAGCTAGAAAACTTAATGTAGATTATAAAGAAATACAAAGCATTCCAACATCCTGCTGGGCTGATGACATCATAATCAGCATGTTTTGAAATCAAAATGGCAGCTCCCATGGTACTATTTATTAGTAGCATTAAAGCTTTCAATAAGTACACAAATGTGTTAGATTGCTTCGAGAGTTAGGAACCTTGGTCAGAAGATTTGTTATCTTTAATTCTTTGAAATAAGGATTATGTCAGACATTATGTCCCCAATAAGGTTATTAATATAAATCTTGATTATTGAGTAACTTACATTGGTGTGGTCATTGGTTACCAGGGGTAAGTAAGCCTTGGTCGTTGGGACACTCACCCACTATCTCCTACCCCTGGTGCCCGCAGGTCTGAATTAAGATTAAGGTTTCTTGCTTGAATAGCTTATATTGGTGTAGTCCTTGGTTTGTTCGAGGGCTAGTAAGTCTTGTTCGAGTCCTTGATTAACAAGGCTAGTAGGCCTGTTCGAGAAGGAGCAGGAGGTGAGGGGTGTAGTCCTTGGTTAACAGGGCTAGTAAGTCTTGTTCGAGAAGGGGTGGAGGGGTGGGGGTATATACTGTATATGTTGATTGGTAGCTTATCTTATATTGGTGTAGTCCTTGGTTAATAGGGCTAGTAAGTCTTGTTCGAGAAGGAGCAGGAGGTGAGGGAAGGGGGGAGGGGGTGGAGGGGTATATACTGTATATGTTTATTGGTAGCTTATCTTATATTGGTGTAGTCCTTGGTTAACAGGGCTAGTAAGTCTTGTTCGAGAAGGAGCAGGAGGTGAGGGGGGGAGGGGTGGAGGGGTATATACTGTATATGTTGATTGGTAGCTTATCTTATATTGGTGTAGTCCTTGGTTAACAGGGCTAGTAAGTCTTATTCGAGAAGGAGCAGGAGGAAGAGAAAGGGGTAAACTGTATATGGTAGACTTATCTTATATTGGTAAAAGGTCTTAGGGTGGGGGTAGGGAAGGGAGTATATACTGTATATGTTGATTGGTAGCGTATCTTATATTGGTGTAGTCCTTGGTGAACAGGGCTAGTAAGTCTTGTTCGAGAAGGAGCAGGAGGGGGATATACTGTATATGTTGATTGGGTAGCTTATCTTATATTGGTGTAGTCCTTGGTTAACAGGGCTAGTAAGTCTTGTTCGGGAAGGAGGGGGAGGGGGTATATGTTAATTGGGTAACTTACGTTGGTATAGTCTTTGGTTACCAGGGTTAAGAAAGTCTTTGTCGTGTCTGAAGGCTTAACCTGCGCGTTGATGAAGTGATCGAACTCCTTTGTTTTGGACCACTGGAACCACTGCCAATCGATGACACCACGCATTTCGGCAGTCTGCAAATAAACGGATGAATAAAGACTATAGATATAGGTACGGCTGATTGGTCGTTGTGGAATATCAATTTTATTACTGCGGTGGGATTTGGTGGTAGCAAGGGAGAATTTGTACCCTCATTTACCGTTTTCTGAATTATTTGATTTAGCATAGAGCTTTTTTTTTTTTTTATCTTAGCAAGATGTCCCCTCCCCCATACTCTTTTAGTAGACTTATTTGATTTTGTCTTTAAAAGTTCTAAACGCTTTTAATTTCCCATTTTTTTGAAAGTGGAGGCCCTGCCTGACATCTACAGCTAGAATATTGGCATTTTAGAAGCCAAATATCAAACAAATGTTTTTTGTTTTGGGGATTTTGGAGATATCTTTGGCTGTTTGGCACGATGTACCAACCATGCTTACCTGTACCAATTCTCCACTTAGTGTGCGACCCGGGAGCTCTTGCACGGCTGAGCGCTCAATTGCCCCAGACGGCCAATCGGAATCTAGCACCAAAACAGTTCGTTCCGGAAGTCGAGGAAACTAAAAAGAAAGAGATAATAATTGATTTACGACATTATTGTAAGTTAATTTATCGATTGATTGAACTTATCAAACAATTGATCGATTCAATTTTTGATTTAAAGAATGCAATCATGTGTCGTAGATAGACCTTTCAAATAGAGTTTAGCTAAATGTGAATGCTTCCGTATTTCGACCAATCAACTGCTGGGGAAATCTTCTCTTTGTTACTCAACCAATCAACGGCAGTTTTAAAAAAAAAATTATAGGAAAATTTGTAAGCAACAATGCGCGCGCGTATTATCTTCATGTATAACGCACGTTGAAAGCAGTTTTTGATAAGCTTGGTCCAATACCGTGCGTGAATGTGACGTGAGCAGGCGGCCATTATTCTCCCAGTAGTTGATTCGTCGATAAGATTCCACCAGTGTACGATTGTTCATTATGGATACGTGAATTTCGGACAAGTGATAGTATTCTAAATTAAGTTTACGGCAATTGTCAATTCAGATTTGAAAAGATATATAGTGATTGCATCTGTGGTCTGACAAGCATCCATACATCTATTGTATGATTAATTAAATGGATTGATAATTCAATCATAATAGATGATCATAATCGATTGCATCTACTGATCAGTTACACTATAAGATCAGCACAACCAGCATATGTTCTGACCAATCGAATGAATAGATTGAGTAATTCGCAAGACGAAGATACCAAAATCAATTCATCGACTAAATAATCATTGAAAAAATTTCCAGTCAATTTATCAACTGACATTTTGCTAAACCAGTCGATCAAAACCAAGATATTGAATGAATTGGTTGATGATTCGCCAAACGAGGATATTAAAGCCATTGCCAATTGTGTGAATTTGTAGTCATTTTATTGACTGATAAATCAATTAAATTAATTGATTAACTCTAAGACGACTCGGAGGACTATATCCAAAAAAATTATAATAAATACAGACCAATTAATTGTATGAATTATTTAATTCGTCAAACGAGGATAGTAAAGTCATTATATCTACTTACCAGTTAATTGTGAATGATCTAATTATTCAAACGAAGATATTAAAGTCGTTTTGTCAACTGTCCAGTTAATTGATGGTATTGATTAATTTGCTAGATAAAGTAATTGAAGTCAATCCACTGGCAACTAATTCAATTAATTTATCACAGCGAAAGATGAAGATATGGAAATCAATTCACATACTGACCAATTAATTGAATGCATTTGAAGTCAATTCATTGACTGACCAATGATTTGACCAATTCCAAAGACGAGGATATTAAACTGAATCCATAGCCGGACCAATCAATCAGAGTAAATTAAGTTAACAAACAAGAAATCCAATATATCAACTTACCAGTTAATTATAGAAGTTGATATATCGTTTGATTAACCAATTGAAGAGGAATGGATTTATTAACCAAAGGAAAATATTTCAGTCAGTTTGTCATCTAAACAATCAATCAAATGAAATGAATTGATTCGCCAGACAGCCGAGCGAGACAATCAAATTCATTATAGTGACAGACCAACCAATCAATTGAAAATCAGTTTATCAAAATCAGTTTATCAACCAACCAATCAATTAAATAAATTGATTGATTCTTCGGACAGCTGGACGAGACAATTAAATTCAATAAAGTGACGGAGCAATCAATTGGATAAATCGATTAATTCGCCAAACGCAAATACGTTAAAAACAGTTGATCAACTGACCAAATCATTCTTCAGACAGCCGGACGGAACGATTAAATTCAATGTATGACTTTTGAAGGAATGGATGTATTTGCCAGACACCTGGACAATCGCGATTAAATTCAATATATTGACTGACCAATTACTTTGTTCAATTCAAAGTCTGTCCATCGTCTGACCAAACCTTGAATGAATTGCTTAATTCATTGACCCGTCTTGGTAAAACTAAAATAGTTTCCTGTCCTTACCTCATTTATTTGTTTCTCATTTGGACCAAATCCACTTCCATCGTATACGTCTGATGAGGAAAAGCTTATGACGTCATTACTGTCGTCATAACTGTCATCGTAGTCACCTGATGATTCAGATGATACTTCTTGTCTCACCCAGGGTGTCTCGCTATCGCCATAATCCTCCGATGATAATCGAATCCATGTCGGCCCATCTCCCGAAGATTCATACTCACTGGGGTTCCATCCTGGAGGAGATGCCACCTGCTGGGAATCCCGGAAAGACGAGGAAAGTGACCCCATGGAAGAGAAGTCGCTAAATTCCGAATCCGCACTTCGACTACTCGACGAAGATTCCGAATCCTCACTTCGGCTACTCGACGGTGGCTCGTGTTCAGAAGTATCACTGGAAACAATAGCACCCCAGTGATCTTCAACAAATGCCACGGGGTCTTTCTTCGGTATAACATCGGTAACCTGCCCCTGTGTACGAACCAGGATGCTGGACTCGTCTGATTCAGAGCTTGCTGACGAAGAGCTGGAGTCACCAGAGGAAGAACTGAATCCATCTGAGAAAATGACGTCATCGGTGGAAGACGATCCATGATTGGCTACTGGAATTATGTTATGTACAATATAATCATTCTCGTTGAAAGCATCCACATTTGTTCTGTTAAAACCGCTGCTCTTATTTGTATGTTCTCTTTCAAGCCCGTCGCCTAAAATCTTATTTGTAACTGTAAATACTGGATGCGCGAAAAATAGCCAAGCGCAATACGCTGCAATGATGAATAGAGCTACTATAACAAGTGTTGTCAAGATGGCTAGAATGTGGCATTTCGGGAATGTTCTTGCTCGAGGCGGGTCGAGCCATGTTGGAACTGTCTATAAAGGAAGAGAACGAATGAAATAATGGGTAAAATATCCAAAATGTTTGTTGATTCGGAACAAAGGGCATTCCCATCACACATCTTAAAAAAAAAAAAAAAAAAATGTAGGTTAGAGGTAACCGCAAAGCGAAACGTTTTCAGCATAACGTGTCAAATCAGCTTTCATGTAAATTTGTCCCTCATATTGCCAGCTCCGTGCAACCATACAGTGCTCTTGGCGAACAATTATCCACCTGGTCATGAATATTATCCCTTTGTAATGCATGCAATCCCTAGCTGGTCATACATGCAGTTGCCGGGTCATACAGTCCTGGTCATACATGCAGTTGCCGGGTCATACAGTCCTGGTCATACATGCAGTTCCCTGTTCATACGCATCCCATGCTATGTAGTCCCTATGTCCGCATGACCATATATACTAGATAAAGTCACATATATGCAGTATGCTAGTCTTACAGCCAGTACCATAACCATACATACACACAGTCTCCTGGCTATACTGACATAGTCTCCTGGCTATACTGACATAGTCTCCTGGCTATACTGACATAGTCCCCTGATCATCAGATCATACAGCCTGTCCCTTGCAATGGCCATACATAAAATACAGTCTCCTGGCAATATATGTAGTCCCTGCTCATACATTCACCCCTGGTTATACAAGCAGGTCCCTGGTCACACATGTATCCCAATTGGCATGCATGCAGTCTCCTAGTCGTACATGTGGTCATGGACCAGATCATACATTATATATATATATATATATATATATATATATATATATATATATATATATATATATATATATATATATATATATATATATATATATATATATATATATATATATATATATATATATATATATATATATATATATATATATATATATATCTCTATATATATCTCTATATATATCTCTATATATATATATATATATATATATATATATATATATATATATATATATATATATATATATATAGATAGATAGATAGATAGATAGATAGATAGATAGATAGATAGATAGATAGATAGATAGATAGATAGATAGATAGATAGATAGATAGATAGATAGATAGATAGATAGATAGATAGATAGATAGATAGATATATATATATATATATATATAGATATATATAGATATATAGATATATATATATATATAAATAAATATATATATATATATATATATATATATATATATATATATATATATATATATATATATATATATATATATATATATATATATATATATATATATATATATATATATATATATATATATATATATATATATATATATATATATATATATATATATATATATATATATATATATATATATATATATATATATATATATATATATATATATATATATATATATATTTATGCCCCTGGACATATGCGGCTTTAAATAGTTAAACATTACGTGCAGTGTCTTTGTCATATATACAGTCCCCGAGTCACAAATATATTGACTGGGCTTGCATGCAATTCCTCTGTCAGGCACACAGTCCTTTTGTCATGCATTTTGTTTCCTGGTCATAAATGATATCCTCTAGTCGTACATGCTCAACATTTATAGCAACACATACACATACCCGCTAAGGTGTCTCTGGTATAATTTTGCTTCATATCAAACATTCTTATCATCTGCTTCAAGAAGGGAAGAAGCTTTTTCCCCAAATAAAATTTTAAAAATTTAAAATAAAAAAACTGTTTTCTTCATAATTGTATGGTCTTTGACATGAACATAAACTTAACATAGATAAACAACTTCGTCGGATCATTTCCTGTACATCCTGAAATAAAAAAACTTTGTTTGGCAAAACAGGAAAATCGCACTTCCAACGCAAATCATGCCTTTATTTGGTAAACAAGTAAATGATACTTCCATAAATGATAAATGAAAACTTAGGTCGATCAAGTGCAAAACTTTCGTCGCAAAATGACGGAAGTCAAGAAAAATTGCCAAATGTTCCAAGAATTCAATTTTATACGAAAATAGATACATGGAAAACAACGGGTTTGACCTTTGGGGTCAAATGGCGCAATGGAATGTTTCTTTGGAACGGAACAGGTGGAACGGATTGGCGTCGTTCACTCAAGTGAATTTGATAACGTGACTTTACGTGACGCTAGCTTCGTGTGAATTTGATACGGAACCGTGACTCTGGGTCCTTTCGTTTTCTCATTAAATTCCCTCAAGTGTAGGTGTATAGATGGGCATATGTGTATAGATGGATATAGGTGTAGGAACCGGAACACTTTTTCTGAAGAAAAAAACTACAGAAATTCCCCGTTTTGAAAATGAAAAGTACCCCTCAAATAACCTACTGTCCCAATATTGGCGACTGTCAATCCCATGCATAGGAGGAATGTGCCCCGATTGGAAAAGTGCCCATTCAGCCCTTTCTAAAATGAAGTGCTTTACTTTGTTGTTTTGAGCTCACATATTTTATCTTCAGCTTTGGATGGGGGATATGACATGAAAAGTGCCGCCTAAGGGTTCGTGCCCCCACACTTTTCGAAAGCTTTCTCACAACCCTATATATAGATGCGGTTGGTCGGACAAACCCCTGTAGATGGGGTCGGTCAGACGCCCCCAAAGAGTAAAATAAGAAAAACAGATCTAGAATAAATGCTAAAGGTAGAGGTTTGTGGTGATTATCTTTTTTTGGACTCTTCGATTATATTTAACTTCCGAACGGTGTCGCCATTTCGACCAAATTTCGAAAGTATTAGGCTATGTGACTTCCGATAACTGATCTAAACGGCTGGCTTCAGGCTTTTTACATTTAAACGATCCTCACTGATACCAAAACATAACCTGGCATTTGTAATCACGATGGTATACTACAAAAGAAACGCAATGCTCACCACGATCGGAATTTTTTGGGTCAAGGGGAACCTTCACAACAGAATTTCTGGTAGAGAATAAACAGTACCATCACACGCAAATACATGTTATATATGTGGAGGGACATTACGGCCTTGTGCGTAACGGCCCTGGGAACCACTGGTGCACAAACACCCACGAGAGCAGTATACATTAGCCAATCGGTGCCACGGATGCCCCCAGGGCAGGAAGGAGAATAGGCTGACTATGGTGACAGGTTGCGCACAGGCGGGGCAAAAAATAGCCAATCGGTGCCACGGATGCCTGCGGGGTGGAAGGGGATATAATTGGTGACAGGATGCCCAAATTTGTGCCGTGTAGTAAATGGAATTACGACGCGACGCTAATAAGCTGGCTACCCGACGCATTGCAACGTTTCAGACCAGCCTATGCTTAGCACGCCGTGTCTGCGTAACGATGGATTTCTCGATTTCTCAATGGTGTTGTGACACGGCGGGTTACCCCGAAGATAATGTTTCACGTTCGTCAGATTTACGTCCTGTTTTGATCTTGGGCTGATAATTAATTCCAGGTACTGTGTAATAGATCAGGGCTTATATCAGTCGGGGGAAGCAAACAAAAAAAAAACAAAAACAAAAACATATATCACAAGCCAAAGAATGAGTTTACGAAAACATGCATTTATGAAAAGTGCATGCATAAATGTCATGGGTGTAGTCAGGATAAGGGTGCGGGGTCATACATAAAGAGCCACACAAAGCTAAGAAATACACTATTGATTCGAAGCGAAAGCCTTTTTCTTGTCTTCAGCTGTTCTACCTTTAAACAGAATAATATAAAAGACTGACAAAATTTTCAAAAATATTGTAGGCCATCATTTATAATTTCATGGGCACCAATTCGAAAGGTTGGCTATCCGGCTTATAACCCCTGCCAGTCAAAGTCCCATTACGAGCTTCTCTCTCATGTTATGTTATATCATTAATGATACATTGCTGCTTTCTCTAATATTGATATTACTTTTGTGAAGCATTACAAGATGAAGTTCGACGACGCGTTGACAAAATACGACGACGAGTTGACAAACTTCGACGACTTGACAAACTTTGACGACGAGTTGACAAACTTCGACGACGAGTTGACAAACTTCGACGACGAGTTGACAAACTTTGACGACGAGTTGACAAACTTCGACGACGAGTTGACAAACTTCGACGACTTGACAAACTTTGACGACGAGTTGACAAACTTCGACGACGAGTTGACAAACTTCGACGACGAGTTGACAAACTTTGACGACGAGTTGACAAACTTCGACGACGAGTTGACAAACTTCGACGACGAGTTGACAAACTTCGACGACGAGTTGACAAACTTTGACGACGACGAGTTGACAAACTTCGACGACGAGTTGACAAACTTCGACGACGAGTTGACAAACTTTGACGACGAGTTGACAAACTTTGACGACGAGTTGACAAACTTCGACGACGAGTTGACAAACTTCGACGACGAGTTGACAAACTTCGACGACACTTTGACCGTCAACTTTGACGACACGTTTGACGAAAATATTAATGAGAGATGGCTACCCCAGGCTTACGCGTAAACGTCATCAGGAAGCCGTTCTCGTTCAGACAGCGATTCAACCATGTCAACAGTTTGTTTACATCTAGATGTTTCCAGCGCATACAAGATGGCGGGCCTCTAAGGACGAATACATTGTTCGACCAGCGGGAAAGACTCTTTAAATAGCGAGAATTACTCGCTCCTTTATCAGTCTAGAACTATATAGATCATAAACAACGGTGTATTAAGGGTCGTATATAATTGGTTGATCAGCGACAATGAATTAAGTGATACCCCGTCACGTTATCAACTATAAATAGGTTAATTACCAACTAAGAGATTATGACGTGGCGCTCTAACGTGGAAACAACCTATTTCGGGATCGTTTACGTGTGATACGGTCTTTAATGATGACTCATATATTGGTATGTCACGTTCTGGCAGTGGAAAACAAAATCAAATCAAGATACGTTATCGATGATACCAGGGAGAGCTCCCTGATGATACGACACAATATAACCAGACAGGGACGTAGGACCATGGAGCTATTAACTGAAACCAGTTAATAGCTCCATGGTAGGACATTTTGGGCCGAGGCCTTCACTTTACGTCATTGTTTAGCTTATAAATAAAATAAAACTACATAGCCTACCAAGGCTTGCAGGAGAAGACCAACCTATGATACACCACAGAATTATACACAAAATATAGAAAACATAATTTGGGGCTTCGTGCAATAATACCGCGCAACGTTTGTTAATTGCTATGGGGCCAGAAATTCCCTGTACGGACCCCAGTTCTCTAGTTGCGCCATGTTTGATACATATAATAGGCCCTAAAATCGCCACGGTTCCTCAGAACTCTAATTGCGCAATTGATTTCCCCTTTGACCAACTTAAGAAAATTTCAAAATAATGGATTTAGAACATTTATTTTTTCTATTGTCCTGCGTCTGTCGTATGATACAGCATGGGGCTATTTCAGTTAATAACTCCTTGGATACAGACAATGTCTCCAGTTTTAGTTTTCGTTCTATGTTTAAAGTCATTAACAGTTAAACAAAAGAGTTGAAAAGAAAAGAATGCTGTGATGAAGGACCTAAAATCATTGTAAGCAGATTTTCATTTGAAAACGAAAGAAAAAGTGATAAAGACAAAATAAAGAATACGTAATGGCAATATGAAAGAGTTTGTCGTATGATACAGCATTGAGCTATTTCAGTTAATAACTCCATGAATACAGACAATGTCTCCAGTTTTAGTTTTCGTTCTATTTTTAAAGTCATTAAACAGTTAAACAAAAGAGTTGAAAAGAAAAGAAGACTCTGATGAAGGACCTAAAATCATTTTAAGCAGAATTGCGTTTGATAACGAAAGAGAAAGCGATAAAGATAACATAAAGAATACTAATGACAATATGAAAAAGAAATTTACTGCGGGAATAATAAACGGGGAAATAGAAAACCTTCTGTAATCAATCATGACGACAATGTATCATTTAAAAGGTAACTTGTTTTTCTGTTCTTTGTTAACGAATACAGGTTGCTCTTTCACAATAATACCTATAAGGCCTGTGAAAATTTCAAGACGGCTATCATATTATGTAAATTAAGGTTTGTTCAGTAACTATATTGGTGATTTAAACAAAATTATAGGGCTAATACAAAATATTATACACGTTACATTTTATTTTTTGAGGGGGACATTGACCGCAAACACCCCTCCCCCCTCTTTCCTGTCCGCCGTGGCTACTGGTCCGTTTACAGTTCCATCAGAGGCGTATAGAAAACGGTGGGGCTAAGGGGCGGAGGGGGGGCGGAGGAGGGCGGAGGGAGGGGCGGAGGGCGGAGGGGAGGGGCGGAGGGGAGGGGCGGAGGGAGGGGCGGAGGGAGGGGGCGGAGGGAGGGGCGGAGGGAGGGGGCGGAGGGAGGGGCGGAGGGAGGGGCGGAGGGAGGGGCGGAGGGAGGGGCGAAGGGGGCAATGACAAACTTCCCTTGAGCAGTTGAGAGGATTTAACTTTCTCATGTTTAATTAAAAAAAACAAAAAATTCTTTAAATAACAAAATAAATGGTCAAATTGATGGAACTTATACACATATTGCTCTAACTAGGCAATATATCCCCAAAATGAACGTATTTTTTTTTTCATTTTTCAAATAGAAGAAAATGAAAGAAATTTGATGGACAATTATTTAACCAGTACAAATTTGTATTCCCCGAAGTGTTCTTGTACCTGCATGGTTCCATAAAAGTATGTAACATGTTGGTGGAGTAGGGAGTTGGAATAGATTCCAACTCCCTGATGGAAGATTTAACATGATCAAATAACTTAAAGGAAAGGTATCGTCCCTCCAATAAATTCAGAAGTAAACGTCGCCGTGCTGGTACCGTCACTTCCGGATATCAATTTTTCCTATTGAATGTGAGAAATGTGTTGTTATCGATCACACATCTGACGGACCAACATATAGGGGACTACATGTGTTATCGATAACATCACCGATTTCTCGCAATCAATAAGGAAAACTGCAAACCGGAAGTGACGTTATTCGCGCTGCTGCGTTCACTTCTGGATTTATTAACGAGACGATACCTTTCTGTCTTATGAATTTGGAAAACATTTAAAAATGATTGACTGTGACGGTTTATGAAATCTTGGAAACTTAGGTCTAGGCATGCATGAACAGGTCCACTAAAGCCACGAGAGTCTATAAACACCAGCTATAGGTCCCCGGTAGCATTGGACGCAGTTTGATATTTATGGATGGTCCATAAATACATGCATCGAATTCGTTCCCTTTAATAGAATTACCAGGAAACGACCTCATCCCTACACTCCGACGCATACTACGGTCCCCGGTGACATGACACCGTTCCGAGGGGAATGACCTCGTCATCGGGGGACATGGCACCATTCCCGGGGAATGATCCGTTCCCCCCGGGACTTAACACGGTTCTCCGGGATCTGATTTACTTTTTACAACCAAATGCGTACATCAGGCCCAACATTTCAATGGCAATTGAATTTGGCCTATTTGATCTGAATACAATTTTTCAATTTATGTCAAAATTGTCCGAATTATAAGTCTGGGTACTAATGTTTGGCCGTATACCACCAAATATACCAACAGTATTTTTGTTGCTTATTTCACATCTACCACCAAAGTATACCAACAGTATTTTCGTTGCTTATTTCACATCTACCACCAAAGTATACCAACAGTATTTTCGTTGCCTATTAAACATCTACCACCAAAGTATACCAATAGTATTTTCTTTGTCTATTGCACATCTACCACCAAAGTATACCAATAGAATAGTCGTTGCCTATTTCACATCTACCACCAAAGTATACCAATAGTATTTCCGTTGCCTATTTCACATCTATCACCAAAGTATACCAATAGTATTTTCGTTGTCTTTTGCACATCTACCACCAAAGTATACCAATAGTATTTCCGTTGCCTATTTCACATCTATCTTCAAAGTATACCAATAGTATTTTCGTTGTCTTTTGCACATCTACCGCCAAAGTATACCAATAATATGTTCGTTGCCTATTTCACATCTACCACCAAAGTATACCAACAGTATTTTCGTTGCCTATTAAACATCTACCACCAAAGTATACCAATAGTATTTTCTTTGTCTATTGCACATCTACCACCAAAGTATACCAATAGAATAGTCGTTGCCTATTTCACATCTACCACCAAAGTATACCAATAGTATTTCCGTTGCCTATTTCACATCTATCACCAAAGTATACCAATAGTATTTTCGTTGTCTTTTGCACATCTACCGCCAAAGTATACCAATAGTATTTCCGTTGCCTATTTCACATCTATCACCAAAGTATACCAATAGTATTTTCGTTGTCTTTTGCACATCTACCGCCAAAGTATACCAATAATATGTTCGTTGCCTATTTCACATCTACCACCAAAGTATACCAACAGTATTTTCGTTGCCTATTAAACATCTACCACCAAAGTATACCAATAGTATTTGCGTTGCATATTTCTATCTACCACCAAAGTATACCAATAGTATTTCCGTTGCCTATTTCACATCTATCACCAAAGTATACCAATAGTATTTGCGTTGTCTATTTCACATCTACCACACCAATATAATATTCGTTGTCTATTGCACATCTACCACCAAAGTATACCAATAGAATATTCGTTGCCTATTTCACATCTATCACCAAAGTATACCAATAGTGTTTTCATTGTCTATTGCACATTTACCACCAAAGTATACCAACAGTATTTTCGTTGTCTATTTCACATCTATCACCAAAGTATACCAATAGTATTTTCGTTGTCTATTTCACATCTATCACCAAAGTATACCAATAGTGTTTTCGTTGTCTATTGCACATATATCACCAAAGTATACCAACAGTATTTTCGTTGCCTATTTCACATCTATCACCAAAGTATACCAATAGTATTTGCGTTGCCTATTGCACATCTACCACCAAAGTATACCATTGGTATTTTCGATTCTATTTCACATATATCACCAAAGTATACCAATACAATAGTATTTTCGTTGTCTATTTCACATCTATCCCCAAAGTAGGCCTATACCAATAGTATTTTCGTTGCCTATTTCATCCCTTTTGTCAACAATTTCCCGCGGTTGGGGTGAATTACCCCAACGTTCCTTTCATATATAAGCCACATAATGTAAACACACCGGAAGCTCAGCGTGACCACGTGCGGTCGCACGACTTTGCCATGATACCCACGTAACGTTTATTGTTACTATGTGATAATATTTGGCTGATATCCAACCAAATAACATCAGCGATCAAAATATGTAATGAGATTATTGATAATAAAATGTACTTCTTGGTTTCCCACCGAGTTAGGCTGTAAGGGTATGCATAGCTGACATACCTTCCCACTAGCATACCTGCCCACCCGCCTGCTCAAAGGTAAGTCTGTTCATAGAGTCTATGGTCATGTGACAATTAGTTAAAAGAGTATTTAACCTCAGCAGATCAGATCAGTTTATAAATATTGAACTAGTTTATGAGTTTTTGCCGATATTTCATGTAGACAAAATTAAGTTGTGAGGCCTAACAGAGAAGACAGGCTCAAAAGATTTGGGGCTTTCTTGAATTTCCTTCACAGAACAGCTGGAAATGAAGAAATATATTGTTCTTACTGGCCTGCAGTGGTGTGGTCAGTAGCGAGACTAGAAGTCTGGGCCCGTGTGGCATTTAGCATTCGGTCCCCATAACAAACACATTGCAGTGCCATTGCTCGGTACCCATTAAATCTCGGCTTTTGTTCGGAGCTTGGATTTACCCCCTGGATGTGATTCATACCACTGGTTGGTTCCCCACCTAAATGTTGATTGAAGGTATACCGTCAGGTCTTGGTATCATGGGTATCGTCAGGTCTGGGTGTCACCAGATCTGGGTATCACCAGGTCTGGGTATCATGGGTATCGTCATGTTTAGGTATCACGGGTATCGTCAGGTTTGGGTTTTATAGGTATTGTTAGGTTTAGGTATCATGGGCATCGTCAAATATGGGTATCATCAGGTCTGGGTATCATCGGGTCTGGGTATCATCAGGTTTGGGTATCATGGGTATCGTAATGTTTAGGTATCATGGGTATCGTCAGGTCTGGGTATCATCATGTTTAGGTATCATGGGTATCGTCAGGTTTGGGTATCGTCAGATCTGGTTATCATGGGCATCGTCAAGTCTGGGTATCATGGGCATCGTCATGTTTAGGTATCATAGGTATTGTCAGGTTTGGGTATCATGGGTATCGTCAGGTTTGGGTATTATGGGTATCGTCAGGTGTGGGTATCATCAGGTCTGGATATCATCATGTTTAGGTATCATGAGTATCGTCAGGTTTGGGGATCATCAGGTCTGGATATCATGGGCATCGTCAAGTCTGGGTGTCATGGGCATCGTCATGTTTAGGTATCATAGGTATTGTCAGGTTTGGGTATCATAGGTATCGTCAAGTCTGGGTATCATCAGGTCGGGTATCATGGGCGTGATATGGAGAATAAAAACCCTTTGGTCACATTCAATGATGAATTAACATATTCTAGAAACGTTGGTGAAGTATCAATAAACTGTTAAAACAGTTTTCGTGGTCCTTGTAGCTAAATACAATTGAACGTTTTTGAATTGTTTATCTGCCTACCTTTACAAACCGAGTTTAGCAACGTGATTTCAATACAATGGTACGTGCGCTGAAAGACATTTGTTCATAAAGTAGTCCCATACCGCGTGAATTGTGCAAATGGTCAAGATTCCTTTAGTATTTGATTGGTCAATAAGATTCCCCCAGTATTTGATTGGTCCATTAGGGACGCGTGAATCTAAGCCATGTCACATTATTTGAATTTTTTTTTCTCTCCGAAAAATGCTGATTTAGATATTAAAATAGTATATGCACTTTAACACATGGGTGTCTTGTGCGTTTGGTGCCATGAAACAACTACGTCCATAAGGACTAAACCAAACACGCTCCATTGACCTTTAAAGAGGCGTATCGTCATATGTGCACAATATTTAGAATTCCTTTCAAATTTGTTGATTGGTTAAAATTTTGCTGCGCGATTCGTTGTCTCGTATTGCAAGGTATATAGTTATTTAAAACGCCCCTAAGTTCTCCACACGAGACAGCTTAGATGTTTGCGGCGATCGCAAGTAACGTTTTTTTTTTTTCAAATCATGTCGTGAGTTCGAGCCCCGGTAAATCGTATATTTTGACTTTTGCTTTCATCTTCTTCTTTTTTTTTTCTCTGTAATTTTTATTTGGTGACTATCATTGTAGTATTACAATACTAAAATTTCACGTTCGCTTTCTGACAAAAAAGCATTGAAAAAAACAAATAAGTTTCTCGTCACAGTAACGTAACGCGCTGTAAATGTAATTCTGCACACACAACATACATGCTGGTGTCTGGCTGTACTGTGTGATACAAACAGACAGAGGATCGGATCTTGCCTCCACAACCGGAAGTGACGTCAAAATATAGTATCCTCCATTTTTACCGTACTTTACTGAGACGAGCCTCCCTCTTTAAATGAATGGTTGAATATCACAATGCCACCGAAGGTGGTTATAACGCGTTGCCATGGATACATAATATGTGTATTAAGTTGAGTGTTTCAAGCCGATTGGCGCACATTCTTTGTCAGCATGACAAAATCTTCAAAAATGTCAAAAATGCAAGTTCACTGACGGTTCGTTTGCGTGCGGGTTTTATAAAGCGAACACAACTTCCACGAACTTAATGGTAAGCTTGGAAACCGGAAGGCTGTCTAAAGATATGTCAATTGATTACTGCAATGTGGATTCTTAATACAGTTTTAAATCAAACATACTGTATAACTGTATAATGAAAGTCTTTTCTTCTAATTTAACAAAAACGAAAATGACACGCCTGGTTTGATGCGTCGGCGAGTCCAGGGTAGTCCAGTTAATTCAGCATCCCCAGTTAATCCGCAGCATCCCCAGTTAATCCAAAATGAAACCTTAATCTTAACGATTATTTAAGGCCGTCTACCGTGATTAAAATGTGGCGGCGTACATTTATATTTCATAACGGATCTGATTGGCCTATCACTGAACGTGCAAATTGTACCATTAGGTTTCGACCAATCCGAAAACACACGAATTGAAATCACCACCACATTACAGACGATAACTGACCTTTAAACACTCACTGACCATACACCGGCAAGCCAATTAATTACAGCGGAAGTGACGTATTAGTATGATTGGATTATTTGTGAGGTCAAACTATGTTAGAGATAAGATATTCCCTGTTTTACGAATCCAGTCATTTCATCTCTACTTTCCCCGCAATTTACTAATTTATGCATGAGGTACAATTTCTACAAGGTATGTTTTTTGTACATTTCATGAACATAATCACGATTCTGTTTTTTCCAATGCCACGGTAAAAGTTATACAATAGTTTGAATTTCGTTTATGGACGCGCGGTGCATGGCGGGAGCGTGGTAACCTCAGGGGCATAGGAAACTTTCGAAAAGTGAGGAACGACCTCTTAGGGGCACTTTCCCCAAGTCATACCATATGTCCGCCCCCTGTCTGTAGATAATAAAGTAAAGTAAAAGGGGCACCTCATTTGTAGAAAGGGGCTTTTTTTAATGGGAACTTATTTCCCCGTACATGAGACTGACAAATGTTGCCAGCTCCCTACTAATGGTCAGAAATTAGGGGGAATTTCATTTCCAAAGGGGCACTTTTGTAAACATTTTTTCTTTCTTTCTTAAACTGTGTGTAAATTCCACTACTTCTTTCATCTTTCACAGTAATTGAGGGGTACTTTTCATTTTCAAAAGGGGGCACTTTTGTCATTTTTCGGAAAAGTGTGTGTGTGGGGGAGGGGGGCGTTTCCCCTGGTTCCCACACCAATGAGCGACCTCCATTGCGCTTAAAATCCGTAATGTAGAGGCTCTTGGTATTCTTTAGAATTCAGAAAAATATCGGATGTTACAGTTTTAGTCAATCTTGCACTTTGGATTGACAAAATATCGTTGCAAATTCCCAAGCTCGTCGCTCATAAATTGTGTTTTCATTATGGCCAGACATTACTTGGCAAGTTCCATATTTCAAATTATATGCATCTTACCCCCTCGGGTATTCAGTGTAAAGAGGGATGCGAGGGACGCCCCAATATTCAAAGTTTCTTCGTATTTTGTTATCGGCTTGATGTGGGGGTCGGATGGGGCATGGAGGAGGGCGGGGTAGAATCCAGTGGAAAGAAGGATGTGGGGAAATGCCACATTTAAGTTTCTCCGTACATGCCGTATAGGCCTATTACAACTTGGGCAAGTTCGGGGGAAGGTGTTAGAGGAGGGGGCGGGGGTACAGGGAAAGGGGGGGTATTCAGTGAAAAGAGGACGTGCCATTGTGAACAGGTTTGAATTTAATTTTTGCACAATAGGCTTATAGAAAACCTTCATTTCGTATTTTTTTAATGAAATTCAGGAAATTCTCACAAATTCTCATTAAAGATATTCTCACAAATTTCAGCAAATTCTCACAAATTTCAGCAAACTTCCACAACTTTCAGGAAATTTGAAGGCTCAGTTTCTGGAGATTATTCTACAAACAATTTTGCACTCTGCGGCGTCACTGGCTGAACACCTAATCCAAATGTTGTTACATGCCATTGTACTAAGCCGAATACTTATGACACATAGTGTTGACATATAGTGATAAATACCAGCACACCTGCCTTTTGGCACATAATAACAATGTGCGTGTTTATTCTATCAAGTCAAAAGTGCACATTCCCAGTAACCGTCAAACCTAATTTTGTCTTTGTTTACGATAGCCCAGTAGTCTCGGAGTGCTTTCACTTCACCCAATACAAAAAATGGTTGAGCTTTCATTCAAAAGCCTTATGTTGGTTAAAAAGTTAAGCATTCAAAAGCAGCTGTTATATAATTTCACAACACATAAAACATGTAATTCCAACGTTCCGCTTTCAACGCTTAACTACTCAGAAACAGTACAACAGTATTATAGTGTTGGTAAAAATTGCAGACACTTGTGGGCTTTTTTTCCACTGCTAAAATGCAGTAATCATGTATATTTTTGGAGAGGAAACTTTATAAAATGCAAACAATTTTTTCTCCAATCTTACTTTCCCTTCCCAAGTTATGGGAAAAGTTTGGTTTTGACCCGCTTCAAAGAAAATTGGTCCTCGCCAAACCCCCAACCCCAACAAGGTTTAGCTATGCCACTGAATTTCCCGTTTTATTGCAGTATTTCAAGTATGTTGCGTCCAAGGCTCCCTTTTCTGCCCACCTCGCCTTTTAAAGACAATAATCCACACAAATTGGGGAATTAAAGTTAATTTCGGAACTTAACTGTCGAGACAAATTCCTGTTACATATCTACTGAAATTTACATGTCTTGAGATTGTCAGGGGTGTCGGAAGGAACTCAGAGTCGGGGGGAGGGGGAGGGGGAAAATTAAGTAAGGGCATTTTCTTTCACACTAATTGATCAAGGGTTCTTACCATTTTCCAAGAGGGGCACTTTTGTCAGTTTTCGAAAAAGTGAGGGCACGTGCTTCTTGTACATACACATTAGGTTTGAGTTTGAGCGGGATTTGTAGTGAGCACCCCCACCCCACTTTTTTCCAAATGGATATTTTGTATGGTGATGTTTTGTATCTTAACGTGATTTCGTACCCCCTCCCCTCCCCCCCTCCTTCCACCACCTTTGACTTTTCCCCACTTTCGGTAGGCAAATCCCGCAAATGGGTTGGAGATTGGGGAGCCAGGATAAATGTTGCAATTGCCAATCTGGCGAAATATTGTCCGTTTCCAAGAACTTATATTTCTGAAGTAACACGTACCCACATGGTATTATTCTAGCATGAACATACGGGTGGATCCTTTGTATGCAGAATAACATTTTGTTTAATTAGATCAAGACCGCCCGATGAATTAAAACGAAGAATTTCTTTTTAAAGATTATAGAAACAAAAAAGTCATCACAATCGATTTAAAAACAAACACTGTTTTAAAACAAATTTAAGAATGTACAGCTTGGAAATAACTTGGAATTTCCATTCAGATACTTTTCCTTTGTTGTTCAATTGATATTTCACAGCCTAATTCATATAATTCTTTGAAATCGAAAGGGTGCAGCAAACCATCCTGACCAAAAGCGTTTGAAGTCTTTACCATCCCGCCAATAAAACTTGAATAGACTTTCTCATACTTAAGCAGTGACAACAACTTTGGGATTTTTTTTTCTTCGGAGAATATGCCAGAAGAAACAAAGAAAACGTGTTTGAATGGAAATACCAAGGTGACCTATTTCACAAACTGCAGCATACAAATTTGTGTAAAAAAAAAAAAAAAAATCATTTTTAAATCGATTTTGATAACCATTTTTTCGTTTTGAGTTGCCCGCTCTGTCAAACATCACAACAATAATTGCAAATTCCTACCTTCATACCAGGGCCATGATAATTATCTTATGAGGGGAAACATGACCAATTTTTCTTCACGAATTGGGGGACTGCAACATATTTCAAAAGGCTCATTTTTTAAACTTCGATCTGAATGTTGGAAAAGCCCCCTTCCCCATGAATTTCAACCCTAAAACTAAAGGATGTAAATCAGAAAATAAGTGACGTCATGATCTTACGAAGGAAATATTCTTACCTTGATTTCCCCGGCAATCACGACCACAATGGTGTCTTTCTTGGACCGTGTCTTTGGGTACATCTTGAAATAACTAATTTAAGACCACAGTATTGACAAAGTGATTTCCACAACAGACGATCTCCTTAAAAACTGCTTCCAATGTATCAACTGATCAATACTGAACAAACAACTTCACGAAAAATAAAATATGTTTATCATACTATTGTAAGTTGTTGAAACTTAAATCCAAACTAAGTCAGAAATGTTTGACACGACCGCACAGGTCCGCGCAATCCAATCTAGATTCCTATTAAAAAGGTTTCAAGTTAATACAAATTTACAAGCATCAAGCCCACGAATTAGTTTATCACATCAATACGTCCCCTCCGAATGCAAAGTTTAAATGATATGTCACTCCCAAAACCATGGAAAAACCAACTGCCTTAACCGTTTGTACCAAAAAAGATTATGACTCAGTGCAGTGCGGTACTATCCCCGACAAAATATCCCAATTTTATTTCATGCGCTAGAGTTTATAGACTTTACATAGTGACGTCACACACCGAGCGTACGTTGTACATACATCGGAAACAGGAACTAGAATTTCAATTATAAAACTTCTGGTTTCAAATAATTTTGCAATTTTAACATTGAAATTTACAAAGGAATCTTATTGTGAACAGAATTGTTGCTAAATCCAGGTTATTCGCGAATAAATAGGGGAGAAAATGGAGAATCTGACAATATTTACATTTGATCTTGCAGAATAGAACTATTATCAGTCGGCCTCGGCTGTCTGACTCAATCGTAAAACACCAGAATATCGGGGTTTCTACGTGACACACGTATGAATCTCTTGGGGGTGGGAGGGGGGGTTGGCGGACTGAGGGTTAAAATTCGATCAATCGAGGTGCCCCAAAGAAGCATCAAGACTGGACTGAGGAACCACATTTTCTTGATTTTTAGGAAACTTTTCTTGATTTGGGGGAAATTTCCTTCATTTTGGGAATTCTTCTTTATTTTAAGGGGAATGGGAGCAACACCAGGGTGGGGCACATTGACCACCTGGCCAGTGGTGGTCACATGTGGTGGTGGGTGGAAGGTTGGGTGAGGGTGAAAGTTTGATACGTCAACCAAGGAACTACCACACAGTTCCTTGCTTCAACCGCTAGCCTTCACCCCTATCCTAAACCATCTTAACAACACCTTCTTAAAGTTACATTTTCCAGGTCATTATGTAAATTGTATGCTAATCTGTGACGTATAAGTAAGCGCAATATCCCTCTTTCATATTTACGATTCATTTTTTTATATTGATCATTTTATGATATATTTGTTATATTGACATTTTCTAATTTTCTGCACTGAGGACAACAGGTACGTATACAGGTATAGGAGACCTTAGGTTATTGGAGGGTGCCCGGCGTATACAGCCGCATTACTTCATATGATATTGTTTAGCTTAAAATATATCATCCACGTCTGAATTGTTTTGCTAGAGGGAGGGAGGGGGGATGGGTGACCCCTCCAGCTCCTACGTCCCAGATCTGTAAATAACAGTTCACCATCAGATTCACCTGCTTTTTAAAAGGGCATATATCGTCTGGCAAATTTAGATGCAAACTTGCCTTCAATTTTTAGCTGAACATCTCTTTAAGGGATTTGAGCTTAAGCGACAACTAACTCAAAGGCCAGGTTCTCGCCCGGATATACGTACGGATTTTTGCAGCGTTTATCATATCCTAAGCGTTTTTACCTCAACATCCCTTAAGGGATTTTGAGCTTATGCGAGGCTAGCCCAAAATCCCGATTTTCGTTCGGATTTCACTCGACGCAATTGAATTTAACATATCTAAAAACATTGGCTGGGGAAATCTCCGATCCGATTGAAAGAAAACTATGCTTTTATTGGCTGGAGCATTAAAATACCGTCTGGCACATATGTTAATTGAGCTTGATATCCCGTTTGGGATTTCTTTCAATGTGTGTGAAATTGGGGTATAACACTTGTATTGGATAGATCGTTTAGGCTATAACTTAGGTTTTAAAAGCTCAAGAATGGCTAAAATAGCCGGAATATAAGCTATTTAAACCATATAATGCAATTGAGGCTGTCTATAGAGAGAGAGAGAGTTGAACACACAATTACAATGACGGGGTCGTCGCCTGCGTATTCGGTTATGATAGTACAAATGCTATCACGAAACGCTTAATACGACCCGGACGAGAACACAGGTACGACGTACGGACAGACATAACATCGACAACCAAGTCAATGTCCACGGCCTTTGATAACCAGTTGTTAGGTTGTGGTGCACTGGCGTCTGTCTATAGAATCACCAAAGTGTAAATAACTCGCTGATAAAACACCTTCAAAATCCGCATGTCATATTACACGCATCGCCTGGCACAACTTCCGATTCACAAAAGTTTTTATTTGCGTGCAGATGATAACAGTCTGTAATAACTGATGCATAACATCACCGTTATGGTATCTTAAAGGATTAGTTCAGGGGTCAAGTAAGTCTATCTTATATTAAAGAGGACTATTTTGTTATAATGATTGCCACTAAGTTTGGAAGTGTACTTGTGGGATGCTATTAGGCCTAGATGTTTATATCAGTATATTGATTAATTGTGATTTATTAATACAGATAATTATTTGCTCAGAATGGCTAATGTATTAGTAATATGAGGAAAATATGCCGGGTTTTTTGAAGGATGTAAAATCCATCTTGATTTTATACAATAGTATTTTGCTGTTGGTATGTCTGTTAATGATTTCTATTTCACTAAAAAGCAAACATTGTTTATAAAATATGCATCATATTGCTGTTGAGTTATAAGTTTTTTAGGCTTACCTAAAAAACAGTTTTTACATATGCAAACGATATTAAAGCTCCCATATGCAGTGGGGCAACTACAGTCCTGGAGCCCGTATATGGATTTTGGTGCAGGAGGTGCCCTTTGAAATTGAGGGCGGACCGGCTCTTTTGAAACCTATTTGAAATTATTGTAGCTCATTCTTGAAGCTTGAAAACAAATACAAAATCTTGCACTTATAAATACTACATAATACATAGAGGTTGTCACATACATTTAGTTTTTATTTAACAAAATATTAAAGCATGTTATTTTACTAGGGGCACTGACACCTGTCTGTGTGTGGGAGGGAGAGGGGAGGGGGGTAAAAAAAATCACGCTAAGATACATCCCATTACCATGATACAAAAGTACCCATTTGACAAAAAGTGATGGTGGGGAAGTGCCCCCTCGCTCCCCAAATCGTGCCTATGATCAAACCATGTGTAGAAATAATGGGGCACGTTTCCTCTACAATTTTGAAAACTGACAAGTGCCCCTTTTTTAAATTGAAAAATGCCTCTCAATCGCTGTCAAAAAGCGCCTATGAACTTGATTTTCTGCCCGCCCCCTCCCCCCTGCCCCGAGTTCCTTCCGACACCCATGCCGCTTTAGGTCCCATAACAAAGATATTGCAGTGTCATTGTTCAGGGCTAGTCCTAAATCGATTTTGTCTAGGGCCTGTAAGGTTTACCCACACTTTTTTATATTCATTTTAGGCCAGTCTTGTATTGCATTCCTAACAACCTAAGCCTGCCCAATGTAACTCCCCACCTCCAAAAATATGAGCTACTACATCATTTATGATGCTTGCATTTCCCACCAAAATGAACATGAAACATATAATTCGATATTACTCCAGCTTACTCAAATTAACTACCCACCAACAAAAAAGCCTACTTGTAACCACCCCAAAATATATGTTGAGCTACTACATCGTTGATGTTCTAGTTTTGATCAAATATAGAAATATCTTCCAAGTTTTGATAACTCTGCAGGGTCTCCAGTCCAATGTCACTTATTGAAGACACTGCTAAACGGTCCTACTAATTTGTGCCCGGGAGAAATAAAATTTGACCGGGTCATACTAAAATGGGCCCGGGGCTAAATTATATGTAATTTACACATTGGCTTCATCTTTTTCTTCTGTAAAAACCAGACTAACCTGGAAGTAAGCCGTATGATCAGTAGGTTGTTTGTTGCTAGATCGGATAACAGGCAAAATCGGATGAATGCTAGTCTTTTGTTGGGGAGAGGTTTGTTTGTTTGTTGAGGTCTTAACGGCACCGCGACGAGGGTCAAATTGTGCCTGAGAGGTCAGATCATTCTAGAGGTAGGAAAAGGAAAACAAGGGAGAAATTCAAGAACAGATGTCGGAAAGCTGTGATCGATAGAGGAGGTGTATGGGTAAACAAAAACAAAGTAGAGAGGGGGTGGAAAGAGGATAATTAAATATGGTTGTAGACCTGTAGAGGGAAGCATGATGACGGAAGGTGCTTGCGTAATTGGTTGGTTGCTTAGGTCATGTACTGTAAGTGAAATCTAATTTTTTTAAATGTGTGCGAAATTTCCTTCATTTATTCGCGAAAAATCTTTCAATTTTCGTCACATTACCTTCATTTTCGTGAAATGTTGCCACGTTTTACCAGAATTTCGCCCCCATTTGAAATATCTTCCGACTCCGCTGCTAACAACATTCCAATGACTGGTGAGATAATGTTGTCAACTATATATTGTTCAACGCTTAATGACTTCTACAACTCAAAGCCGACAACAGCATGCGAGCTTCAACAAATCATTTTTGCACGAATTGTTTATTTTCATAACCTATCATGACTTATATATTCCTTACCGTCCCAGTTGGCTGCAAGAAAATTGCTTTATGCCTCTGTGGATAAAAAGGTCATGACCTTGTGATGTAGGTTTTGAGGCATGTATAGCAAAAGCATTTCCGTGAAAAGTTGAAGTTCAACTCCATGTCGATATTTTACTTGGCGATTCAATGGTTCAGTGAATCCGGTGGGTATACCATAGTATTGAGTTTCGTAATATAAATTAGATTTATAGATCGAGGATGAAAACAAAGATCTAGAATTATATTTTTCTTGGTAAAGGTGAACATTATGAATAAAGCTGAGAGTTTAGGAAAAACAAAGCTTCTTATTTTCACTGATGCTGACGACGGCGATTATGATTTTTGCCACTTTCCTTATTGTAAGATTCGCTCCCTTGTAAGATTCGCTCCCTTATAACATCGATGTTCGGTTTTTCCACTTGTAAGAAAATCGAATATCACCGGAAATTTACGCGTCGCTGCCCTCACAACTTCAGTGTACATACATAGTGTAATTATACATACACATACGTACGGAGTTTAATTCGAGAATGGTTTAAGCGGATACAGCGTGTACATTATTTATGAAATATTGAGTGAGGGCGCTGCGAGTAGCAATGGCACAATATTGGCATCATAATACCTCTGGAACTGCCTTTTATAAATCATTTTGGGTAACAGTGGGAGATATAGGACGCTCAAGAACATTTTGTCAATTATGCAACAAAGGCATTGAATTCAAAGTTTCTTTTTATTTTCATAGATCGTCGTCGTCATCATCACCACCACCATCCTCATCCCCACCACCACCATCATCACCACCACCACCATCATCCTCATCACCACCACCACCATCCTCCTCATCATCACCACCATCACCATCCTCCTCATCACCACCACCCTCCTCATCACCACCACCACCACCATCCTCATAACCACCACCATCCTCATCCCCACCATCATCCTCATCACCACCACCACCATCATCCTCATCACCACCACCATCCTCATCCTCATCATCACCACAACCACCATCCTCATCATCATCATCAAATATGGTAAAAAAGGTCCAAAATAGGCTTAAAGATCCAAATATTTTCCCTTCACGACCAGTAATTGGAACAAATTACTTTAATATCCCTGACCATAAATGTTGCCAAAAAATGCGCTGGGGAGGCGGAGGGGGTCAAAACAGCCAAATAGGTGCAATACGGTTTAAATAAAGATCCAGGAAATATACTAAAACGTGTATTACTTTCCCCCCATCAGTTAATCGCAGGTCAACTCACCAGCCGAAACTGGTACTCCCTTCACAGCTAAGTGAACTGAAACAAAAAGGACACAGCACAGCACCATGGTTGAGAGTCAGTTGAAGATCTGGGCTACTGCACTCTCTGGGCCAGTTGAAGATCTGGGCTACTGCACTCTCTGGGCCAGTTGAAGATCTGGGCTACTGCACTCTCTGGGCCAGTTGAAGATCTGGGCTACTGCACTCCCTGGGCTAGTTGAAGATCTGGGCTACTGCACTACCTAGGCCAGTTAAAGATCTGCCATAATAACCTAAGCGTGATCAGCATTCTGATGGTGCTCAGATGTCAGCATTCATCAACTAGCTTAATGTTACTTTCAGTACAACTCACTGTTTTAAATATGATTCTTTAACCCAGCAAATTATATTTGCCTAAACCTTCTACCCTGACACCAATGCCAACGTTCTAGTAATATGTTCTTACAAACATTCATGGGTATCCCAAATTCCTTACAATGAGTCCCTGGTCATCAGCTCTCATCCCTGTTGGTATGAATTGTCACCCCTACCCCCATTACCAAAGCAGAGTGCTACCCTGCCCTGGTCATCAGCACTCATCCATCTTGGTATGAATTGTCACCACTACTACCAAAGCAGAGTGCTACCCTGCCCTGGTCATCAGCACTTATCCGTGTTAGTATGACTTGTAACCACAACCTCCCCATTGCCAAAGCAGAGTGCTACCCTGTCCTGGTCATCAGCACTCATCCATGTTGGTACAGTATGACTTGTCATCACCACCTTTCAATTATCAAAACCGAGTGGTACCCTGCCCTGGTCATCAGCACTCATCCTTGTTGGTATAAATTGTCACCACTACCCCCATTACCAAAGCAGAGTGCTACCCCGCCCTGGTCATCAGCACTCATCCCTGTTGGTATGAATTGTCACCACTATCCCCATTACCAAAGCAGAGTGGTACCCTGCCCTGGTCATCAGCACTCATCCCTGTTGGTATGAATTGTCACCACTAAACCCCATAACCAAAGCAGAGTGGTACCCTGTCCTGGTCATCAGCTCTCATCCATGTTGGTATGACTTGTCACCACTACCTCCCCATTGCCAAAGCAGAGTGCTACCCTGTCTTGGTCATCAGCACTTATCCATGTTGGTATGACTTGTCATCACCATCTCCCCATTACTAAAGCAGAGTGGTAGCCTGCCCTGGTCATCAGCACTCATCCCTAATGGTACAGTATGACTTGTCATCAATACCTCCTGAATACCAAAGCAGAGTGGTATCCTGCCCTGGTCATCAGCACTCATCCATGCTGGTACAGTATGACTTGTCATAACCACCTCCCCATTACCAAAGAAGAGTGGTACCCTGCCCGGGTCATCAGCACTCATCCATGTTGGTACAGTATAACTTGTCATCACCACCTCCCCATTTCCAAAGCAGAGTGGTACCCTGCCCTGGTCATCAGCACTCATCCCTGTTGGTACAGTATGACTTGTCATAACCACCTCCTAAATACCAAAGCAGAGTGGTATCCTGCCCTGGTCATCAGCACTCATCCCTGTTGGTATGAATTGTCACCACTACCCACATTACCAAAGCAGAGTGCTACACTGCCCTGGTCATCAGCTCTCATCCATGTTGGTATGACTTGTCACCACTACCTCCCCATTGCCAAAGCAGAGTGCTACCCTGTCCTGGTCATCAACACTCATCCATGTTGGTACAGTATGACTTGTCATCACCACCTTCCAATTACCAAAGCAGAGTGGTACCCTGCCCTGGTCATCAGCACTCATCCCTGTTGGTATGAATTGTCACCACTACCCCCATTACCAAAGCAGAGTGCTACCCTGCCCTGGTCATCAGCACTCATCCCTGTTGGTACGAATTGTCACCACTACCTCCCCATTACCAAAGCAGAGTGCTACCCTGCCCTGGTCATCAGCACTCATCCCTGTTGGTATGAATTGTCACCACTACCTCCCCATTACCAAAGCAGAGTGCTACCATAACCTGGTCATCAGCACTCATCCCTGATGGAATGAATTGTCACAACTATCTCCCCTCCCCCCCCTTCATTACCAAAGCAGAGTGCTACCCTGCCCTGGTCATCAGCTCTCATCCCTGATGGAATGAATTGTCACCACTCCCCCCCCCCTCCTTCTCCACCCTTCCTTTATTACCAAAGCAGAGTGCTACCCTGCCCTGGTCATCAGCTCTCATCCATGTTGGTATGACTTGTCACCACTACCTCCCCATTGCCAAAGCAGAGTGCTACCCTGCCCTGGTCATCAGCACTCATCCCTGTTGGTCTTTGCTTCAGTGGATTCTTAACCATACACATTTCACTTCTTCTTTTTACTGCAAATCTGTAACATAAGCTCCACAAGGAATCTTCCCCTGAAATGATATACAAACCCCCAGAAGAGGGCGCTATTAACATTGGTTTATCTTTCAAATAGATATGTTCCTTAACAATGTAACTTTCACCCACAATACGCAACACTACAACAGCATTTGTAGTGATATCACACAGATGATATTCTTTTGATTCAGATCTGCGACACAACATGAGATTGTGTCAATGTATATGCCCGAGACATCGTACCGATTTGTAACGTGAGTAAGATATTTATCTAACAAACAAAGGATCACAGGATCTGAGCTAACGGTGATCATAGTGAAACCGTCTGGAGTTTTCAAAATGTTCGTAATATAATCATCACCGGTCAAACCCCATATTTCATGCTCTTTCCATGCTTTTAGTTTCACAAATTGATTTCTATCCCTTGCACCTACGATGACCTTCTTACCACAAGCAAGTTGAATATTCGGATCACAAACCGTGGAATAGCATAGAGGGAACTTGACCTCTTTTATTGAAAACGATGTTTGCCAGACAATTAATTTTGTTTCTGAATAAATTTCTTGGAGTTGAATCTTACGCCCTGACCAGGTCAGTACAGTCCATATCAAAATATAATGGTTAGGTCCTGACCACACCACCCCAACGCACTTGTTGATTGGCTGATCTTGAACTTTTTTATCCAATGAGAAGGCGTTCTTCGGAAGGTTAAAGGTGAAAGTAGTCACAAGCATCTTTTCCTAATACCTGACAGATCTGAGCTTAACTCCTTCACATCTTGGGCAAGAGAGTCAATTTCTTTTAAGTACGGTAATTCGTCAGATTTGGAATCAAGAGCTTTGTAAGTGTTATGTAAGGACTGAAATCTGTCGTCCAGCACATGGTGGTTGTCCAAAACTCCCCGCAACGACTGAAAAGCAGGATGCGACAAGGACTGGATCCTGTCAAGATGACGTTTCTCCTCTTGTGCAATTTTCTTGCAAGCATTTTCCGCAACTGACCTGACAAGACGCACCGCTGAGTCCACTCTTGAATGAATATAAGTCCTGTGTAGAAGTAACAGACTTGTGGTGGTCATCCATTACTTTCTTATTTGCAACCAGAGACTTAAATTCATTTTGCAAAAGCTTCATTTTGTCAGATTTTTCATCTTGCAAGCTCCTGATGTCATGTAGAGGTGGTTTATGCTCACTAAGAAGGCATCGATGGCATATACACACTGAACAAGTTCTACAGTAAAGGTCAAGCAGGGTACTAACATGCTCACTACATATCCTGCCAGTTGGATCCTTCTCCGCACTCTTAGAAAGGCGTAACTTGCCCATTTTGAATTGTTCAATGATTGCTTTTAATGTGTAACTTGTTGGAAAGTCATACACATTACCCGACGGAGGCAAGCTGAACGGTCTTCTGCATATTGGGCAGTTTAGTGATCCAGAATTGTACATCTCGACCAGGCATGGCTTCAGGCAAAAACTATGGCCACAGGGAAGATATTTTGGTTCTCTGAAGAGGTGGAGGCAGATTGCACACCTCATATCATTGTCCGCGGACACCTGAGTCATTGTTAACCTGCAATGTAATACAGAGAAGGATATTAGAATCATAAAAAAAGACTTGGAAATATTTTACTACCCATAAATCTTGGAAGCTCCTTGCTTTGTTGTTGTACCTTGACCGTAATAAGTATGCTTCATCTCAGCATGATAAAATAACCATCCTTACGAGGAATGGTCCATCAATCATTCATGGGTTTTGCACAAAGTCCTCCCAAGCATATAATGTACATTTATATTTAGGCTTAGCCAAGGACTAATCTGATTCGCATTACTGAACAGCAGTTATGTGGCTCGAACCCAAGATGAATGACCTATTGTGTTCAGTGTAACAGTAGCTGGTTGCTAACAAGTGAACTGTGAATAGACTCTAAATATGCTGCCAGTTAAGAAGGTATAGATTACCCCTGTGTTGAGTATGGTGTAATAATAGCTGGTTGTTAATCAATGAAATGTGAAGAGTCTCTTAGGTTGAATGGTGTGGATTACCCCTGATATTGATAAAACCGAGGGTGTCGGGTTGGAGGGTCTAAGGGCCAAAAATTCTTAATGGCATTCATATTGTGCTTTTTAAAAAAAAAAAATGACCCATAAAAAATGAAATCATTACAATTAGTTAGTATTTTGGTTTTAAGTTACAAAATCAGTGAAAAGGCAGTGCTCAGTCTTAGGCACCTAAAAGTCTGTTTTTTCAAAATAGAGGGTACATTTCACATAAAATAAACAAAATTTGATCAATATTCAATAAGCAATTTATTCATTACAGATGGATACAAGATTTAGTTTCCTCAAAAGACCATAGACTATGAACAACACTGCCTCACAAACTATCAGTACATTCCCATGTACATTGTAAGCCAGAATGGCAGTGATATTTGAGGAAGGGGAAGGGGGTGGTGGGGGAGGAAAGTAATTGTAATTCTTTGATTAAGATCTTTGTCAATCTGAGCTGTACAGTATGTATAGCCTCAACTTTTCGATTCAGATACAGTATTAGGGTTCACATTTACAACATGGAATTGTATTTTGAATGAGGGGGTGAGGGTGAAGGAGTAAGGAGAGGTGGGGATAAGGATGGGTAAGGGTGAGGGGTGAGGAATGATGGGTAAGGATGAGGTAATAATGCAATTAGGGGAGGGGGGGGTGGTAAGGATTGAGTAGGGATTACCTCTTCATTACCTCTGGTTTACCTGCCCTGGTTTTCTCTCTTATGCACATAGACAGATGAAGAGTTTAGAAGTATTACTTACTAAAGAACAAAGACCTTTCAATTCTGAAAAAGTTAGAATTAAATCCAAATTTAAATATCTCTCAAAGTTGCAAATGATAGGACAGCTCACAACCTTTGATGTAATTCTTTAAATTTCAGTCAATTCCTGGACTTTTCTTGCACTAAGTTGAGGGTATGGTGAGTATTCGAAATCTGTTTAGTGACAAACAGTTATAAGGGACTTCATTGGTTTGATTCTTGTGATGTCACAAAATTTCAATAACATTTACATAATTTATTCAAAATGCTATACAGTCAGACAGTAATAGGATGATTTGTTGTAATTGATTTGGAAGACACTTTTCTGCTATGTTCATGCTTTATAGCACATCTTCTCTTTCAATTAAGCAAAGTTGGTGCTCATGTGCTGCCCATGCATACATCTTTATATTAATAAAGTAAATGCATATCTATACGCTTCTCTCTTTTGCAATTTAATGTATTATTCATCGCACAATTACATGAGGGACATTTTTAGAGTGCATATTTACCACATTTACTGTTGCTTAATATATCTGAAAATGAAATAACAATTTCTATCAGACCCCTAGCTTTGCTGTTTTACAGGGATGGCCCACCCTGCCCCTCTGTGGGCCCGCCCTGGCCCCTGGGGGTCCGCCATGCCCATGTGGTTCCCCCTGCCCCTCATGCAATTTTTTTTTTTCTCAAACTCAATAATCTTATTTAACCTTATAAATGAAATACCTTACATGGATACAGAACACAGAATGATACAGTAAGCAATTGTCCTGTTTGGCTCATGAATGGTCCTTATCAATCAGAATAGTTTCATTCTGAGGTCTGATTATAGCTAAAATCCCAGAGCTTCTTTGCCATGGGATTGAGCCTTAAGGGGGCCATGGATTCCATGCCGAAAAGACGCAGCGCTTCGGCGTGCATTAATGTGCCCTCAACAAGTCTAGCACCCTGCCCCTTTTAAATCAAGCTAGGGGTCTGTCTATTTATCATTTTTTTTTAATGGAAAATAATTCTTTCTGCGAATTCCTGTTTTTCCCCACAGTTATAGCCGCTGCGGATCATAGATTTTTGTCCAGGTCTATAAAATAAAATGATTGAATGTCAGTCCTTCCCCAATTCAGATAATGTCGCTTCCATTTGTTAATGAGCGTGAATCCCAAATAACATATTTTAAATCATATATTTTAACCAAAAATTGTAAATAACATGAAAGGTGCACATGATAATAGATATCATCAAAAAGACATTAGAAATTGCTTTCCTTAAAACCAGCAACATCCCAACCGAATTCAAATGGAGCAGGGCCAGTCTGAGTAAAAGTTATATATTAATCTGTTTCCCAAACCACAAAACTGTACACCATTTCACCTCTCCAAGGCTCCTTCAAGATAACAACTATTCCCACTGGTGCTACATGGTATTTTTAGTGACACACATCTGAATATAATGGCAATCCTTTGTAATATAAGTTAACTCTAATCAATGCTGGCATTGTTTGTCTTTGCTGCTGGAGAAAGGTGAAATGAACTATGAGCATAGACCTATTTATACCTCAATGTAATGATGCAAAGTTAATCTTGTGAAATGATGTGGTTAATTTGTTGCTTGAAAATTGCAGGCCAAATATTTAAGCAGTGCCTTTACAATGGGAAATGAAAACTAGAAAGAGCCGTTGAAATTGCACTGGTAATGCCTTTATATATATTTCTATGAATATTCATTAGTAGTGGTTATTATTATTATTTTCATTTAATGAATATTTATGATATGTACAAAAAAATATAAAAACATAAACATCAAAAAGTTGAATCCAGTTACTTGCATTATATAATTTCTATGTAGTATAAATTGCACTTTTATGATCCGTGCATTAAATTCCCGTAACGCACGATGTTCAGTATTTGGTTCAGTCCATTTTTACAACAGGTGAATTTCTTTACAAAGGGAAACTAGACATCAATGATGTTATAGTTCAACCCATGGCAGTGCAAAAACCAACTGACTGTTTTTATTTTGAAGGCATTTTTTTTTTGTCATATTTGATATTTTCAAATGTAATTTACAGATTTTCTTGAAGTCTACTCATTTTTAGCTTAAATCTTGTTTACCTCTAAGTTGTTGATGATCGTTTCCATGACAAACAGATTTGTCCAAATTTTGGTCAATTTTGAAGAATCAAGTATTTTGAAAACATAATAAATGTTTGGAGTGTTACATTATCACTGCTATCAAGTATTTTCTTGTTATGTACAATATTCTCTTTCAACTTTAAAAATAAATGATCAATAATATGACATCGTTAAAAATTAGTTGACATACTTAAAGTGTAAACAAACCATAACATACACTAATTTGGAAAAGTAAGACAAATGCGTTTTAATTGTAAAATTGGTAAATTTGAGTTAAATGCAGGTTTGAAACTAAATAAGCTGTGTTTTTAGCAAATGGTTTAGCCATGTATAGAATTAGCATTCAAGTTTGTTGATGTTTAACGGCACCGCGACAGTCAGAGTCAAATGTGCCAGTAGCATTTAAGGACATAATAAACAAAGGGAAAGTCTAATTAATGACCTAAATAATTAACATTGACAAAAAGTAAGACAATTCACTGATTAGGTCAAAGTGTGCAAATTTGAAATTATTTCAGTGTGCTTCAATTAATTAAGCTGACAGTTGTAAGTTTTTAGCTAAAATGTGTGTATAATTTAAATAACAAGACAAACAAACACATAATAAGAAAATAATTAATAATCATGTGAAATTAATTGGAATTCCACACATTTTGTGTTATTTGCTATGACTTTCTTCAAAACTAGATGCATTTAATTTGATTAAAACCAATTTAAATAAACTTGTAATCTTCAATTAAAATGTTGAAATAATACAAACATTTAGCTACTAATTAACTGTTAATGAAATGAATAATTATGAATATTAATCAAAATATTTAAAGTATGAGCATAAAATGCATATTTGTTTTATGAAAAATGATTTTTTTTTATAGTGATGAAATAAAAAACATTTTTATTTAATCAAAAGTTAAGTTTCTCTCAGCAATATCATTACTAAACAAATTATACACATGGATCAAGACAATTCAAGGCAGTTATGTGGCTTGAGTCCCAGATGAATGACCTATTGTGTACAGTGTAACAGTAGCTGGTTGCTAACAAGTGAACTGTGAATAGACTATGAAAATGCTGTCAGTTAAGGTATAGATTACCCCTGTGTTGTGTATGGTGTAACAATAGCTGGATGCTAGTCAATGAATTGTGAAGAGTCTCTTACATGTAGGTTGAATGGTGTGGATTACCCCTGATTTTGAAACAAATCGAGGGTGTCGGATTGGAGAGATCTAAGGGCCAAAAATTCTTGATGCAGACCTCTTGCTGCAGTCAGCCAGAACTGTACAAAAAAATGTGAGGGCTGAAAATCGGGCATGATAGACCAACCTCCCACAGGTTTCCTAGTTTCTGAAATCACACTAGGCCCTCAAATCACAATTCCCACGGGTCTAGCCAGGGGAGTTGACAGTGCCGTAATACCCCAAAAATGTTAAATGATAATGGTAAAATAGTCAAAAGGTTTAGAAAATATGCTAAAAATATTTCGCTTGCCGACTCCCCACCCCCAATTCAAAAGGCTAGGTATACATTCCCTGCACCCTTCCAATTCCAAAACAGTTTGACCCCCCCGCCCCCCACCTTCCTTATCCTGAATCCCAGACTGCATACTGTAGTTTACAAAGTGTCCGTGTCAGTGGAACATATTTTTGAACTTACAAAAATGTGCGCCCATGTCATCTATTTGATAGTGGAAATAATACAAGAATATTCAACAAAAGGCTAAAGTTCCAAATTATATTCATGTGATTTCCTGTGTTTAGGATCAAGAACTTGATTTTTCTCCACTTTTTAATGAACAAAACTAAAATTTACAGGAAAATGTGCACCTACAGTAGAATTAAAAGTGTCACAGATAGCACATTGTGTTGGGCCAGCATTAGCCAAATATTGGCATAATGTTATCCCATGTTGTCATTGACTTTTGTAGATTAATCACTAATACCAAAAGATCTCAGCACATAACACCCATTCTTAAAGGATTACTCCCATGGATTTTCATTTTTTCATATATGATAGAGAAAATTTGTAGAAACAAAGTGGTGAAAAAACTATGTAAATATTTAATCAGTTTAGAAAATATAACAATTTAAAGAGGAGAAAAATGTTGTTAAAAACACCTCGTACAGTATATGTCCTTTAGCTTGGTGATGTCATCAAGGCTATTCCAGCACAGTTCTTATGTATTTCTTATAAATTTAATCACACTTTTTTACATTATCGTGCTGCATTTTTGATTCATTATAGAGATAAGGTGGAATATATAATTTAGAAGAAAACATTTCGTTTTTTTTTTTTTTTTCTGGTTGTACATCACATTTACAATAATAAAAAATCCAAATCATTTTTAAAGAAATACAAAAGACGTTGCACTGAAATTGTCTTTATGACATCACAGATGTTGCCAATCAGTCACTTTGGTCCAAATTCAAAAATAAGTTAAAATTTTGTAAATTCTAAACGGAATAAGATATTAAAATAGTTTTTTCACCACTTTAAATTTCTAACAAATTTCTGTATCATATATGAAAAATAAAAATCCATTTGGGAATTTTCCTTTTATGATTTCCACTGGCTCAAGGTCGAACACTGAATTAACTTTAAAATCATTCTACTTACCTTCAAAGCTAGAACTTGAGATCTAGAAACTCTTCACACCAAAACAAATATAAAATACCACCCACCAAGTCAAAAACAATATGACCCGGGTCATTCTTATATGCTGCCCCATTTTCTTGGAATTTGCTTCCATTAAATCTCAGAAACAACCAATATAAGTTTGTTCAAAAAATGTTTGAAAACTCATTCATGTACTTAGTGCTATAGTTCTAATTTCATCTTTGTTCGTATATTTTGTAATTGTTCATGGACTGTGTAAATTTCTATGTAAATATGTATGTACAGCAGTGCTGATTATTATTCTGATAATAGCGGCGCTATACAAATTCCTACTAAGATTCAGATTAACCTTATGCTGGGTTGGCATCCTAAAGTTGGCCCAATGCTAGACCAACTTTCTGTAACCAGCGGTTGACATTTTTTTAGTTTTTAGTTGTTTTGTTGAACTTTTAGCAATTATTTTGGAAAATTTGCCCGCTTTGTTTTTTCGCCTAGCCCTGCAGCCTCATGGCACGGAGTATAACTCTTTGAAGAGCCAACTCTATTTTAGAACTGTTGGGCCAATGCTGGACCAACGTTCTGTAACCAGGGTTTGCTAAGCACCAAGGGTTGGCTAAGCACCATGGGTTGGCTAAGCATCATGGGTTGGCTGAGCACCAAGGGTTGGCTAAGCACCATTGGACCAATGTTGGACCAGCGTTTTGTAACCAATGGTTGGCTAAGCATCATTGGGCCAACGCTGGACTAACGTTCTGTAACCAAGGGTTGGCTAAGCACCAAGAGTTGACTAAGCACCATTGGACCAATGTTGGACCAGTGTTCTGTAACCAATGGTTGGCTAAGCACCAATGGGCCAATGCTGGACCAGTGTTCTGTAACCAACGGTTGGCTATGCACCATTGGGCCAACTGAACCAGCATTCTGTAACCAACGGTTGGATAAGCACTGTTTGGCCAATCGCACCCCTACGAGCAGCCAACAATGGCATCAAAGAAACTGGGCCAGTTTTTTTTTTAATGTAATTTATAACAGTTTGCCAACATTGGCCCAACCAAATTTTGCTATCTGGGGTGCGCCTAGAATTACTACGTGTACCAAAATCATGAAAATGATTTCTCTCAATCAAAAATATGCATGGAAGATCTTCTGCACTAGGTAAAAAATCAAAACCCACAGACTACAGTACAGTATGCAATCTGGCCTGAATCCCAATTTCATTACACAGCCCCCCCTCAGGCCAGTTTGCATGATGTGCATAGAGGATGGATTTCCACGACAAAATTGTGCGCCCCAAATTAGAAAATGTGCACTAAAAATACAATACTGTTTAATACAAACCTGTCAGTTTGTGCGCAATTGCATCAAATTGAGTCAAACTTTTCAAAAGGTGCGTGGAAGATACGAGAAGGATACTGTATATTAATCATGGAGCAGGTTCAGCGAAGAGCCACTAATCTCATTCCCAAAGTAAGGAATCCTTTTATGAATCTAAGTTGCAATTCTTGGTTTGACCACACTTGAGTTAAGTAGAATACGTGGCGATATGATTCAGGTTTTTAAATTCCTAACTGGTAGTGATGCTTTCACTTCCTGTAATTTCTTGTACAGTATGTTTCAGCTAATCCTCACGTGACACATGGTAACCGTTTGAAGTTGACCAAAGAGTTCTCACTGATTGATATTCAGCGTTTTAGCTTTTCGCAAAGAATTGCTAATGAGTGGAATGGTTTGCCCGAATGGGTAGTTAGCTCCAATTCTGTTCACAATTTTAAAGTCAACATTGATAAGTTCTTTACTAACTCTGGACGTCTTTGATTTTTTTATATATTTTTTTTGTGGTGGTGGTAGTGCTTTTATGGAGTGACTCACCCTTCTTAACCCATCGTCTTGTTGTGTTAAGTTAAGATCTTCCCCTCTAGAGACAAGCTATGCAGACTGGCAGCTTCCCCCTAGCTCCCAGCCTCCCCACATCCTGGAATCCCAATTCCTATCACAGAACCCCCTCCCCCAGTAGGGGAGAATAATAAATACACCAAAATTTGGAGCTTCGTATTCATTAAGATCCATGGAGGCCGCCATTTTAACTTGTGATAACGTTAAGTCAATGGAGATTTGTAATGAGAACGCGGGGGATATTTTTGACAGGAAAAACCGATATCAAATGAATATTCATTAAATTTGACGGCAGACTTTTCAATTTCATCGTGGACTTTGCGATGAAATAACAAAAAAATTCCGTTGACAGGTCGTTGACCTTTTGAACAGCCCTCTCGACACATGATTCTGTGTTGGCTTAGTCATCGCTGATACCGTGTACATGCATCATACGTTACATGACACAAATACTACCGTTCTCTTAGTAAAAATCCTATTAATATAACGTTATCACAAGTTAAAATGGCAGCCTCCATGGATCTTAATGAATAGAAGCTCCAAGTTTTGGTGTAATTTCTTATTACACCAAAAGTCCAGAATTCTCCCTGACTGTTCTTCTAAATCCTAATCGTCACTGGGCATATTTTCGAAAACTGCCCATTGCTATGGCATAATTCGGGTTGTGCTGGGCCAAGTATGGGTTACCACTCCCGGCAGTGCATGTACCACCAGACTAGCTGTGTATGGCCATACGAGGCCACATTTATACATGAGGCCACATTTAAGACAAGAGTAAAATCAGTTATATATTTTGTGACACAGCACACATTGTCACAACGTCACACTTTAACACTAGGCTATGGATAAGTCACATCCTCTTAGAATTTCATCCTTACCATGCAATAATAAACTAAATGAAGCCCGGAATGCTTCATTTTTCTACTGGTACAGTGGCAGGGAGCAATTTGTTTTTGGAATTTTGTTTAGCAATTTTGCTACTCATCCGAAAATTTGATTAGCAATCCAGAAAAATTGATTGGCAATTTTAGGCGATAAAATTATCTTGATCTAAATCTTCAAAAATCAAATAGAAGCATACTGTAGCATGTTTGGTTTGAATGCCATTACCTTTATTTTCATCAGATATTTACATTTTGATGAATTTTATTTTATTTTCCTATAACAGCATATACAAATTATTCAGAACCTGCATATTTCAACAGAAAGATTTAGAGGTAATTGGACATGCTTACCAATGAATTTCAAAGCCCGATAGGAAATCATCATAAAAATAATATCAACCCTTTGTTGATCAAAGATGAAAAGAAGACAACACTTCGGCAGAAAATGGGACAAAAACTCCAGGAGAAAACATTTTTGTCATCCAGTAGAATTAATTTACAAAAAGTAATGCTCCAAACAAAAAGGAACTTTAAGAATCTTGGAGTACATAATAACAATGCTGACATCATTTGGAGATATAAAACTGGTTTGTCACACCTCCTCAACTGGTACAGTATATGATGTGTAGTTCAGATTTGTAAAATTTGAGTGAGAATAAATTGCATTTAACAATACTTTATAGTCTTTGTCTCTTTTTTCCTAGTAAGTTAAGAACATACAGATAAATTTCAACAAAACAACTGAAGTGTTACAAATGTTATGCCTAATAAGTAGCCTATCAAGTAGATCCAACCTCCAGACTTTCAACACTTGTCCCTTTCAAAATCACTTGAACTTTCAGAATCATTGGAACTTACAGTAGTGATTTTTTCAGATTTTTTTGCTTGTGGTCCATAGGGATTAAGATTTGGATGTCGACGCTTGCTGAAAAACTTTCTGAAATGTTGTCTTGCATCAAAATCAGTGAAGCGTGGGACCTTCTAAATCAATCCATAGCAAATGCCCTAAAGTTGCTGTGCTTTAGACGGGCACGCCAATCTGACTTGACTCTGTTCAAAGCTGAAAATCCTCTCTCAACTTTGGCATTCGATACAGGATATATACTGAGAATCTCAATCACATGCAAGGTTGGGAAACTGATCTTGATATTTGCTAAGAATGATTTTCCAGACATCTTTGTAGTCTAGATGTCTCATTCCTTCATGAAAGAAGGCTTTCATTTCATCCCATTTGGTTTGAATAAGACTTGTGTCTACTCCTTTTCTTTCAAAAGCACCCCAAACTGTTCAAGAAATAACTGCAATTCTGGATTTCCAAAATTTCTTTAATCATCTGATTTAATGGCCAAAGTGAAATGTTTAACAGTTTCAGTGCTCATAAGTGTGTTTTATTGACTCCAGACTGTAATTCTCCAAATCATTTTTCAATTGCATCCTTCAACTTCTTCATTACTCTTGGCTTCTGTGCATTAGAGTTCAACAAACCTGTTGATACCTGGCTAAGTTTCACTCCTTTGTAATGCACACTAGAAGTGCTGGTGGAATTTTTGTTCAGATCATCCACTGAACTGGACGAACTTGGATCCTTAGGCTCATCACTTTGGTTTTCTTCATTAACCTTATCAACTGATTCTGTTTGCAGAATTTCAAACCCTGAAGTACAGGCCTTGTGGGCATCTTGGAGGAGATCCTTCAAACCAGAATTGAACACCTTTTTGGGGTCCTTCACCCTGCCAAGGTCACTGTTATTTGTGGATGTGTCTGCTGCAACCAATTCATCCAGTTTGGCAACTGTCCTCTTCAAGGCTGCAATAGCTTGGATAAAATCTACACTATCTTCCTGAAGATAAAGAGAAAGTTTAGAAATTGGCTCCAGTATCGCCATCAAGAACAGATAGGTGGACACAAATTGAAATCGCTTAAGTTTTCTCAAGTACCCAGTGATCCTGGCTTTCTCCTCAGCTTTGGTGGTCTCATCTTCTACTAAGTGGGCCATGTGACCAATGATAACTGCATATCATTTGTACAATGAAAGACATGCCCTGCGCTTGAATTGCACCCAACGTGTGCCCGTAGCCCTCTCTGGTTTTCGTGCCTGTTCCTCCATAATTTCTGCCAGCTCTCGCAATTCCCTTAGGCGTTTGCGACTAAAGTTATAGAATTTATGTAAGGTTTCTATTAAACATACCTGTAACTTCTTTTACAAATGTTCCACTGAACGCATCTTTTACAGCCAATTCTAGTCAATGATTCAAGCAATGGACACCAATCAACCATGGCATAACATTTTCACGTTTCAGTCTTCCAAATAAGCCATTTATTTCCCCCATATTCACACTGGCACCATCTGCCATGAATCCAACCAACCTCATTTCAAAATCAGGTAAAGCCAGCTTCCTTAAAAACATTTTCCAGTGTGCTTTTGATGCCATAGGCACGTGCATTTTCAACATCATGTACAGCTAGCAATCGAAAGTTTACCTCACCTGTTTGTGAGTCGACAAACATGCAGTAGATCATTTCATTCTCTATCACTGCGCTGTCAGTAGCCCCATTAATTAAAACTGTCATATATCGGCTTCTGCAAAGTTTTTCTAGCATTTTTTCTGTTAAATTAGAACCGATAATGCATGTGAACTCACTGCATTTTACCTCATTTATTTATGTTGAACCGACATCAACCCCATGCTTACTTTCCACCGAACAATTGTTTCAAACTTGGCGAACGTAACTCTTCCTTTGCTAGCATATAAGCGATGTCAATTAATTTCCCAACCCTTTCCTCTTCTACCGTTTTACTTGATGCAAGAGAACGTCCAATTGGAGTTTTTGTAAAAATTTGATCTAATGTGAGTTTAGGTACTTTGAAAGAGTATGCCAGCTTGTGCGGCTCCGAAAGCATGTGTTTTTTTAAGTTGTCTTTCTTAAGAGCTGATCCTGAGAATCCCAATATTGCAGTACAAGAAAAATTTCTGATATAATTAATTTTGTGTTCAAATTCTGTGCAAAGGGAACATTTTATCTTTACTACACCCTTTCCATTTGGAGAAGAGTCTATTTTCATCCATTTAGAATCTGGATCTAACTCCCTTTTCCAGTTATTCACTGTTGAAAGCTTAAAACACTTTGCCATATTTATACTGTCAAAACAATCGAAAAAGTTACGTACAAAGTTCAACAGGAAAGTTGCACAATACTATTACTAACTACAGTAGCCCTAACGCAATGGCCTTATTGTTACGATACAATCCACTTTCATGGAAATCCATTTAAATATTTCCAAACCACACAGAAAAGAAAATCTATCAAAACGTCTATAATCCAAATGGATTTTAGGTCGAAAAAGACTGTCCAGGCAGTATTGTAATAATCCTACATAGCATGGAATCAGACTCGTCGATCAAGAAAACAACAGATGATGTGAAGGAAAATCCCGGGAAAGTTCTAGCAATGCATATACGCATAACGCAATGAATGTAACCCAAGCTTGGTCATGTCTAAATGACAAGTAAACGATAGGCCTAAATCTGTTCAATTTATCAGACCAAAAAGGAAAGAATTTCATAAAACACGGACAAAGTATTTGTTAGTGGTATATTTCATTGTAAATTCAACAATTATATTCAATATTTGTATTGAATTTTATCTTAAAGACCGCGTGACAAAAATTAATTATGCCCCACTCGAAATGACAAAACTGGCGCAAATTTCAGATTTGTCATGGTTTTTGAGATGAAGTAACCAGTATTCTTACCAAGAATGGGGAAGGGAAGGAATGTTTTCTGGTATTTTAAAGCACATGTAGCCCTGGCGAAGTGTTTTCCTGGGAAGAAGTTAGACCGATTTTCGCGACTTTCCTACAGAAGCTAAGAGTGTCATTTCGAGTGTAGGTAATATACTAACGGTATGACACACGGTCTGTGGATTTTCTCATACACAGCTGGCTGACTGGTTAGGCTTACGACGATAGCACTTCGCTATTGTACATGTAATTGTAAGTTGAAAACTTCAAGTAGCGTTAGACATCCCGAACACATATTTTCTTGTCCCATTTTCATAATAATTTTGCAACTTGAAAGCTTTGGAAGGTAAGTAAGTGACCTGATTTTTGTATACAGAATTTTTAACTTCTTATTTTGATGTTAGTAATTTATTTATACTTTCAAGCATTCTTCTTTGCGTCGCAATTGTGCTAATCAATTATTTTACTGCATCGCAATGAACAACTTCTGTACATTTTTGTATCGCAAATTGCGATGCGAACCCGAACAAATTGCTTCCCTGAGTGGTAGAACATTGTCGGCTTGGCTTGTTTGTTTGTAATGATTCTCCCGTGATTGGGAAACCACGTACCTAACGTGCAAGTTAGGTCAACAAGTTCAACAACGCTAAACGAATATAACGTTACAGAGTCACCTCATCAAAAATGTTCCGTTATTCAGTAACCGGATGCAGATGCCAGCCTTGTTAGTATGGCTGCCGTTAGTGGTGGCTGACCATCCGACAATCCCAATGTCAACCACACTGAGTGATGCCCAAGAACAGTTACTTTGATATCTCTGTGAGAAAATTCTATGAGCATTAAATCAATGACGTGGCGCTGTTATTGTGGAATGACGTTCATACCATTGTCAATTACTGACTTTCATTTTCAGTTCATTTCTATACTATACCACCTATCTATCGCCCAGGACTGTGTGACATCCATTGAACTCAACTGTGTGACATGTCACAAAAAAACATTGCTAATTTTGCACGGTCTGAAATGTTGCCTAGTATGTTCCCACAATACACCTTTTGCCAATGATGACTGCAGACTGCAGTGGTGTACACAAAGAGGCCGCAGATCAGTAAACAACAGCAATCCTACAATGTCACCATACAGAAACGGGTTAACTTAAACAGTGAAAGAAATTACGTTCGAACGAAGGCAAATGGTTCCATTACTAAATACGGCTGCCGTTGGCACACCGTCCGAGCAATCTTAATGTCAATCATACAAGGCATGTGTATAAGTAGGCTAGGCCTAATGTTAGACAAATTGGGCCTAACGTGTTGAAATATGCAAAACTTGGTTCAGTTGAAAGAAAAGTTGGGGCAGAAGGCCTTATTATATTCTTCCTTCGATATTCAACTATTATTAAAAGATTATAATTACTTAAAAACGTTGGCCTTTTCCGTTTTGGGCAATTTCTGACAGTTTCACGATAACTTAGGACTAGGAGCCTGCTATTGCTAAACCGTAAACGGTACATCACTCAGCATTGAAAGTGATCTTTGATTTTAACCGACTTGCTCGAGTGTGATCGCGGCCCAGTGCAGTGAATCTTGTAAAAATATTTGTTACAATCATACTTAATTAAATTATTCGGTTATATTTCAATTGTAATATGTAAACTTCGTCTTTGATTTTATTATTTCAAAATTTTTTATTATTTATTTAAATGTTTTTGACGCAAAGCAGCTCAAATTAAAAGAAAAAAATGTTGTTATTTCCTTAGCAAGAATGATACGGAAGCGCAAGCCATCTTGGCAGTGGAAAGTCCCTGCCGTAAAATCTTATTTAATGACGTAATGTAAACAACAGGAAGTGTGACGTTAGCACAATTGAATCGTGGTAAATATGGACACAGTAGCAATAGATGCAGCTAACTGGGTGAAGTTAGTTATTTTGGTCAGAACAATTTGGCTTTTGATTGCTGCATGAATGTTCAAATCTTAGTTGTGTTGATCAAGAAAGGGATCTAGGTATTGTTATTACTAGCAATCTGAAGCTTCTAAACAGTGTGCTTTAGCAGCTGCAATGGCAAATAGGATGCGTGGTTTGATTATATATTTTTTTTTTTTTTCTTGGTAAAGAGGTTGTTCTTAATTTGTATAAGCAGTTAGTCAGGCCTCACCTTGAGTATGCTATTCAGGCTTGGAGTCCCTTTTATGAAAGGATAAGTTCGTTTTGGAGCAGGTTCAGCGAAGAGCCACTAGACTTATTCCCGAAGTAAGAAATCTCTCTTATGAATCTAGGTTGCGAATTCTTGGTTTGACCATGGAAGTAGAAGTTTGACCACGCTTGAGTTGAGAAGAGTACGTGGCGATATGATTCAGGTTTTTAAATTCCTATCTGGTAGTGATGCTTTGACTTCCTGTTATTTCTTGCATGTTTCAGCTAATCCTCATGTGACACGTGGTAACAGTTTGAAATTGACTAAAGAGTTCTCACGGATTGATATTCGGCGTTTTAGCTTTTCGCAAAGAGTTGTTAATGAGTGGAATGGTTTGCCCGAGTGGGTAGTTAGTTCCAATTCTGTTCACAATTTCAAGGTCAACATTGATAAGTTCTTTACTAACTGTGGGCGTCGTTTTTTTTTTTTTTTTTTTTTTTTTTTTTTTGCGGTGGTGGTGGTGTTAGGTTGGGCTTTTTATGGGGTGACAAACCCTTCTTAGCCCGTAATCTTGTTATGTTATGTTAATAACTTAAACCTCCAAGAGAAACATGCAATAACCATACAAAATATCATCAAAATCGCAAGAATTAGATTGGTCATTTTACACCATTTTGACTTTTAAGATCTTGTTTTAAGTTTTGTGGTCATTTGAAATTTTAATGGAACCACACAGATGTGGCGAAATTTTAAGACAATCCATTTTTTCAAAAGTTAAAGATGAGGCCAAACAACCCTACTGTGGACTTGCTGAAAAATTAAGGCTTTACATATGCCAACCTGTTTTCCCCATTTTAAGATTAAAAAAAAAAAAAAACCTGAATAAGTCCTTGCTAGTACCTTAAATTTCATTAGATTTGCATCCTTGAAATGTGGCCTAGGGTCAACATGCAACAAATACCCAGCCCCTTGTTACCGTACATGCTTTCAAAATATATTAGTCGAAAAAGTGCCCCCACCCTCTCTGACATGAAAGTACAGAATTTTGTCCTGGTTATGATCTTCATTGCAAATCATACATAAAGGAAAGGGGTGGTGGGTCATCATTCACTGGTAGAAGAGTAAGGGGGAGAGGGGGGGCAATGTTGCCGCAACTCGCCCCCGTATGCAGATAGCACGCTAAGTCCAAATGTTGCAGATGGCGAATTTAATTAATTGAGTTATCCCAATGCTGACTCAAGTGTCAAGTGTCCGACCACCCATCCGGGGGGTACCTCGTTTATATAGAGTTTAAACCGGAAGTAGGTTCTGTAATTGTCCGCCCGAAAATGTCACCTTAATCTGAACTTGTGAGTGCTCATACGAGAGAGTTGTGAAAATGTTGTAAGTCCGAGATTGTACACCACACTAAAGTCAATTCGGTGCGAGTTCAGGCGAATTGAAAGATAGTACAAGTCCATCTTTGTCTACTACGAGGTAACGCTGAAAGTAATTCTTTTTTTTTTTTTCCTTTTTTCGAAAGTAAGTCTTGCAGCTTCTCGCCTTTTTAAAAGTAGATTGTGAATTGTAAATTTTTTAGAATCAAGCTTATGTAACCACGCACCACGAAGCATTGGGAATGTTACAACTACAATCTTGGACAAAACTGTTGGAACATTTCAGCTTTTTGAGAACTTTATATGTTAGAGTGTTATGTCTTTTAATTATTTCTTTCCGAGAATTGTAACCTCCTATCCCATCTCCCTTTTCAACATTAAATTTCTTTCTTTATTAACGTCATTTCCAGGAAAAACAATAACAACGGCCAACATTGAATGGGGAGGGGGAGGGCAGGACAATTAGTATAGTGAGGTAGGGGAGGGGATAATGGCGGCGTTAATAAAATGATAAAAATGTCCTTAAAATTCTAAAATATCAATTACAATTTAAAGAGTAAAGATTGAAGAAGCAACATCAAAAAATGTCCAACATTTCTGGTTTCTAAATGTAGAATAATTTGCAATAGAAAAGTAGTTTCATGAAAAACATCACATATTTTCACCATTGTGTTTCAACGAGTTTTGTCCAAGATTGTAGCCTTGTGTTTGTAGTTTTCAGGCAGCGTGTGTTTGCAGAAATTCTCAAGCAGTCACTTTGAAATAATGCTGCTCACAGAAATTTTGTCAAATCCAGAGTCGACGTCCTGGCAGGGTTCCACGGGGCGATGCCCCATGATGCTAGTAGCGTTATTTGGCGTGAGTTTGGTAGCAGAATATTGCTTAAAATCGTGTCAATTCCAGACCAAAGCTAGTTTAAAAGAATAAATGTTTTGGAACAAATATATAGGATCCATTTACTACAATATATGTCTTTATTTGAATGGTTTTCATGTTTTTGATGTAAGAATAAAGCTTTGAGAAAAAAATTTACGACGTTGAGAATAAAAAGAATATAAGAATATATTTCTCATGACAATTTGTACGCCCCTGTAAGCATTTGGCGCCCTTTCGAAAGGCTTCTTCAACCAACTGTGTTTAATAAAATTGTTTGCCCTCTATAGCAGGGACAGATATCAAATATCGCCAACGAGCTATCGCTATGTGGCTACTGTCCGAGCTCGAGTGCCAATGGTGTGGGGGTTCGGGCGAAGTCCCGAAAATTTGGTTTTTTCTATGGAAAATTCATGCACTTTTGGACTCACCCATACACCTCTACCCCTACTCCTACACCCCACTCATACACCCTACCCCTACACACCAACCCCTACACCCCAACCACTACACCCGCTATCCACTACCCCCTACACCTCCGATCCCCATCCACCCCTACACCTCCGACCCCCACCACCCCTACACCCCTACCTTTCGACCTGTACTTTATTGGTGAGACTTACCGCCCCCTCACTATATTTACCCCTCAGGCTATTTATTGAATAATTTTATAAAAATGCTTGACTACAACATTTACATTGTATGCGAAAATAACTTCAGCAAACATTTTGGAAGTACGTCAGAATATACATGAAGATAGGTTTTTTTCTTCAAACAATTCACTCGCGTTTCCTATTCACCATGTTCTCATGTATTCTGCTTTACAGCCATCACAGATTGAGAAGGGGAGAAGACTCACCCCGCGGCGAACGGCACTGCGCTGTGCCCAACATATTCCCGATGCACGAAAAGTTAACATAAGCAATTTTATAGATGTCTTATTCTTAGGACACGAAATATTGAGTAATTTATGCTAATTAGGTATCTCAATTTTAAAAAGAGTGTACAATTATCAATTTTCAACCGGCTTTGACGAGACTTTTCGCATTGTTTTAATTATGTTATCAATACCATTTAATTACCTGTCCATATACCTTTAACTCTCATCAATATTAAAGGAGCATTCTGCAGCAACTAGTCCTACCGTTTGAGTTACAAAATATTGCACAATTTATGCTAATTAGGTATCTAATTATTAAGTGTACAATGGTCAATTATTACACGATTTTGATGGAATTTTTTTACTGTTTGCATGATTTTTAGCAAATAATAAACCATTTAATTCAAGTTGTTATTACCCGTCTATATTTCTTTAAAGACCAGTTATCGTCTCTATAACGCGTAGGTAAATATATTTCAATTCCTGTATTTCGATTGGTCGAAACACAATGGTTCAATGTGCACTTAAATTGATAAGCCAATCATAATTGTTTTGGAATAAAATGTACACCGCCACACTTTAATCACGATAGATGGCCTTTAACTCTCATTGCTGAGAAGCATTCTGTCGAAGCGTAGGCCTATGGTGTTTTTTTTAGGAGTTTTCGGGGTGAAGGGGGGGGGTCACTATAATATTCAAATACACTTTCTCGCACGTGATAGTACTGATAATCGTTGATATGAGTATTGAAATCAACCATTAGATTTTCAATTGTTCTATTGCATACTCATTTTCAACAACAGAGTACAAAAACTTCTGCTATTTCAAATTCTCATGAAGTAGCTAAAAACAAATTAGAATGTTTCCCTCACTTTGTGACCAAGAGCTTTCTGCAGAGATTCTTATATTTGTGTAATTAATAGAGGGTTGCAGTGGCGTAGCTAGGTTCCCCACGGGTCGGAGAACGAAAGAGTGTGGCCTGTGGGTCCTATAGTATAACAAGCCACACCCATAGCACCGGAGGGGGAGGGGGGGGGGGTCATTGATCGGACGGGATTATTAGCTGATCACTAGGCCCAGCCAACCAACACTGAGTTTATATTAACAGGTAGGAATAAATATAATACAACAATACGTACGGGAAGTAAGGGCCCGTTGTCATTCCAGAACACGAAGCCAAAATCTTTTGTTCAAACCGCCGGCCCTGTACGGGCCGTTTTTTTACGGGCCCCCTTAGAGCCCTGGCCGGGGCGGCTGTCACCCTGCCCCACTCCACCACCCCATCCGTAGCTTACGCCACTGCCTGACTGCCTCAATTATTATCAATAGACTACGCGTAATTGGTAGACATAGGGCTTAAAATAACAGAATAAATCTTTAGTAAAATTTACATTCGGACCCCAATGAAAGGTTTTACATTTTGAATTCGATAAAATTTGGATTAAATATTTAGACTAAGTGAAACGTTCGTTTGGTCTGTAGATCTATGAATTGTTATCGTGACAATCTTTTTTGAGCTCATATTAAAGGCAGACAACGTGCTTACATGGACAGTAATGTACAATACATGGCAACGTTTCGATCCAAAACCGGATGTGACGTGAAAGATATAACATCGCAATTTTACTGAGACGAGTTTCCCTCTTTTGATAGAAGTTACCCTTTGAAAGAGATGATGCATATGTAATGATTTGATTAGATTAATTTCTATATACGCCCTCAATCAGGAATCATTGAAGCAATATTTCAAATCATTCGGATAAAAGCTATGTTTTCTGGAGTTCAGCATTAGGGCGTATCCAGCGCGACGGATGTAACATTCAGAGACAATTTTTGGACTTCCTTATCCTGTTCCTTATTGAACATCAGACTTTCAATTATTTTTTTGGCCTCTATAGTTGGTGTCCCTCCATGAAGTTTCTACCATCATAACGACTAAAGCTAAATATGTTGCCATGGCAACCAAATCTTGATATTTACTGAGCGCGACAAATGTAACATACAAAATACCTGTTACTTAGGGCAGATTTTACAGTTAAAGGGCCCAAAAGCTCCCTCTAGACCCAAAATTTAAAATGCTTTGTTTTAAAATAAGTGACCTACCATTTAATGCTAAGACATACCATTTATCATTGGTGAAAATGCAGAGATAAAATAACCAACGGTTGTAAGAAAATAAAAGTGAAATGCAACATATGTGAGACGGACTTGAACTAACAAAACCCACAAAATTTAAATGACGAATTCCATTGAATAAGATAACAAAAAAACAGGTAAATGAGTTGGTTATATTTGACTTAAATAAAATGTAGCATCAAATATCATAATACAAATCAAACATTAGTTTAACCAAACAAATAGGTGGAAACATCTATACTGCAAACGTAACACTTGGACGGACAAATGTAACACGCGCATTGCAAACATAACCTTGGACGGACACTACACAACAACCATTATTTTCTTTATCTATATTGTCAATAAGTTTTATTATACTGGTATCAAGCAATTATTATTACCTGAACTTCTGTTTAATAAGTACAATTGAACCCCTTTACTGTGAAATCTGCCATGGTCATACTATTTCAACATGGACAGACAAATGTAACACGCGCATTGCAAACATAACCTTGGACGGATACAACACAACCATTATTCCCTTATGTATATTATCAACCAGTTATCATTCTGGTATCAAGCAATAAGCTGGTCAGAATAATTATTAGTGGTAATTCAATTTTCTTTTGGCTACTACTGTAGTTATTCTCCCTGGCGTCCGTTCAAGGTTATGTTTGCAATGCGTGTGTTATATTTGTAGCAAGTTGGACGGACATGCTTTAACATGAATTCTTTTAAAGTAGAAACATTTTTCAAATGTGTGATTATTATTTTTAGGACAGGATTATGCATCTTAAAATAGCTGGGGACTCTGTTTCAAATTTACTTTCAATTTACTGTTTATTTTAGTAAGGATACTATATTGCAAACATAACACCCAACTTGGACAGACTTGTTATGTTCGCAATGTTTATCGCATGATATTTTAACAAATAAGCAAAGCATTGAACACATTTTCTGCTGGTAGTTTAGGCAAAATAATTTTTAAAATGTAATATAAAAACAACAGTAATTTCAGTGTTTATTGTTTATATTTCAAGAAAATTATTTTTTACCTTCAACTTTTGGACAGACATTTTGTAAGAAACAACTGACTGCTCATAATGCCATAAACTTATCAATATTACATACAAACAGTCCGGGAGCAACCCAAAAACTGGGTACTTTGAAATAACAAAAAATGTGTACTTTTATGTATTACGTCATCTCATGAGCCTACATATTTGACTAACCCACACTAAGCGTATGGGGTTTGTCATTTTCCGCTCCGGATTGTCCAAAAATTCTTGAATATCCTGAAATTTTGGAGACGGATAGTAAATAGATATTCAACACTTTTGCCGCTGCTTATAGAAATTCATCGTCATATTTTTGAGAAAATCAACAAAACTGATTGCTCATAATCTGTGGGAAATGAGAAACCTTTATACGTTTAGTGTGGGCTAGTCAAATGTTAAGGCTCATGCGATGACGAAATATAGAAAAAAACAAAAAACATTTTGGGTATTTCAAAGTAACCAGTTTTTCGGGTTGCTCCCGGACTGACAAACTTGAGGAGATAAATTGTATTCTTCATGTCCTGTCACTCAACAGTGAATACATATTAAAATGGGCTTCAGTTGTGTTGTATTTTAAATGATAAACATAAATTGTATAAACAGCCTAAACATATGGGAGATCTATCCGTCCGATAATCACTCAAAATATGATTTTACATCATGATAACTTAGACCTCTGTCAGAGGAGTCACGTCTTTTCTATTAAAACAACACATAATGATTAAACAATTGATATAAGATATTGAGATGATGAATATGTTGCATTTGATGAGCACTTTACATGACTGTGATGTTTTGGACGCCATTACTGTGGAATCTGCCCTATACCTTATACACTTAACTGTGAAGTTCAAAGGAAGAATCCTCCGTACATCCACCTACAATTGGGTATATACATGTGCTTTAATGCAGAATGCCCAGGTTTTGTTCAGATTGTTAGACTATTTGTCAGGCTTTGGTTAGTTACGCGATGGACGTAACGTGATGGATGTAACACCTCTGATTTTGTATATGCATACATATACTACCTAATCAACAAAACGTATTGCTAACCTGCCATAATTATCATAACATGTTTATGCCCTTATAGTTAGTGTCCTTTCCTGAAGTTTAAACCATTATAACAAACAAACAAACATAGATATGTTGCCATGACAACCAAACACTGATATTCACGGAATGTGTTGGATGTAACTGTTAAACTAATGTAATAATACAAATAATATTAACAATGATAATAATACTAATACTAATACTAATGATAATGATAACGATAACGAAAACAATAACAATAAAAGTAACAACGACAATAACAATAACAATAATACTAATAACAATAATAATAATGATAATAATGATAATAATAATAATAATAATAATAATAATAATAATAATAATAATAATAAAAATAATAATAATAATAATAATAATACTACTACTAATAATAATAACAATAATAATAATAATGATAATAATGATAATAATGATAATAATAATAATAATAATAATATCAATAATAATAACAACAACAACAAGAACAACAATTATAATAATGATAATAATAATAATAATAATAATAATAATAATAATAATAATAATAAAAATATATATAATGAAAATAATAATAATAATAATAATAACAATATTAATAATGATTATAATAATAATAATAATAATAATAATAATAATAATAATAATAATAATAATAATAATAATAATAATAATAATAATAATAATAATAATAATAATAATAATAATAACAATAATAATAATAATAATAATAATAATAATAATAATAATAATAATAATAATAATAATAATAATAATAATAATAATAATAATAATAATAATAATAATAATAATAATAATAATAATAATAATAATAATAATAATAATAATAATAATAATAATAATAATAATAATAATAATAATAATAATAATAATAATAATAATAATAATAATAATAATAATAATAATAATAATAATAATAATAATAATAATAATAATAATAATAATAATAATAATAATAATAATAATAATAATAATAATAATAATAATAATAATAATAATAATAATAATAATAATAATAATAATAATAATAATAATAATAATAATAATAATAATAATAATAATAATAATAATAATAATAATAATAATAATAATATAATAATAATAATAATAATAATAATAATAATAATAATAATAATAATAATAATAATAATAATAATAATAATAATAATAATAATAATAATAATAATAATAATAATAATAATAATAATAATAATAATAATAATAATAATAATAATAATAATAATAATAATAATAATAATAATAATAATAATAATAATAATAATAATAATAATAATAATAATAATAATAATAATAATAATAAATAATAATAATAATAATAATAATAATAATAATAATAATAATAATAATAATAATAATAATAATAATAATAATAATAATAATAATAATAATAATAATAATAATAATAATAATAATAATAATAATAATAATAATAATAATAATAATAATAATAATAATAATAATAATAATAATAATAATAATAATAATAATAATAATAATAATAATAATAATAATAATAATAATAATAATAATAATAATAATAATAATAATAATAATAATAATAATAATAATAATAATAATAATAATAATAATAATAATAATAATAATAATAATAATAATAATAATAATAATAATAATAATAATAATAATAATAATAATAATAATAATAATAATAATAATAATAATAATAATAATAATAATAATAATAATAATAATAATAATAATAATAATAATAATAATAATAATAATAATAATAATAATAATAATAATAATAATAATAATAATAATAATAATAATAATAATAAATAATAATAATAATAATAATAATAATAATGATAATAATAATAATAATAATAATAATAATAATAATAATAATAATAATAATAATAATAATAATAATAATATAATAATAAAATAATAATAATAATAATAATAATAATAATAATAATAATAATAATAATAATAATAATAATAAAATAATAATAATAATAATAATAATAATAATAATAATAATAATAATAATAATAATAATAATAATAATAATAATAATAATAATAATAATAATAATAATAATAATAATAATAATAATAATAATAATAATAATAATAATAATAATAATAATAATAATAATAATAATAATAATAATAATAATAATAATAATAATAATAATAATAATAATAATAATAATAATAATAATAATAATAATAATAATAATAATAATAATAATAAATAATAATAATAATAATAATAATAATAATAATAATAATAATAATAATAATAATAATAATAATAATAATAATAATAATAATAATAATAATAATAATAATAATAATAATAATAATAATGATAATGCACAAATCAATCAATGCTGTAAAAATCTACATTTAGAGACAATTTTCATTCAAATTATATGCAATTCAAAATCATGAAACTGATCATCTTTAGTGAGCTAGAACCATTACTCAGTGGAGCAGTTTCTGACCTGACGCACAACTTGCCATAGAGTGACTTCCACAGAAACCTTGGGTGGGACCATTTTATCACCTGACACACAACTCAAATTGAAACCTGTATCCATTCAAAACACACAACTTGCCAAAGTGACTTCCACAGAAACCTGGGGTGGGATCCATTTATAACCTGACACACAACTTGCACCTGGAGTGGACCATTTTATAACCTGACACACAACTTGCCATAGAGTGACTTTCACAGACACCTGGAGTGGGACCATTTTATAACCTGACACACAACTTGCCATAGAGTGACTTTCACAGACACCTGGAGTGGGACCATTTTATAACCTGACACACAACTTGCCATAGAGTGACTTCCACAGATACCTGGAGTGGGACCATTTTATAACCTGACGCACAACTTGCCATAGAGTGACTTTCACAGACACCTGGAGTGGGACCATTTTATAACCTGACACACAACTTGCCATAGAGTGACTTCCACAGATACCTGGAGTGGGACCATTTTATAACCTGACACACAACTTGCCATAGAGTGACTTCCACAGATACCTGGGGTGGGATCCATTTCATAACCTGACACACAACTTGCCATAGAGTGACTTCCACAGAAACCTGGGGTGGGATCCATTGTATAACCTGACACACATATATGGCATGCCAAAGAATGATATTACTTTGATATTACAGAAAATGTAAGAAAAATAATCAAAGAACAATTTAAACAGTTCATCACAAATTATAATTAAATAGCAAATCAGTTACTGTAGGAAGCATCAATGTGTGTGTTTCTGTTGTTGAAAGTTATGCAAGGATACTCAGTTTAAGTTGTATTCAATGTATACATCAAAAGCATCAAACTGATAATCCTCAGAAAACTTGAACATGTATTGCTTTCTGGCATCTATCAATCACAGGTTAAAGTTTGAATTGAAAGAGTAATGTTCATAGCTAAGCTTTGACACATTCTTCAATAATTCAAATCAATTACTCTGGACTAAAAAGTTTGCACTGGCAACGATCACTTGAAATTGATAAACCACAGTAAACTTGGAAACAGTTAATCTTTTTGAAAATCAGAGAAAACATATGAAAGTATTCAAAGAACAAGACTTTCATGGTCAACAAAGTGTTCATTAAATGGGACTTTTTATATAGTGGGACTGTTCATATAGTGGGACTGCTCATATAGTGGGACTGTTCATATAGTGGGACTATTTATATAGTGGGATTGTTCATATAGCGGGACTGTTTATCTAATGGGACTGTTCATATAGTGGGACTGTTCATATAGTGGGACTGTTTATATAGTGGGATTGTTCATATAGTGGGACTGTTCATTTAATGGGACTGTTCATATAGTGGGACTGTTCATTTAATGGGACTGTTCATATAGTAAACTTTCAAACCTAAAACAAGATTAGACTTCAGATATAACTCAAAAATTAAATAATGCAAAAAATTGTTTTTACAAAACCTCCACTTTTAGTTTTGGGCTTTAAGAATTTGTATGTCTGTATATACGGCAGAAAAACATGACAAAAGCAGCACTGAAGTAAAAAGAAAAAGGTGGAGGTGGAAAAAGGAACTGATTTCACCATTCCATTTTTTTAAATTGGAGTTTGAAAAATTGATAAATATGCAATGTTTAGAGTCTCAACACATACTATCACAATCGAGGGCGCTATTTTACAATTCTGCATATGCAAAAGAGATACCTTTTATTACCACAGGTTATTAACTCTCTAATGGTATATACATTTCTGATGTCATATTAATTTTAAATTTTGGTCTCTTGATTGACATTTTCATGGACACGCCCATTACTATCAAATCTCAAAAAGTAAATGATTTACTAAATACTCTAAATACGGTACCAATCTGTGATGTTGGTAATCAAATCCATACGATGTGTATTACGTTATTCTGCATCATTTACACAATTTGATAAAGCCTATGTCCATACCCCAAACAAGTCGTACATTGCATCATCCATTCATAACATTGATGATAAAATCTAGTACAGTATAACAATATTGTCAGACAAATATTAAGGGGTGGGGAGGGGAAGAAATGACACTGACCCTGCCGTATATTTTCATATGGGTATAAGCTTACGATTCTTTATGTGAAACGACTTTTCCCTTGAAAGAAAATACTTAAGGTTATATAGAACTGACAATAAAATCGAAATTAAAGGAGCACCAGATATTTCCCAAATACACACACACACATCTATATATATATATATATATATATATATATATATATATATATATATATATATATATATATATATATATATATATATATATATATATATATATATATATATATATATATATATATATATATATATATATATATATATATATATATATATATATATATATATATATATACATATATATATATATATATATATATATATATATATATATATATATATATATATATGTATATATATATATATATAAAAATTAAAAAATATAAATATATATATATATATATATATATATATATATATATATATATATATATATAATATATAGATTTACGTCACTTCCGGTTTTCAATTTGTTTTATTGATTGCGATATGATGCTATCGATAACACACAGTATAGGCCCCTATGTCAGTATGTTCGGTCCAACGGATGTGTGATCGATAACATAGCATATTTCGATAGGGAAAACTGAAAGCCGAAAGTGACGTCACAAGCTCGGCGGCGTTCACTTCTGAATTTATTTTTGGGACGATACCTTTCCTTTAACAAAAATGCGCGCTTAATTTTGCTGCTAGAGCTCTTTTAAGTTCTTGGAAGGTTTTGAAGTCATGAGGTCATTTCCATCTTATTGCGTAGGTTATAACATCCATTTATGTAAGATTCGCGCCCTTACATCAGCAAAGCTCGGTTTTTCCACATGTTAGAAACTCGAACATTTCAAGGCCACCAAAAATAACGCATCACTGCCCTTATACACTGTACGTTCAGTGTATAATTATTCATACACTGTACATACGGAGTTTACTTCGAAATAGTTTAAGCGTGTACAGAGTGATAAATATCCAGTGGGGGCGCTGCAAGTAGCAATGTCGTAGATGTCGGCCACATTATTAGCATGTGTTTTAAAAATCTTCTGAACAGAGTAAAGGGCTTGCTGTACTTAAAGGAGCACCTTACCGAAATTAGGGCATATTTTTACGGGTTCTCCTAAAAATCGAATGCTAATCTAGCACGCAATGAAATAGCAATTTTCTGGTTAATATGAATATTCAAGTGACCTTTGCCCTCGCGTCGTTTGTGGGCGATGGACGCATGAAGTTTATTAATCTGTTGTGGATAATATTTCTGTGATATTCGCAAAAATCAGCGTCCTCACTTTTTGGTCTATGGCTCCTTTAATTCGAGGAGATTAAATCGGAAATTCCAATCTCGATTTCCATCTATGAAATCCTAGGCGTTCATTTTTCCAACCGTGATACTAAATTTTCCGAATTAGGAATCGATCATGATTATAACTTTCCAATTTTCCTGAACAGTCCGGCCCGTACTCCTGATCGGGAAAACAATTTTGGTCTCTCGATTAGGAGATACTTTGCGAAAGTATCCAAAATGCATCTATCAAAATTCAAATGTTGTATAGGAATCAGACAAATTTCGATCGCAGGGAACAATGCGAAGGGTTCAAATGTTTCTTCACGATTTAAAATAATGGCATATGACTTATCTTTTCACCGAGCGCTTTTAGAATTTACCGTAGAATTTTTGAGAAATATTAGAAAGGTGATGATTTCTTATTAGGTGCTACCGTTAGACAGTCGCGCTTTAACAAGATTTTCTAAAGAAAAAAAAGATTTTACACTTTTGTTCGGGAATTATATTCTGACTAATATTAAAATAAATATTAAAAGAGTTAAATCAAACTTTTGTATCATCATTTTATTTTCATAAAGTAGTATTCAGAAACACATAAAGCGACTGCACCAAAGACTATGGCGAAGCTTCGTTATTGAATAGGCTCCAACTGCAATTGTCTCGATCTCCTGAACTCGGCTGATCTCCAGATATGGAGTACGACTCAGACTGCTGAATAACAAGCTTTTTTTCTTTTTCATTTTTCCTTACTGATTGGTCTAGCAGGACAAACTCAAAAATTATCTGTGTTTTACCTCCGGTCTTTTATTGTTTTTCCGTGAAAATGCAAACAAATAAATGAAGATAAAAATAGCTACTGCATAATTAAATTTTGATATTTTGTGTTATACGTCTTCGTCATATTACCAATTAAAAAAAACACACGCTATTAAAAATCTTCAGAATTACTTTTTCATTAAAGGTTTGAAGCTTCTTTATATTGGCTTGACAAGATCACTTTGTGAACCAGACTCTATACAATGGTAAACCATAACAACTCACTAGTTACTAAAAATACATTTTCGAGTTTTGAGTTACTTTTATTTATTTGCTCACTCTTTCATAAATTCTTTAATGTCATTGAATGCTTCTGAAAGGCTATTTACTGAACTCTCTATCGCAGTGGCTGTGACTATAAAAAAATGTTTTCAGGTGCATTTTTTTTACAATCTTAAGAGATATATGAAAGACCTCAAAAGAAACAAAATGGTGCAGAAAGCATTCAAAAATCTTATTCCATTAAGGAGATATTAAACGATTAGTTCAGTGGTCAAGCATGTCCATCTTATATGAAAGAGGACTTCAAAAGAAACAAAATGGTGCAAAAAGCATTCCAAAATCTTATTCTGTTAAGGAATATTTAAGGATTATTTCAGTGGTCAAGTATGTTCATCTTATAGGAAAGAGGACTTTAAAAGAAACAAATTGGTGAAGAAAGCAAAAAAATTTATTCCGGTATTAAAGGATTACTTCAGTGGTCAGAAATCTTATATAAAAGAGGACTTCAAAAGAAAAAAATCTTCTTATTTCGTTAAGGAAATATTGAAGGATTAGTTCAGTGGTCAAGTATGTTCATTTTATATAAAAGAGGACTTCCAAAGAAACAAAATGGTAAAGAAAGCATTTAAAAATCTTATTCCGTTAAGGAGATATTCAAGTTTAAAGTTTGTTATCATTCGTGTAGAAATGACTGAAATCAGACTAGTTGTGATGTCATAGCCTCAGATTCCTCAAAGTCTTTTATGCATTCTATCATATATTGTCCTGCGATTTTGTGGCTTAAAAACCACGGGATATGTCAAAAATGTAGTAAAATTGAATCTAAGAAGTATTCATAATATACCACCTGAAGAAAGTTTGAGGGAAAATAATTCAAATAGCGAAAAAATTAATTAACCTTTTTCTAAAATACATAACGATTTTGAGGTATCTGAGGCTGTGACATCACAACTAGTCTGATTTCAGTCGTTTCTACAGAAATGATATCAATCTTTAAACTTGAATATCTCCGTTGTGGAATAAGATTTTGCAATGCTTTCTTTACCATTTTGTTCCTTTTGAAGTCCTCTTTTATATAAGATGGACCACTTGACCACTGGACTAATCTTGTAATCAAGCACTTTTTTTTTCTTCAAAACTGTTCATTTCAATCAATTTCCAAAACGTGCGATGTTTTGGAACATGGGGTCGTAACAAATTGCCCGCTTATCTCCATCGCCGTCTTCAGCAGTTCAGTCTGCTGCTGTCTGGAAAAGGGCTTTCTCGCTCTCGCCATATACGTGGGTTCAGAAGAGATTTTGAAAGGAATATTCCCGTCAATGTCCACTTTTGTGTATATGATAGAGGACAACACAGTGTACAAATCAAGTTGTTATCGTATTCCGAGTTTTTGCATTTAAAGTAATCTATCAGTGTGTTGAAAGGTGACCTTGCAAAGTACAGCGTGTTGTCATAAGAGCAAATCAAAGACAATTTTTTCCAAAACCGAGAAAAAGATTTATGTAGCTTATAAGATAAGTTACTTGACCAGATGTGCGTACTTGTCAAGTACATGTTATACCCCATCTCAATAATTATACAAATAATTGCTTCAAATAATTTAGAAGAAGGCAATAGATTTTCAAATAATTACATAAAATTGCCTTGGATCTGCCTTTATAACATCACACTGTACACTGCAAGGTCACCCTGGCAAAGCCTTTGAATGCAAAAACTTCAAAACGGAATAAGATATTAACAAGATGTTTACATCAATTCGTCAAATTAATATCAGATACTACTTCAAAAGCGTTATCGCAATATTCACTTTTGCATAACAGGGTGACCTTGGTAATTTCTTTCATACTGTAAATCCCTTTTTCAATATTTGTGATAATATCTTAAAGGAAAGGTATCGTCACATAAATCCATTCAGAAGTGAACGCCGCCGTGCTTGCAACGTCACTTCCGGTTTTTAATTTTTCCTATTAATCGCAAGAAATCTGCGATGTTATTGATTACACATCCACCAGACCGAACATAGGGGGACTATGCATGCGTTATCGAAAACATCGCAGACTTCTAGCAATCAATAAGGAAAATTGAAAACCGGAAGTGATGTTACCAGCACGGCGGCGCTCTGATTTTTTTTTTAATTCCAGCAGAAATAGACTCTCATAATTTTTAAGAATTCAGATTTTGAATTAGAAAAGAGATTTCAAGAATTACATCAAGATTTTTGAGCTGTCCGCCTGCACGGATTGCTGTGAATTAAACTCGATCAAACTCTGAACAGAAACTGAAAGTGCTATTTTAAACATTAAAACAATAATATAACCAAGAGAAAAACTGATCCTTTATAATTACTTTTATGATTGTTTTATTCCTTATGAATTTTTCAAATTTCTTATCGTTTATGAAATTGAATGATCATATTTGTACATCAGCGTTAGATAGCACAATATTGAATATCCTGATTGCAAGTAGGTTCATAAATTCTTAAAGATGTCTGAATCCTTTCCTAGTAATGAAGAAAGTAACTCACATTTAATTGTTTGTTCATGAAAATACTCTAAAAGTCTGGTAGGTCTACAATTGCCAGAGCTATATTCTGACTTCAAATAACTATTTTGCCAAAGTTGGCATGACAACATTAATAATTCGTTAGAGATTAAAACGAAAATAAAAAAAAGAAAAACATATTATTTCTGTAGTAATTAAAACCTAACAGTGCTATTTTATGAAAAGATCTTGGTTTTATCGTAAAACTGAAGCAAATTTACTAACATGAAGGGTATTTAAGGAAAACTGAAACTATTTTGCAGAAAATTTATGAAAACTTCTGAAAAATTGAAATAAATTTACTAATAATGAAGGTAATTGCATAAAATTGACGCAAATTTAAAAAATAGAAGACAATTTCACGAAAATTGACGAAAATTTTCCAAAAAAACGGAAGAAACTTGCACCAAAATTAATGCAAATTTTACGGAAATAAAGGAAAATTGCGCCAAAATTAATGCAAATTTCACAAAAATGAAGGAAATTCTAAGAAAAATGAAGAACATTGCACAAAAAATGAAGCAAATTCCACAAAAAGAAGGAAATTACGCAAAAATGGAAGCAAATTTCACAAAAATAAAGGAAATTTTGCCAATCTTGAAGCAAATTTCACAAAATGAAGGAAATGCCACAAAAATATAAGGACATTGCACAAAAATTAAAACAATTGCCACAAAAAAGAGGAAATTGCGCAATAATTGAAGCAAATTTCACGAAATTTGAAGCAAAAATACCTCATGAAAGATTCGCGCCTACATCAGCAATGTTCGGTTTTTCCACATGTTAGAAAATCGATCATCTCAAGGCCACCGAAGATTTACGCATCACTGCCCCCACACCCATACATGCACTGTACGTACGGAGTTTTTTTCGGGAATGGTTTAAGCGGACACAGCTTATGTAAGAAATATTTAGTAAGGGCGCTGCGAGTAGCAATGTCGTAGACGTTGGGGCACAATATTGGCATGTGAATGGCTGCTTTCAACTTTATTTTCATAATGTTAATTTTCATATAGGGGGCCTACTCATATGTTTGTTTTTTTCTTCCCCCGTGTTTTAAGCCCTAGTGACCAGATAACAACAAACTGACAAAACCTTCACGAAAAAGCAATATAACATTTTAAAAGTTTACGTCACGATTTGATAGGATTGTTCTCTCTGTAAGGAAAGGTGTCATCCCATAAATACATTTAGAAGTAAACGCCGCCGTTCTGGTAACGTCACTTCCGGTTTTCAATTTCCCTTAATTATTACAAGAAATCCGTGATGTGATCTATAACGCATGTTAGACCCAATGTTCGGTTCGGCAGATGTGTGGTCGATAACATCGCAGATTTCTCGCGATCAATAGGGAAAATTGAAAGCCGGAAGTGACGTTACCAGCACGGCGGCGTTCACTTCTGAATTTATTTATGGGACGATATACCTTTCCTTTAAAATCCCAGGTGCCCATGGGGTAGAAATCCTTAATAATTCTAAGATCAATCTACATGAATTACTTGGCACACCAATTCATCAGTAAAGGGCTTGAGACACTTAAAGGTCTAGTTCGTTGCTGGAACAAATCCCTGAAATATCAAGAAATGCCGCCTAGATCGGCTAAAATTGAATACACATCTTCCCATTTCTTCAATTCAAAGTATTAAAAACCAGTTGTCGTCTTTAAGGTACAAAATATGAAATTCAAATCCAGTGTTTTGATTGGTCGAAACACAATGGTATAACTTGCACTTGCTGGAACAAATCCTTTATATATGAAAAAAATGCTGCCAAGATCGGCTAAAAATAAATTCACATCCTCCCATTTCTTCATTACTAAGTATTAAAGGCCAGTTGTCGTCTCTAACGTACGAAGTAAATGAAATTCGAATCCAGTCTTTTGATTGGTCGAAACACTGTGTAGAAGCTCTTTGGATAGACCAAACAGTATCGTTGAGGAATAAATTGTACACCGCTACATTTTGATTACGATAGATGGCCTTTAAGAAAATTGCAAATATGTGGTAAAATAATTCAACTAGTCCTCTATTTGGCAGTTTGGTTATTCAGTTTTTTTAATCCTTTTGAACATTTGTTTTGAAAGAACATAGTACTATCTATAAAATAAAGAGCACAGTACTATCTATAAAAGAAACAGCATGTTATTATCTATAAAAGAAATAGCTTATTATTATCTGTAAAAAAGAAAAAACTTAGCATAGTATGAGAAAGAGCATAGTACTATCTATAAAAAAATCTAAAGAGTACTATCTCTAAAACAGAAAGATAGTATGCATTTATAAGAGAAAGAGCATAGTGTTATCTATAAAAGAAAGAGTATGTTTCCATCTATAACAGAAAAAAAAGAAATAGCTTATTACTATCTGTAAAAGAAAAAGCTTAGTACTATCTATCAGAGTAAGAGCATAGTACTATCTATCAGAGAAAGAGCATAGTACTATCTATCATAGAAAGAGCATATTACTATCAATAAAAGAAAATTCTTCAGAATGATTAATCAAGCTTGAACACCTAAATAACATTTTGATGTAAAAGGTGTCATATATGATTCATCAGCGCACAGGATTTTTATTTTATTTAAAGATCAACATTCTATTATTGTTTTACTATATTTTTATTTTATTTAAAGATCAACATTCTATTATTGTTTTACTATATGTCTAAGTTTTGCATATATTGCAAAATCTTCCATAAATTTCATCAGCTGAAACAAGTATCAAAATTGGCATATAAATGTTGCTTCAAATACATGTTGTACTGTAGATTTCACTAATATTTTAAGCCGGCATTTATCTGTTACACACTTGGCGGAATCAATAACTACCGTGTTACATACAGACAGATATCTAAAAAAGAGTTAATTGCATGGCGTGTACAGTTTAAGATGATACCAGTGTCATGACAAATCTTAACAAAACAACAAAATTTATATTGAAAGAAAACATTTTAAAGATTTTTTAATTTTTTATAAACGTTCACCAAAATGAGTGAAAATCACCTGATACCAAGATTATCAATTGGATTAACATTGCTTTTTGATACTTCCAGGCTTTCAGAGAAATTTAGTCATGAATGCTAAAAAGTGGATATTAAATGTTTAATCGGTCTTTAGCCATTGGTGCCATTTATTGGGCTGTCCGCACCATTCAATACCAGTTACAGTGTTTTTCGTTTCTAATAACCGGTGTTAACAATGTACGGCACAGCCACATACATTATTTGTGATATAGACGACTTACAAAATTTACGAGGTAAACGCTAATTTCATCCATGCAATTAGCGAAATACACGCACTCACTTGCATGTCCAGGAACAACTCGAAAAACTGGGTACTTTGCAATACCCAAAAAACTGGGTACTTTGCAATACCCAAAAAATTGGGTACTTTGATGTATTACGTCATCTCATGAGCCTACACATTTGACTAGCCCACACTAAACGTATGGGGTTTCTGATTTTCCGCTCCGGATTATCCAAAATTTCACTGGATATCGAGCAGTCTGTTTTATTGATTTAAAAAAAAAAGGAGACAATAAATTTCAAAAAGCAGCGGCAAAAAGATTTGAATATCTATTTACTATCCGTCTCCAAAATTTCAAGATATCCAGTGAAATTTTGGATAATCCTGTTATATGATATATATATATATATATATATATATATATATTATATATATATATATATATATATATATATATATATATATATATATATATATATATATATATATATATATATATATATATATATATATATATATATATATATATATATATATATATATATATATATATATATATATATATATACATGTAATATACCACAAAATTAATAGATGTTTCCTTGTTTCAAGTTGAAGTTACACTTTTTCTAGCTATCATTTTTTCTACAACTTTTATATCAATAAATAAAAGTACATAAATACATAAAAGACCCAATTTGTTTTGGTATTTTAAAGTACCCAGTTTTTTGGGTTGCTTCCGGACTGCATGTAGTGCCCAGAAAATTCATACATGCATTATAATCCAACAGACATGATGTATGCTGTAATAATAACATGTTGCTGTTGGTAAATATTTACTACGCGGGTTTTTGCCGACCAAAGCCAATTGCACTTCATATTGTAAATTATCAAAACATAAAAGGAATTTAATGGGAGCAATTTCGAAAAAAACATCACTTATTAAATTGTTCAATAACAATAAGTTTTATGCGCTTGGCAATTGCCATACTAAAGATTGAATAGTTATTGGAAGTGCATTCGTTGTGTTAAACTCTTGTAAGTCTTGTCACTTGTTTCCCGTTATCGCCTGCTGAACAAGGAGTGGTGAAACGAATTCAAAATGCCGTGGAAAATAATGCTTTGGATGGTGGCTGGGATAATTCTGAAAGTTGGTAAGTTGTTGTTTCCCATTTTAGATGGATCGGTGGCGACGCTAACAGTCAGTGGCATCGCCTATTTTGGGTATTGAAAATTCTTGGTTTTCCTTTTAGATGGATCGATGGCGACGCTAACAGTCGGTATCGTCGACCATTTTGGGTATTGGGAATTCTTGGTTTCCATTTTAGATGGATCGATGGCGACGCTAACAGTCGGTATCGTCGACCATTTTGGGTATCGGGAATTCTTGTTTTCCCTTTTAGATGGATCGATGGCGACGCTAACAGTCGGTAGCGTCGACCATTTTGGGTATGGAGAATTCTTGGTTTTCGCTTTTAGATGGATCGATGGCGACGGTAACAGTAGGTAGGCGTCGCCTATTTTTGGTATTGGGAGTCATTGCTTTCCATTTTAGATGGATCGATGACGATCGGTAGCGTAGACCATTTGGGAGTTCGTTTTGTACACTCAAAGTTTTCATCCTAGCAAATATATTTCCTCTAAACTAAAACACTTTTTTCCCTTCACATTTGAATCCCAAAATCCAGAAATCTGTGATGTTCTTGATAATAGATGTATGTGCAGTCCGGCAGATGTGTGATCGATAACATCACATAGTTTCCGCAATCAGTGAGGAAAATTTAAAACCGGAAGTGACGTTATAAACACGGCAGCGTTTACTTCTGAATGTAAATATGGGACGCTACCTTTCCTTTTTTAATTGTGTCCCAACACATTGCATTTCGTTTTAGTAGGGTGTCTGAAATAAATAGGGCTGTGAAATAAATTTCATGAACACGCACACCCCCACACACACACACATATATATATATATATATATATATATATATATATATATATATATATATATATATATATATATATATATATATATATATATATATATATATATATATATATATATATATATATATATATATATATATATATATATACATGTAATATACCACAAAATTAATAGATGTTTCCTTGTTTCAAGTTGAAGTTACAATTTTTCTAGCTATCATTTTTGCTACAACTTTTATATCAATAAATAAAAGTACATAAATACATAAAAGACCCAATTTGTTTTGGTATTTTAAAGTACCCAGTTTTTTGGGTTGCTTCCGGACTGCATGTAGTGCCCAGAAAATTCATACATGCATTATAATCCAACAGACATGATGTATGCTGTAATAATAACATGTTGCTGTTGGTAAATATTTACTACGCGGGTTTTTGCCGACCAAAGCCAATTGCACTTCATATTGTAAATTATCAAAACATAAAAGGAATTTAATTGGAGCAATCTTCGAAAAAAACATCACTTATTAAATTTTTCAATAACAATAAGTTTTATGCGCTTGGCAATTGCCATACTAAAGATTGAATAGTTATTGGAAGTGCATTCGTTGTGTTAAACTCTTGTAAGTCTTGTCACTTGTTTCCCGTTATCGCCTGCTGAACAAGGAGTGGTGAAACGAATTCAAAATGCCGTGGAAAATAATGCTTTGGATGGTGGCTGGGATAATTCTGAAAGTTGGTAAGTTGTTGTTTCCCATTTTAGATGGATCGGTGGCGACGCTAACAGTCAGTGGAATCGCCTATTTTGGGAATTGAAAATTCTTGGTTTTTTCTTTTAGATGGATCGATGGCGACGCTAACAGTCGGTATCGTCGACCATTTTGGGTATTGGGAATTCTTGGTTTCCATTTTAGATGGATCGATGGCGACGCTAACAGTCGGTATCGTCGACCATTTTGGGTATTGGGAATTCTTGGTTTCCCTTTTAGATGGATCGGTGGCGACGCTAACAGTCGGTAGCGTCGACCATTTTGGGTATGGAGAATTCTTGGTTTTTGCTTTTAGATGGATCGATGACGACGGTAACAGTAGGTAGGCGTCGCCTATTTTTGGTATTGGGAGTCATTGTTTTCCATTTTAGATGGATCGATGACGATCGGTAGCGTAGACCATTTGGGAGTTCGTTTTGTACACTCAAAGTTTTCATCCTAGCAAATATATTTCCTCTAAACTAAAACACTTTTTTCCCTTCACATTTGAATCCCAAAATCCAGAAATCTGTGATGTTCTTGATAATAGATGTATGTGCAGTCCGGCAGATGTGTGATCGATAACATCACATAGTTTCCGCAATCAGTGAGGAAAATTTAAAACCGGAAGTGACGTTATAAACACGGCAGCGTTTACTTCTGAATGTAAATATGGGACGCTACCTTTCCTTTTTTAATTGTGTCCCAACACATTGCATTTCGTTTTAGTAGGGTGTCTGAAATAAATAGGGCTGTGAAATAAATTTCATGAACACGCACACCCCACACACACACACATATATATATATATATATATATATATATATATATATATATATATATATATATATATATATATATATATATATATATATATATATATATATATATATATATATATATATATATATATATATATATATATATATATATATATATATATATATATATATATATATATATATATATATATATATATATATATATATATATATATATATATATATATATATATATATATATATATGTACACACACTACGGGTCCTGCACTACGGGGTCCTCATACAAGTCTGGAGAGCACACTACAGGGCCTTGAGAGATTGCACTATGGGGTCCTCATTTTGTGCATGACTATACAAGTTGAAGTAATGCATTACAGGGTCCTCAGTTTTTATTTTTCAAAATTTTTTCTTCATCTTATTGTATGGAATTGAGTGATACATAACATAAATATTATTTCTCAGTACACAAATTTACACTGGCATATATGATTGATCTTATTTAGTGTTGTGTTTTTGTTCTTTTGCACCTGATTGAATGCACCTAGACATTGTGCTAATATTTTCCACTCGAAAGTTTCCTTTCAGAAATTTCTGTTTAATAGAAAGTTAATTTTAGAATGTTCAAAGTTGGTATATTGTCAAACTATAGTATTATTTGTCTACACTTTATTTCAGCTCAAATTATTCTCTTGTTATCACTTGTTTTTTCTTCTAATTTTGATCTATATCGGACATGGAGAGACATGTAAATAGCTTTCAGTATTTAATACACTGATATTTTTCACTAAAAGGAAAGGTATAGTCCCATAAATACATTCAGAAGTGAACGCTGCCGTGCTAATAACGTCACTTCCGTTTTTCAATTTTCATGTCAATTGCAAGAAATCTGTGATGTTTTCGATAACACATGTAAACCCCTATGCTTGGTCCGGCAGGTGTGTGATCGATAACATCACAGATTTCTCGAATTCAATAAGGACAAATGAAAACCGAAACTAACGTTATCAGCACGGCCGCGTTCACTTCTGAATGTATCACGGTACTATACATTTCCTTGAACATTACAAATTACAATCAAAAGAAATACAATAATCTTTTAGAACATGAATCAAATGACAACAAGATTATACGATTTAGGGTAAGCTTATTTTTGATAAAGTCAAATTGTCAATGCTATTATTACCTTTTTGATTAGAATATTATACTTTCTTCACCAATAATATCATTTCCTTTGTGTGTGTTAAACTTGCATTCATAGCACTCTGGGGTCCTGTGTAAGTTTCTCTAATGCACTGTAGGGGTCTTCAATGAACATTACATATTCCAATAAAAAAAAAAAAACTTCATTAATCTTATTAATATGATGAATCAAATTGCATTAACAAGTTTGTATCTTTCAATTTAAAGCTCAAATCCCAAGGCTATGCCACTTGATGAAGACAAATTTTCGATAGAATTATTTATCGATAGATTAATCATTTTGATGAGAAGTGCATCTATTTCTTGACTTTTAGTAGCATTTCCTTTGTGTATCTTAAAGTTGTATTCAGGGCACTATGGGACCCTGTGTAAGTTTCCCTAATACACTATGGGGTCTTTCAGTCAATATTTTGAATTGCGATATAGATTGCATTTACACAACACTTTAACATATGAATTGAATTGCAATATTAACAAGATTATATTATCCAGATAAAGCTCAATAAACGAATGATATAATGCTGAAAGCAAATTTCAGAAGAAATCATTGTCTTTAAATGTTCAAATCCTTTTTATTTTACCAATATTATCATTTTATTTATGTATATTAAATTTGTAGTCAGGGCACTATTTGTGGAAGTTTCTCTAATACACTATTGAGTCTTTTAATGAACATCATAAATTGTATACAAAAAGAATTACAATAACCTTTAATATGAATTAAATGAAAATAACAATATTATATAATTCAGGTAAGCTTCATTCTAAAAAAAAAAAACTTGTCAATGAAATATTTTAGATTAAAAAGAATCATTTTCTTTGACAAATTGTCAATGAAATATCACCTTTAGATTAGAATATTATATTTTCAAAATTATGACCAATAGAATCATTTTGTTTGTGTATCTTAAAATTGTTTGTCTTATTCAGAGCTCTAAGTTTCTCTAATACACTATGGGTCCTGCATAAGCAATTACACAAAACTCAAATATAACATTATAAAATGGTTTTTAATTTAATAGTTAATGATACAATAAACAAATTTTCAAAGAATTCATTGCCTTTTAATGTGCATATCCTTTTTTTATTTCACCAATAGAAATTGCAAGTTTCAAATGTGATTTAAATTTTGCAATAACAAGAAATATATCATTCAGGTATGCAAGATAAACATTTACACAAAACTATCAAATATAAATTAAATTGCTATCAAAATTAAATGATGCAGATATAGCTTAATTTTAAAGTTAATGATACAATGCTGAAAACAAGTTTCAAAAACTAAAATCATTGTCTTTTATGGTGCATATCCTTTTTTATTTCACCAATAGTATAATTTTGTTTGTGTATCTCAAACTAGTTTCACACCACTATGGGATCATGTGTTAGTTTCTGTTATACACTTTTGGGTTTTCCAATGAACATCAGAAATTGCAAGTTTTAAAAAGGATTGAAATTGCAATAGCAAGAATATATTATTCAGATTAAAGCTTAAATCCAAAAGTGATGACAAATCTTCGATAGAATTATCTCTTTTGATGATAATTGTATATACTTTTTGAATTATAGTAGCATTTTATTTGTGTAACGTTAAACTTGTATTCAGGGAACTATGGGGCCCTGTGCAAATTTCTTTAATACACTATGGGGTCTTTCAGTCTATCTTACGAATTGCAAGATAACATTTACACAAAACTTTCAAATATAAATTAAATTGCTATGCTAACAAGATTAAATGATGCAGATATAGCTTAATTTCAAAGTTAATGATATAATGCTGAAAGCAAATTTCAAAAGGAATCATTGTCTTGTAATGTGCATATCCTGTTTTTAATTCTCCAATATTATCATTTCCTTTGTGTGCCATAAACTTGTATTTGCGGTAGTATGGGGCCCTGTGCAAGTTTCTCTTATACACTTTGGGACCTTTCAGTCAAAATTATGAATTGCAATGTAAACAATTACACAAAACTTTGAAATATGAACTAAATTGCCATATTGACAAGATTAAGTGATCCAGATTAAGCATAATTTTAAAGTAAACGACATAATGCTGAAAAGAGTTTTCCAAAGATTTCATTGCTTTTTTATAGTGCATATCCTTTTTTATTCACCAATAGTATAGTTTTATTTGTGTATCTCAAACTTGTATTCACACCCCTATGGAGTCATGTGTTAGTTTCTGTATACAATGTGGGGTCTTTCAATGAACATCAGAATTTGCAAATTTAGATATGAATCAAATTGCAATAACAAGATTATATCATTCAGGTTGAATGATAAACATTAACGCACAACTTTCAAATATAAATTAAATTGCTATACTAACAAGATTAAATGATGCAGATATAGATTAATTTTAAAGTTAATGATAACATGCTGAAAGCAAATTTCAAAGAATTCATTGCCTTTTATGGTGCATATCCTTTTTTATTTCACTAATAGTATAAATCTATTTGTGTATTTTAAACTTGTATTCACTATGGGGTCCTGTGTTAGTTTCTGTAATACACTTTGGGATCTTTTAATGAACATCAGAAATTGCAAGTTTTAATTATGAATCAATTGCAATAACAAGATTATATCATTCAGTTTAAAGCTTCAATCCCAAGGCTATGGTACTTGATGAAGACAAATTTTCCATGGAATTATCTCTTTTTAAATGAAAATTGTATATACTTTTTGACTTATAGAAGCATTGTGTAATCTAAGCTTGTATTCAGGGAACTGTGGGATCCTGTGCAAATTTCGCTAATACTCTGGGGTTTTTCAGTCAATATTATGAATTGCAATATAAATAATTACTTAAATTTTTCTATATTAACCAGATTATGTGATCCAGATTAAACTTAATTTTAAGGTCAATGACTTTATTTCACCAATAGTATAAATAATGCTGAAAGGCAAATTTCCATAGAATTCATTGCCTTCTGATGTGCATATCCTTTTCATTTTCCAATATTATCATTTTATTTGTGTGTCTTAAACTTGTATTCAATGCACTATGGGGTCCTGTGTAGGTCTTTCTAATATACCATACTCCCATAATGGGATCTTTTAATAGAACGAATAATGCGACATATATTACATAAATATTGAGTAGCTTTAAAGGTTTTCGTATTTAGTGACGTCAAATTTTCTCCGAAAATATAAGCTTCTATTTAGCAAAATATATTTATTGACAAATGGCATCATTTTATTTTGTGTACATTAAACTTGTATTCAGAGCACTATGGGGTCATGTGTTTGTTCCTATAATACACTATGGGGTCTTTTAATCAGTATTGTAAATTGCAATATTTCAACATTTTGTATTTGAAATTATTTTAATTTCTATATCATACTTCTTCAAAAAGTATCACTTCCGTCATGTAATTTAAACCTTTTCCTCTAATACAGTATGGGCAATTGCAATGAATATTATGAATTGCAATAAAAAAAAAATTGTAAAATATTTAAATCTAAATCATATTGCAATAACAAGATTATATAATTTACCTAAAGATTAATTATCTATGTTTATGGACGTATAGGTGCATCATTACCAGAGTAGATTTGAACCATTCATCCAATTTGAATGACATCAAGTCAAACACTCTAGATGACGACCATTCATTCACTTTGGATGGCAAGCCAAGCTGACCGTAAATAACTAGAATTATAGCACTCTGCAGAGTGCATACTTCTGCCCCTTGTTCATTCCCTAGCGGAATACTATCTACCTCAGAAACTCTCGACACACCAAGTTATAACCTCAAAAATCCACTTTCTCACTATTGATCTGTATTGCCATTTATATTCTAAATTTGTGAGGATCATCACTTGTGATCATTGTTTTCAGTTTAATTCAGGCTATAGTATTCATTGTTTGAGCTCTATTCAGAGTATATTCACATTCCATTTATGGCAGAAACCAATTGTTTTGATTTCTTTGATACCAGAGACCACTTCACTTGATTTTCTTTGAGTCTAGAAAATTGATTGTATGGCTTTTTTGTTTATGATATCAGTTCATTGTTTAGCATATTCCATTGGAAAGTTTTAACTTGAACAATTCTTGATAAATCTTGCCTTATGTATCCTTATTTCTCCAGTTTTGCAGTTTCCCTATTTTGATACATCCCACTATAGTCACCTCTTTACCAAGCAGTATCAAAACCACACACCAAATTTAATCAAAATCCAGTTACTGCTTCTTAAGATATTTTGAAGACAAACAAACAAACAAACAAACAAACAAACAAACAAACAAACAAACAAACAAACAAACAAACAAACAAACAAACACACAAACAAACAGACAAACAAACAAAACCACACAGTTAAAAACATACCCTCTGTCCTTGGTGGAGGTAATTACTATTCATACACTTTAGATGGCAATAAGCCAAACACTATACTGATACAATTCATTCACTTTAGATGGTAACAAACTAAGCACTGTAAACTATTACAATTTATTTACTTTGGATGGTAACAAGTCATGCACTGTAGATGATAACTGTTTATCCACTTTGGATCGCTTCAAGCCAAGCACTATAAATGATTACTATTTGTTCACTTTGAACGGCAACAAGTCAAGCACTGTAGATGATTACCATTCAATCAATTTGGATGGCTACAAGTCAGGCGTTGTAAATAATAACCATTTATATCCTCTGGATGGCAACAAGTCATGCGCCATTGATGATAACCATTCATCCACTTTGGATGACAACAAACCAAGTACTGTAAATGACTGCCATTCATTCACTTTGGATGACTACAAGCCCAACAATTTAAATGAATACCACTCATTTACCAGTCCGGCAGAATGCTAATTAATGTGAACATAAATGTTACTATAAATGGAAACATCAAGCTACATGGAAACCGCCATATTGTGATATTTCCGTGAAACTTTTCAAATTTGAAATACGTCTGGAAAAAAAAAAATTGCTAGGGGAAACTTAAAACTAATGAAAATACATTAATTACTGTCATGATTACTATCGTAGATTAGTTTTTCTGAGATATTGGAGGGTGTTGACTAAATCATAGCTTGAATATTGGTTAGAAACAGCTAGTTTCCTAGAAAATAGAATAGAAATTCTCTTCTATTGACCCTGCGTCATTTTCAGCAGATTTTAAAGGAATATGACCAAAACACGACTTTTTCTTCTTCAAACCAAAGCAAATTTGTAAGTAGAATTTTATATTGATTTGAAAAGACTGGCCAAAGTTAAAACATTTTATGAAATGATAATGCAAATGACAGTCAAAAAAAAAAAAAAAACAGTCGAGATTCATGGTTTTCATAATTTTGCGCAAATTCTGTCTTGCTTCAGAATGGATGTAACTTATAATGATT
>JAIGNY010000052.1:0-7500 GCA_020152595.1 Chiridota heheva | reverse complement strand
ATGAAGAGCAGTATTAAGGTCATTCAGAAGAAAAAATACAAGAGATTTGGATAATTGTTTATTTGTGTAATAGATTAATGTTAACTAATTTACTTTCAGTATGGCACTTAAAATATATAGCACGTATTTCTGTGGGTGGGATGGGGGAGTGGGGGGAGGATTGGGAGCGGGGAGGGGATAAGAAAAAAATATTTTCTCTAATCATTGATCGGCATTTCCTAACCTTAAAATATATAATGAAGAAATAAAATAAATAGGAATACTTTTAATGCTTTTACTATGAGTTCTGATGTACAACTATAACCTAAAATTGTACAAATATTGTTTAAAAACTGTTGGATGTTTCTGTTTGCAAGGCTAAGATAATTATTTTTGTTTTAGATGGTTAGATGAAGGATTGCACTTTTCTTAAAATAGGACACTTATGGAATAAAAACCTTTATTCCAATATTACCCTGTTGGCCATTTTTAGCATTCAACCCAGTGGGGCATTTGTCCAGTCCCTTTTTCTGCCGTAGTAAAAAAAAAAAAAAGGAAGATTTTTGCCTCTCCAACCTGGACCGTTGTTGTCTACTTTTCAAAGAACTACTTACCTGTACGAGGCCACAACACTCCTCTGGTGTAGGAACGTTGAGACTAGAAACTGCCCACGTTGTTGGTTGTAATCACTGTCTTCCTTATACCCCTTTTTGAACGAATACCTGCTGTGTTTGAATTTATGAAATGAAAAGAGATGCGGAGCACAGAACCAAACAGTGAATTGTACCAAAACAGAGATATTACCAAAAAGTGTTTCAACAATGACAAATGATGAGTTTGAAACAATATTCATAGGACTATGAATATAGACTGGGACATCTTATGCTCCAACAGCTGGTTAACAACAAAGTTTGGACCTTTTCCCATAAATTTTTGACACCTGTATCAATTTTTTGAAGTTATCTTAGCTGCCGACAGGCACTATATTTCCTATTTTTCTAATTGTTTGGACCTTTTCCCATGAATTTTTGACACCTGTATCAATTTTTTGAAGTTATCTTAGCTGCCGAGAGGCACTATATTTCCTATTTTTCTAATTGTTTGGAAGAACATTTTAGATATTCATGGTTGTTTATTCCTTAACATATGCTTTGGTAATTAATAATTTTTGTGAAGATTTAAGAAATGCATTTGAAGAGTGAATACTTATATTTATTATGTTTTATGCTTGTATTGCTGAAAGCTTTAATTTTCGAGAAATTAAGAGCGTTCCCTAGTTCTTATAGAAAGAATAATAATTAAGAAGTAAATAAAGATATTTTGAACTATAACCACATTCCCAATGAAAATGAAACAACAAAATGTTTTCAGATTTTCTAAAATCATTCAATTTTGATAGAATGACACCGTAGAATATTTTATTTTTGCGAATAACAGGAATCATTTTCAAACTTCTCGCAACATTTTGAACATTATTAAAATCGTATTTACACTTCATTTAACAGCTTAATATGAATAATTTTCTTTTCGCGATAAACATGAATTACTTGCAAACTTCTCGTAACATTTTGACTATTCTTGAAATCATATTTATACTTCATTACAATTACAGTTGTCACGTGTGATGCAACCGAGATCACCGCACCAACAAATGGTGTTGTTTTACCAAGCAACCAACGTTACGTGTTTGGTGATATAGCCACATTTACATCTCTCTCGATCAATTTGATTATATCTAAGCCTTAAACAGATTACCAATTCAAAATAAACAACAAAACTATTTTAAAACTAAATATTTCACAATAATAAAGCAGTTGTGATAATAGTAGAAACTGTTTTAATATAGATAATTTTATTTTTGCAATAAACAGGGATCATTTTAAAACTCCTCGTTACATTTTAATGCTGAAATGCGAAAATGCTCAAAAGTATGCAAAACAAAAATGCAGAGCACACCATAAGAGTTGGGAACTCTTAAATATATTTTATAATATATATACTATGTACTGTACTGCACTACTGTAGTACTTAGCTGTAATTTTGTATTCTGCAAGGTAATGTACAGTATATACAGTGTATATGCATCACACGTGACAACTGTAATTGTAATGAAGTATAAATATGATTTCAAGTGTATATTTGCAGTGTCAACAAAATGTGGCTGTTATGTGGCGCAGAATGAATTTTCAAGCACTTTGCTTTTCCTTGTACGACTGTTGCTTTTTAATGTTTCTCGGCATCAAACCATTATTAAATCATGTGAATCTTGGAAAGTTGAACTTGTTCAATTTTTTTTGATGTGCAGTCATAATTCGTTATTGTAAAATTTCATAATCGACAACTGTGCCATTTACATGAAAGATTAACTGGTCTTTACCTTCAACCATATTCATAATATGTTACTGGTGTAGGTAATGTAAACGTGTGCCTTCCAAATGCATCTACCTTATTCGATAGATTTGGCGCTCCTTCTCTAATAAGGACCCACCAAATATTTTTTAACTGATATCATTAAACAATTGATTCATTTAAAGACTTAAAAACGACTTGAGGTTTGTCTTTGCTTATTGTGTGTGTGTGTGATGCTAACAACTTGTGTTTTGGTGTTGGTTATTGTGGGTTACGATAAAACCAGGTCACATTTTATATAATAATAATAATAAATTAACATTTATATAGCGCCAAAATTATAAACATGCAAAACATACTTATACTCAGTGGCGCTGTACATGAAAGAATACGTAAGGCAAACACAATACAAAGTACAAACTATAGCACTTATGAAAGAGAAAGGACTTTAAACATTTTTTGAATGATTCTAACCCTTCAACGCATTTCAGGTCTGTAGGAAGAGCGTTCCATAGAACTGGAGCAGAACATTTGAAGGCTCGTGGTCCGATAGATTTTGTAGGAGAACAGGGTACTTTATATAAATTTGTGTTAGAGGATCTCAAAATTCTTGTAGGTACGTAATCAGTTAAAAGATCTTCTAGATACTGAGGAGTAAGCCCATGTCTGGCTTTAAATGTGAGTAATATGATTTTATATTCAATTCTTTGCACAATTTTTAGCCAGTGTAGGTCCTTAAGTACTGGTGTAATGTGCTCTAATTTATGCTTGTTTCTGACCAGCCTCGCAGCAGCGTTTTGAATGCTGCAATTTATTATTTTGATGGTTTGGTATACCATATAAAGCACTATTGCAATAATCCAAATTTGAAATGATAAAGGCATGTACAAGAGTATTCATACATGTATTACTAACATATTTTGTAATTTGTTTAAGTTGAAATAATTGACGAAATGCTTTAGAGGAGATTTGTTTTACATGCAAGTTCATTGAAAGATCATTGTCAAAAATAGCCCCTAGGTTTTTTTTTACGTTTAAAACAGGTTTTACTTCAGAGTTACCAACAGTTATGCAATTAATGTTAACCTTTGATAGCATTTGATTGGTACCTATTAGCATGAACTCGGTTTTTAAATCATTTATTGTTAGTTGATGAGTTAACATCCAGATTCTGATGTCGTTGATACATGTGTTCATAGTCGGAACAGTTGATTGTCTATTTACATCGTTTCCAGGCTTAAAAGACATATAAAGTAGGTGGTCATCGGCATAGCCACCTACAGACGGTAGATGTCTATCAATAACATTATAAAGCGAGCTGAGATGTCCTAAGAATAGCACAGGGCCTACACAACTGCCCTGGGAACACCATAATGCAGTGCGAAATGCTCAGACAATTCGTTATTTATTTGTACCTGAAGTTTACGATCGGAGAGATAGCTTTGGAACCATCTCAATACCTTATTTCCTAGACCAAATTTGTTTATGAAAATATCACTTAAAACACAAAAATCTACTGTATCAAAAGCGGCGCTTAAGTCCAGCATTATTAAAAGTACAACGTGTTGTTTGTCCATTTCCATGAGAATGTCTGAATGGACTTTTGTAATAACTGTTTCGGTACTATAACACTTCTTATAGGCTGGATTCTCAGGCGAAGTAAGGGCATACTTCGCAAGGTGATTGTTAAATTGCTCCATTGAAGCTGACTCGATCAATTTAGATACAAAACCTAAATTGCTGATGGGTTTGTAGTTCTTAAGCTCCAAATTTAAGGCAGATTTCTTGAGATGGGGTTTAACAGCAGCCTTCTTCCATGCTGTAGGAAATGTTCCGTGTTGCAAAAACAAATTGATAATTTTGGTTAATATAGGCAGCATGTCATCAATTATTGTTTTCAAGAAAGATGTAAGTCTTGATCCAGGCACCGTTTTTGCTGAGTAGTGAAAATGAGACTAGGATATGTCATCAGTGATATAAGTATCATAGTCAATCAACGGTTTAAGACCTTCATGTTCGACAATTTTGTCGATATCATCTCGTATCATGGATATCTTAGATGTGAAAAATTCTCCAAAATCATTTCTTAACTGTGCTTCAGAAGTATGAGGTGGTAGAGGATTGTCTTTTGTTTTACCAGCAATCATGTTAATAAGCCTTAAATAACAGTTTTTGATCCGTTCCACACTCATTAATCATGTTGGAATAATATGTGTTTTTTGCCAGACGCAGCTGAGTTACATATTCATTTCTGGTCTGTTTGAAATCAGCAAGGGCCTAAGCAGTTTTACTGTGTTTCCAAATATTTTCCTTTTTCCTTCGAGATAATTTGATTTTTTTTCAAACGTGCACAGTACCACTATTTACGTGGATTTACTTTGATATGTTTCACCACAATAGGTGCATGCTTATCAACTAGGTTTTTAAGAACAGTGTCATAGCTGTTAGTAAGAGAATCAATGTCTGCAAAACGTGTTATATATAACGATGACATATGTAGATCAATCGCGAAGTCGTTAAGATTTATATCAACTAATTTCCTGTATGAAGTAGTTTTAATAAGATATTTTGGTCTAAGTATGTCGATATCTCCACATATAAATGTATGATCTGAAAGAAAGTATGAAGGTACCAAATTGCTGATTGAGATGTTACAATCCTTTCTGCAGATTAAAAGATCTAGTGTGTGTCCAGACTCATAAGTAGGAAACCATATGGTATTTTCCAAGTTAAAACTATCTATCATATCTAAAAACTTAATAGCTTCCCTGTTTTCCATACAGTCAATATGGAAGTTAAAATCTCTTTTTGATATTATATAGTTTTTTGACATTACAAACTGTTCAAGGTAGTTCGAAAATTTCTCGAAAAATAATGATGACGTGACCTGATTAGTCGATGAAGTTGGTGGTCTGTAAACAACTGCAATATGCAAAATTATGTTTACATATTTTAGTTTCCATTCCGCCACTTGAAAATATTCAAAATTATATTTCTGAATAATTATCAGTTCAATGTTAGCTTTATATAAGATAACAACTCCTCCTCCCTTTTTGTCTCATCTAAAATGATCATCAAATTTATAATTTTCTGGTGTTAGTTTAATTACGTTTTGTAGGTTCATGGTTATCTTTAAACCATGTCTCTGTGATAGCACACAAATCAACATTTTGATCCACACATCCCAGCAGAAAAGGAAAAAAAAAAACAACAGTTAAAACCAGTTTAAATGGTTTTAACGGGTCACAAGTCAAAACCAGTTCAAGTGGAAATTGGTGACAGGTTTCGACTGGTGTGAACTGTTTTAACTGCTGTGAACTGTTTTCAACAGGTGTTAACTGGTCTCAACAGGTACATGTATTGTCTCTGGTTTTGGCAGGTCTGAACTGTTTTCAACTGGTCTGAACTGTTTTCAACAGGTGTCAAATGGTCTTAACAGGTTTTTCAACAGGTCTGAACTGTTTTCAACAGGTGTAAAATGGGATTAACAGGTATTGTCTCTGGTTCTAAGAGGTCTGAACTGTTTTCAACTGGTCTGAACTGTTTTAAATTGGTCTGAACTGTTTTAAACTGGTCTGAACTGCTTTCAGCAGGTATCAAATGGTCTTAACAGGTTTTTCAACAGGTATGAGTTGTTTTCTTTTCAACCTGAAAAATTAATACATACAATCCAATAACAATTACCTTATACTAATTTATATAACTACACATGCAATAAACTATTGCCTTATTACAAAGCAAGTTGATAAAAAAGGTTTTTTTCATATACACCCAACTCTGAATCAAAAGATATGCACATTTGGGCATGGCATGTTTTCTTATCCTTTGCCAGAGATGTTTTAAACTGTTCAGTTTTCATTTTCTGCTCCCAGAATATGAATTAAAAGATGTGCACACTTTGGCATGACAATATTTTCTTATCCTTCACCAAAAATACTTTAAACTTTTGAGTTTCTGCTCCTTCTTTTTCTATTCTTGCTCCTTTTTCTTTCCTACTCTTTTTTTATTTTTCGACTCCCATTTTTCTTCTTACGTCGCTGAATATCCTGCAGATTTAAATTTGTTGAATGTGAAAGCTTGCTGTCCAGCATTTTCTTTGGTCAAGTCTCCTTGAGACATTCCAAAAAAGTAATCTGTAAAAATAGAGAAAATAGAACTGCAGTGAAATTTCCAAGAAATATAGCTATATGGATTTCTACTTGGTTATTAAGAGAACGCTTAACATTCCAGAAACTTACCGTATACAACGTAATAAGCGCTCAGGGCTCTTACGAAAATAAAATTGTACCACTGTTTAGGTCCGATGCTTCTTCCTAATAAGCACCCATGCTCGGGGCACGTACAGTGTGCTATCTAATAAAATGTGAACAGATTATACACTAGCCCCAAAGTAACCAACACAAACACACAAGTTTTGAGCGTCACATGCAAAATAAGCAAAGAATATAAACAAGATAATTTAGGTCTTCAAATTAATAGAATGTACTATGTTATCACTGTCTGTCTAAAAATATTGGGTGGGCGTTTAGTAGCGCAGGGGAGCTTAATACGTTAGAATACGGTATATCTAGTTTATATTGCGCAAGCGGATATGTGGTACATTAATTCACCTGGAAAGGACACCAGGCTGTCACAGCTTATCTCCCCGGCATCGCTGGTACTCGTTTACAGTTGAGTGGAATGGACCAAGCAGAGTCTTGCTCAAGAACACAAGTTCCAGTGAGCCCTGGCTGTGAAATGGAATCAGAATGCTAGCTAATGCGCATGACACAATTCAACCAAATTGGAGATTTTTCCTATGCACCCTAACACTAATGACCCCTATGGTTGCCATTGCAAGTGTGGCCTATACGAGACTCAAAATCAACATCATTTTATAACAGGCCGAACAAATTTACTTGCTTAAAATTTCACTTAGATGTCTGCAAGTTTTCCTAATTTCATTACTATTTCAAGAGTTGCATTTCGTTGTCACTGTTTGGAAGTCCAACACGTGAAAGAGAAATATAACTACTGCATTCTAACCCTGATGTCCTATGACGTAACTCTACACTTGTAGAAAGTTAGTGCAAGTATAAGGCAATCATAACAGTGCCTTCCATCCTCTGAAGCATCACCGATACTATCATCAGTGGAAGTTGCTGATGGTTCTGGAAGGCTTCTTTCCTCCAT
>JAIGNY010000051.1:147500-152500 GCA_020152595.1 Chiridota heheva | reverse complement strand
GGTCTATATGGAGGAAAATTATGATAATAGCTGGTGTGTACATACTGATGGTATAAAACTGATGAATTTCATCAATATGTTTTAGATTTTTAGTTTACAAATTGTTTCCTTTGCATGGGGCTATACAAAGATGTATTTGTACATATTATTACTGATACAAACCTCAAAATTCATGTCAAAGCATCATTAAAACGAAATTTCAAGACAAATAAAAAAATACATTATTTTATTATAATGTGCTTGCAAATTCCACAAATGATATCGGCGCATGGTATTTCACAAAACTGTCAGCATATATGCATGTTACAACTTTCAAACATGCATGGGATATCTGCCACGGAATAAGCTCAAGTCAAGATGTGGCGTTTGGCAATACATGTTTCTTTCTTAATTCCTTGTCATCAAGGATGTAAATCCCTGCCATCATAAATCAAAATTTAATTCTTTACTTTATGTCACCTGTAACTGTGTAGAATGTCCGTCTAAACCCGGAAAGCCGACCAAAATCTCTTCTTCGATGAATTCAATTACCATCTCTTGGACACCACCCGATCAAGACGGTGGAAAAAAGATACATACATATTTTGTAAATTGGAGAACAGAGGATGATGGTGAAACGTGGTCCGAGATTATTTCTCACACATGTTTCCACGTGGCAGAAAATCTAGAACCAGCTTCCAAGGTCGAATTCCAAGTATGGGCTCAAAATGAAATGGGCTGCGGTGAAAAAAGTGATGTATCTGATTTATTTGAGTGCGACAAAGGTGAGTTAAATTACAATATATATATATATATATATATATATATATATATATATATATATATATATATATATATATATATATATATATATATATATATATATATATATATATATATATATATATATATATATATATATATATATTATATATATATATATATATATATATATATATATATATACATATATTTATATATATATATATATATATATATTTATATACATATATTTATATATATATATATATATATATATATATATATATATATATATATATATATATATATATATATATATACATATATATATATATATATATATATATATTTTTCTTTCTATATATATATATATATGTGTGTATATATATATATATATATATATATATATATATATATATATACATGTATATACATATATATGTATATATCTAAATATATATATATATATATATATATATATATATATATATATATATATATATATATATATATATATATACATATATATATATATATATATATATATATATATTTATGTATATATATATATATATATATATATATATATATATATATATATATATATATATATATATATATACATATATATACATATATATATATACATATATATATATACATATATATACATATATATATATATATATATATATATATATATATATATATATATATATATATATATATACATATATATATATATATATATATATATATATATATATATATATATATATATATATATATATATATATATATATATATATATATATATATATATCAGACCAAATATCAAATAAATAATAAGTTTGAAGAATGATACAACATTGCAATATCTTAGCAAAACTCTCTGAAGGTAAAACAGTCGTGGTACCATAACCAGTGAAGATGGTACAGCCAGTGAGAAAGATTCTGATACCACCACCAATGACGGAGACATTCCCTTTCCCCTCCATCCCCTTCCCCTTCATCCCCCTCCCCCTCCATTCCCCTCCCCTCCATCCTCCTCCCTCTTCGTCCCCTTCCCCTGCATCTCCCTCCCCCTCCCCCTGCATCTCCCTCCCCCTCCCTTTCCCTCCTCTTTCATTCCCCTCCCCCTTCATCCCCTCCTCTCCCTCCCCTCCACCCGTCCCCTCCCCTACCCCTCCATCCCCTCCGCCTCCACTCCCCTTCCCCTCCCCTCCGCCCCCCCCTCCCCCTCCACCCCTCAACCTCCATCCCCTTCCCCTCCCTCCATCCCTTCCTCCGTCCCTGTTCCCCCCTCATTACCTTCTCACTCCATCCCTCTTCTCCCCGCCATTTTCCCATCCATTTCTTCCCCCTCCATTCCCTCCCCTTCATCTCCTCCCCCTCCATCCCTATTCCCCCTCAATCCCCGTCCCCCTCCACCCTCCATCTTCCTCCCCATCCCCCTCCCTCCACCCTTCCCTCAATCCCCCTTCTCTTCCCCCTCCTTTTCCATTTCCCTCCCCTCCATCCCCTCCCCTAAATCCGCTTCCCCCTTCCCTCCCCATATTCTCCCCTCCCCTTCCATCCCCTTCCCCTTCATCCCCCCATCCCTCTTCATCCCCTCCATCCTTCTCCCCCTTCTCTCCATCTCCCTTCCTCTCCCCTTCATCCCTCCCCTTCACCTCCATCTCCCATTCCCTACCCCTTCATCCCTCCCCCTCACCCTCTTTCCCTTCCCTACCCTCCATCCCCTTCCCCCCCTCACCCTCCATCCCTTTCCCCTCACCCTCCATCCCCTGCCCGCAAAGTCATGTATATTGTACCTATAATTTTTTCTTTTTTAACTTTACTCTACCAGCACCTTTTGAAAATGCGCTCGGGAGGCGGGGCCAAAGACGGGGCACCCAAAACGGCGATAATATCGCCGCGTGGTAGAGTAAGGGTTAATCAAGGCGTGATTATTGAAGGGTCCTCTGTCTTCCAGGCAGAAAAGTCAGGCCCCTTTCGCTTTCGGGACCCGCTGGGCCGCCCACCGGGATCATGCTGCCTATATTTTCGGGTTGGCGCATATGTCGCGGGTTGATTAACCCTTACTCTACCAGCACCTTTTTGAAAATGCGCTCGGGAGGCGGGGCCAAAGACGGGGCACCCAAAACGGCGATAATATCGCCGCGTGGTAGAGTAAGGGTTAATGTACAGGAGCAAAACTATGTATACACTTCTATATTTCTTATGTGAGAGAAATGGTCAAGATTGAAAATTTAAACTTACAGCCCCCCTTGGGATATAGGCTACCCATATAAGAACAATACTAAGCTCCCAATGAATGTTGTGATAGCGAATGAAGCCAACATGTATTGACTAGTCACCTACACCACGATTTTTCCCAGGCCATTGACTAACGATAACATTCTAAAAGTCACTTTATCTTAAAAAAAATCGCTTCAATTTGTTTTCTTTTCCTGATATGCTATGTAATTTTTGGTATTCTAGGTCATATTAAGCCATCGCGAAAACTACGTCGTCCTAACACAGTGCGATTTTGGGCCGATTTGTTTAACGTTACAGGCCATGCAAATCGGCCCGGGCCTAGTGTTCGGTACGGCAACATTCGAACAATCGAAACAATCTCATAATTTATCTCATCCGGAAGGCGTATTGATAAGTTTGTAAAGTTTCAAACAATGATGTAAAATTCGAAGCAACAGTTTTTCCTTTTTTTAAATAAAGTAACTTTTACAATTTGTTATCGTTACAGTCCATGGAGAAAAACTCTCGTCAATACATGTTGCCTTCACTCTGTGTTATGCTCCGCAGTCTCCGTTTGACTATTTTATATAAATTCATACCTCAATTTTGCTAGTACCTAAATCATACTGCCAAGGACGTTAAACCAGAGAGTTGGTTCAAATGCTGAACTGCTAAAGGAATATGGTTATATAGCAATTTCAATTTTGATTGAAAGATTATTAAAACCAAGAAGCTCTTTCAGATATTTGAGTCTGCTCAGTTTTCGGCATTCATACTAAATTTTGATGGGCGGACAGCACAAAATAGTTGCAGTTATTCTTTAAATTGATTTCTTTAATCTTAGTCACTCTAAATAATAATTGGAAACTCAGACTAGAATTTGACTGGGATTAGTAAAAGCTTGAAAAATTTTGGTCAGAATTTGCCGTAACAGTTTATATGACATGCATGTTAGATATATAATAAAATACCAAGGTCACATTATGGTACTTCTCAAAAATGGCATAAAATATGCCAACAGATCCCTGAATGTTTCAAATTTTAATAAAGTAGTAATATTAAAATGGTTGACCGATTTTAGCTAAGTTATTAGTACTATATATGCCTTTGACATCAATGTCATGGGATATGCTGACGACCATGCCCTCTATAAGGCATTTACACCCAAAGGAGAACTTGAAAGAGATGCCATTTTAAACCTGGAAAGTTGCCTATCTGAAGTTCACTCTTGGATGAATTCAAACAAATTAAAACTCAACCCTCGTAAAACAGAGTTTATCTTGTTTGGTAGCAAACACCAACTACAAAAATGCAACTCCCATTCCATGGTGGTGAGTGGTATCGAAGTAAAAAAATCTACCTCAATCAAATATCTTGGAGTTTACTGGGATGAATCACTGTCATTTCGCCAACAGATTAAGGCTAAATGTAAAACTGCACTCTTCAATCTCAGTAGGATCAGGAGCATAAGGAAGTACTTGACAATTGATATTTGCCAAACACTTGCCTCATCTCTGGTTTTACCTCACCTCTACTATTCAAACACCTTGTACTATGATCTTCCTGATTGTGATATAAAACAGTTGCAACGGGTCCAGAACATGACTGCCAAGATGGTTCTAGGTAGAGGAAAGTTTGATAGTGCTACTGACTCTCTTCGCTCCCTTCACTGGTTACCAATAAAAACCCGAATAACATATAGAATTGCAAGATATGTCTACAAATGTCTTCATGATCTGGCTCCTTCATATCTTAAAGAACTCATCATTATACGTACAGGTCGAACAGGTTTACGCTCTTCTTCTAACACCATGGGCATTCTCCTCGACATTCCTCTCACAAAACGCAGAACATTTAAAGACAGGTCGTTTGCTGTAGCTGCCCTGTCACATGGAATAGTTTGCCATCTTCTCTTCGTTGCATCAATAACTACGATAATTTCAAACGGGAACTAAAAACTGTTTTGTTCACCCAGGCTTTTTTATAATTGTTTGTGTTTATCTTTATCCTATGAACTT
>JAIGNY010000051.1:130000-142500 GCA_020152595.1 Chiridota heheva | reverse complement strand
TCTTGAAGCTTTTTGTTCTTCATGTCAAAAAGACATCTTGTTTCTTTCTTTAGAAGTTCCTCGAGAAAGTTGAGAGTACCTGATAGAAGTGATGGGTCGTTGAGGATTCCAGAAAGAAACATGCGCGACTGTTCAATTTCGAGGGAAAGTTTTTGTTGTTTAGCGTATGCTCTGTGTAATGCTAAGTTCCTTAGCTTTTTCGAAGTCTTTTCGATAAGTCGTTGTGGTGCATTATTCCTGGAAGCATTTCGGCGGAAAGGATTATTCAGCATATATATATATGTATATGTATAAATATATACGCTCCATACACCATCCAGAGAGTTTCACTGTCTGGAGTGTTTCACTCTCTAGAGGGTTTTACTTTCTGGAGGGTTGCACTCTCTGGAGGGTTTCACTCTCTACAGGGTTTCACTCTCTGAAGGGTTTCACCTCTCTGGAGGGTTTCAATCTCTGAAGGGTTTCACTCTCTGAAGGGTTTTACTCTCTGGAGGGTTTCACTCTCTGGAGGGTTTCATTCTTTGGGGGTTTCACTATCTGGCGTGGTTCACTTTCTGGAGAGTTTCACTCTCTGGAGGATTTCACTCTCTGGAAGCTTTCACGTTCTGGAGGGTTTCACTCTCTGGAGGGTCTCACTCTGTGGGGGATTTCACTCTGCAGGGGTTTCTCTGAAGGGTTTCACTCTTTGGAGTTTTTCACACTCTGGAGGGTTTTGCTCATTTGAGGTTTTCACATTCTGGAGGGTTTCACTCTCTGGAGGTTTTCACTTTCTGGAGGGTTTCACTCATTGGAGGGTTTTACTCTCTGGAGGATTTCACCCTGAAGAGTTTCACTCTGTGGAGCGCACTCTCTGAAGAGTTTTACTATCTAAAGGGTTTCACTCTCTGTAGGATTTAACTCTCTGGAGTGTTTCTCTCTGGAGGGCTTCACTTTCTGTAGGGTTTCACTCTCCGGAGGGTTTCACTCCCTGGAGGGTTTCACTCTCTGGAGGGTTTCACTCTCTGAAGGGTTTCACTCTGGAGGGTTTTACTCTCTGAAGGGTTTCACTCTCTAAAGGGTTTCAATTTCTGGAGGGTTTCACTCTCTAAAGTGCACTCTCTGGAGGATTTCACTCTCTAGAGAGTTTCACTTCCTGGAGGGTTTCACTCTCTGGAGGGTTTTACTCTCTGGAGGGTTTTACTCTCTGGAGGGTTTTATTCTCTGGAGGGTTTCACTATCTGGCGTGGTTTACTTTCTGGAGAGTGTTACTCTCTGGAGAATTTCACTCTCTGGAAGCTTTCACTTTCTGGGAGGTTTCACTCTCTGGACGGTTTCACTCTCTGGAGGGTTTTACTCTCTGGGGGGTTTCATTTCCTGGGAGGGTTTCACTCTCTGGAGGGTTTCACTCTCTGGAGGGTTTCACTCCCTGGAGGGTTTCACTCTGGAGGGTTTTACTCTCTTAAGGGTTTCACTCTCTGGAGGGTTTCCATCTCTGGAGGGTTTCACTTTCTGAAGTGCACTCTATGGAGAATTTCACTCTCTAGAGAGTTTCACTTTGTAAAGGGTTTAACTCTCTGGAGGGTTTTACTCTCTGGAGGGTTTCACTCTCTGGAGGGTTTCACTCTCTGGAGGGTTTCATTCTTTGGGGGTTTCACTATCTGGCGTGGTTCACTTTCTGGAGAGTTTCACTCTCTGGAGGATTTCACTCTCTGGAAGCTTTCACTTTCTGGAGGGTTTCACTCTCTGGAGGGTCTCACTCTGTGGGGTTTTCACTCTGTAGGGGTTTCTCTGAAGGGTTTCACTCTTTGGAGTTTTTCACTCTCTGGAGGGTTTCACTCATTGGAGGTTTTTACATTCTGGAGGGTTTCACTCTCTGAAGGTTTTCACTTTCTGGAGGGTTTCACTCATTAGAGGGTTTCACTCTCTGGAGGATTTCACTCTGAAGAGTTTCACTCTGTGGAGTGCACTCTCTGAAGAGTTTTACTATCTGGAGGGTTTCACTCTCTGTAGGATTTAACTCTCTGGAGTGTTTCTCTCTGGAGGGCTTCACTTTCTGTAGGGTTTCACTCTCTGGGAGGTTTCACTCTCTGGACGGTTTCACTCTCTGGAGGGTTTCACTCTCTGAAGGGTTTCATTTCCTGGGAGGTTTCACTCTCTGGAGGGTTTCACTCTCCGGAGGGTTTCACTCCCTGGAGGGTTTCACTCTCTGGAGGGTTTCACTCTGGAGGTTTTTACTCTCTGAAGGATTTTACTCTCTGGAGGGTTTCAATTTCTGGAGGGTTTCACTCTCTAAAGTGCACTCTCTGGAGGATTTCACTCTCTAGAGAGTTTCACTTTCTGGAGGGTTTCACTCTCTGGAGTGTTTTACTCTCTGGAGGGTTTCACTCTCTGGAGGGTTTCACTCTCTGGAGGGTTTTACTCTCTGGGGGGTTTCATTTCCTGGGAGGGTTTCACTCTCTGGAGGGTTTCACTCTCCGGAGGGTTTCACTCCCTGGAGGGTTTCACTCTCTGGAGGGTTTCACTCTGGAGGGTTTTACTCTCTTAAGGGTTTCACTCTCTGGAGGGTTTCAATCTCTGAAGGGTTTCACTCTCTGAAGTGCACTCTATGGAGAATTTCACTCTCTAGAGAGTTTCACTTTCTAAAGGGTTTAACTCTCTGGAGGGTTTTACTCTCTGGAGGGTTTCACTCTCTGGAGGGTTTCATTCTTTGGGGGTTTCACTATCTGGCGTGGTTCACTTACTGGAGAGTTTTACTCTCTGGAGGATTTCACTCTCTGGAACCTTTCACTTTCTGGAGGGTTTCACTCTCTGGAGGGTCTCACTCTGTGGGGGGTTTCACTCTGTAGGGGTTTCTCTGAAGGGTTTCACTCTTTGGAGTTTTTCACTCTCCGGAGGGTTTTACTCATTGGAGGTTTTTTACATTCTGGGGGATTTCACTCTCTGAAGGTTTTCACTTTCTGGAGGGTTTGACTCATTGGAGGGTTTCACTCTCTGGAGGATTTCACTCTGAAGAGTTTCACTCTGTGGAGTGCACTCTCTGAAGAGTTTTACTATCTGGAGGGTTTCACTCTCTGTAGGATTTAACTCTCTGGAGTGTTTCTCTCTGGAGGGCCTCACTTTCTGTAGGGTTTCACTCTCTGGGAGGTTTCACTCTCTGGACGGTTTCACTCTCTGGAGGGTTTTACTCTCTGAAGGGTTTCATTCCCTGAGAGGTTTCACTCTCTGGAGGGTTTCACTCTCCGGAGGGTTTCACTCCCTGGAGGGTTTCACTCTCTAGAGGGTTTCACTCTGGAGGGTTTTACTCTCTGAAGGGTTTCACTCTCTGAAGGGTTTCAATTTCTGGAGGGTTTCACTCTCTAAAGTGCACTCTCTGGAGGATTTCACTCTCTAGAGAGTTTCACTTTCTGGAGGGTTTCACTCTCTGGAGTGTTTTACTCTCTGGAGGGTTTCACTCTCTGGAGGGTTTTATTCTCTGGGGGTTTCACTATCTGGCGTGGTTTACTTTCTGGAGAGTTTCACTCTCTAGAGACATTCACTCTCTGGAAGCTTTCACTTTCTGGGAGGTTTCACTTTCTGGACGGTTTCACTCTCTGGAGGGTTTTACTCTCTGGGGGGTTTCAATCCCTGGAGGGTTTCACTCTCTGGAGGGTTTCACTCTCTGAAGTGCACTCTCTGGAGGATTTCACTCTCTAGAGAGTTTTACTTTCTGGAGGGTTTCATACTCTGGAGGGTTTTACTCTCTGGAGGGTTTCACTCTCTGGAGGGTTTTATTCTCTGGGGGTTTCACTATCTGGCGTGGTTCACTTTCTGGAGAGTTTCACTCTCAGGGGAATTTCACTCTCTGGAAGCTTTCACTTTCTGGAAGGTTTCACTCTCTGGACGGTTTCACTCTCTGGAGGGTTTTACTCTCTGGGGGGTTTCATTCCCTGGGAGGTTTCACTCTCTGGAGGGTTTCACTCTCCGGAGGGTTTTACTCTCTGGAGGGTTTTACTCTCTGGAGGGTTTCACTCTGGAAGGTTTTACTCTCTGACGGGTTTCACTCTCTGGAGGGTTTCAATTTCTGGAGGGTTTCACTCTCTAAAGTGCACTCTCTGGAGGATTTCACTCTCTAGAGAGTTTCACTTTCTGGAGGGTTTCACTCTCTGGAGTGTTTTACTCTCTGGAGGGTTTCACTCTCTGGAGGGTTTTATTCTCTGGGGGTTTCACTATCTGGCGTGGTTCTCTTTCTGGAGAGTTTCACTCTCTAGAGAATTTCACTCTCTGGAAGCTTTCACTTTCTGGCAGGTTTCACTTTCTGGACGGTTTCACTCTCTGGAGGGTTTTACTCTCTGGGGGTTTCACTCCCTGGAGGGTTTCACTCTCTGGAGGGTTTTACTCTCTGGAGGGTGTTATTCCCTGGGAGGTTTCACTCTCTGGAGGGTTTTACTCTCCGGAGGGTTTCACTCCCTGGAGGGTTTCACTCTCTGGAGGGTATCACTCTGAAGGGTTTTACTCTTTGAAGGGTTTCACACTCTGCAGGGTTTCAATTTCTGGAGGGTTTCACTCTCTGAAGTGCACTCTCTGGAGGATTTCACTCTCTAGAGAGTTTTACTTTCTGGAGGGTTTCATACTCTGGAGGGTTTTACTCTCTGGAGGGTTTCACTCTGGAGGGTTTTATTCTCTGGGGGTTTCACTATCTGGCGTGGTTCACTTTCTGGAGAGTTTCACTCTCTGGGGAATTTCACTCTCTGGAAGCTTTCACTTTCTGGAAGGTTTTACTCTCTGGACGGTTTCACTCTCTGGAGGGTTTTACTGTCTGGGGGGTTTCATTCCCTGGGAGGTTTCACTCTCTGGAGGGTTTCACTCTCCGGAGGGTTTTACTCTCTGGAGGGTTTTACTCTCTGGAGGGTTTCACTCTGGAAGGTTTTACTCTCTGACGGGTTTCACTCTCTGGAGGGTTTCAATCTCTGGAGGGTTTCACTCTCTGAAGTGCACTCTCTGGAGAATTTCACTCTCTAGAGAGTTTCACTTTCTGGAGGGTTTCACTCTCTGGAGGGTTTTACTCTCTGGAGGGTTTCACTCTCTGGAGGGTTTCATTCTTTGGGGGTTTCACTATCTGGCGTGGTTCACTTTCTGGAGAGTTTCACTCTCTGGAGGATTTCACTCTCTGGAAGTTTTCACTTTCTGGAGGGTTTCACTCTCTGGAGGGTCTCACTCTGTGGGGTTTCACTCTGTAGGGGTTTCTCTGAAGGGTTTCACTCTTTGGAGTTTTTCACACTCTGGAGGGTTTTGCGCATTTGAGGTTTTCACATTCTGGAGGGTTTCACTCTCTGAAGGTTTTCACTTTCTGGAGGGTTTCACTCATCGGAGGGTTTCACTCTCTGGAGGATTTCACCCTGAAGAGTTTCACTCTGTGGAGCGCACTCTCTGAAGAGTTTTACTATCTGAAGGGTTTCACTCTCTGTAGGATTTAACTCTCTGGAGTGTTTCTCTCTGGAGGGCTTCACTTTCTGTAGGGTTTCACTCTCTGGGAGGTTTCACTCTCTGGACGGTTTCACTCTCTGGAGGGTTTTATTTTCTGGAAGGTTTCACTCTCTGGAGGGTTTCATTCTCTGGGGGTTTCACTATCTGGCGTGCTTCACTTTCTGAAGAGTTTCACTCTCTGGAGAATTTCACTCTCTGGAAACTTTTACTTTCTGGAGGGTTTCACTCTCTGGAGGGTCTCACTCTGTGAGGGGTTTCACTCTGAAGGGATTTCTCTGAAGGGTTTCACTCTTTCGAGTTTTTCACTCTCTGGAGGGTTTCACTCATTGGAGGTTTTCACATTCTGGAGGGTTTCACTTTTTGGAGGGTTTCACTCTCTGGAGGATTTCACTCTGAAGGGTTTCACTCTCTGGAGAGCACTCTCTAAAGGGTTTCACTATCCGGAGGGTTTTACTCTTTGTAGGGTTTCACTCTCTGTAGGATTTAACTCTCTGGAAGGTTTCACTCTCTGGAGGGCTTCACTTTCTGTGGGGTTTCTCTCTCTGGGATGGTTTCACTTTCTGCACGGTTTCACTCTCTGGAGGGTTTCACTCTCTGGAGGGTTTCATTCCCTGGGTTGTTTCACTCTCTGGAGGGTTTCACTCTCCGGAGGGTTTCACTTCCTGGAGGGTTTCACTTTCTGGAGGGTTTCACTCTGGAGGGTTTCACTCTCTGAAGGGTTTCACTCTCCGGAGGGTTTTACTCTCTGGAGGGTTTCACTCTTTGGAGGGTTTCATTCTCTGGGGGTTTCACTATCTGGCGTGCTTCACTTTCTGGAGAGTTTCACTCTCTGGAGAATTTCACTCTCTGGAAGCTTTCACTTTCTGTAGGGTTTCACTCTCTGGGAGGTTTCACTCTCTGGACGGTTGCACTCGCTGGAGGGTTTTACTCTCTGGAGGGTTTCATTCCCTGGGAGGTTTCACTCTCTGGAGGGTCTCACTCTGTGAGGGGTTTTACTCAGTAGGGGTTTCTCTGAAGGGTTTCACTCTTTGGAGTTTTTCACTCTCTGGAGGGTTTCACTCATTGGAAGTTTTCACATTCTGGAGGGTTTCACTTTTTGGAGGGTTTCACTCTCTGGAGGATTTCACTATGAAGGGTTTCACTCTCTGGAGAGCACTCTCTGAAGGGTTTCACTATCTGGAGGGTTTCACTCTTTGTAGGGTTTCACTCTCTGTAGGATTTAACTCTCTGGAAGGTTTCACTCTCTGGAGGGCTTCACTTTCTGTAGGGTTTCTCTCTCTGGGAGGTTTCACTCTCTGGACGGTTTCACTCTCTGGAGGGTTTCACTCTCTGGAGGGTTTCATTCCCTGGAAGGTTTCACTCTCTGGAGGGTTTCACTTTCCGGAGGTTTTCACTCCCTGGAGGGTTTCACTCTCTGGAGGGTTTCACTCTCTGGAGGGTTTCACCCTGTGGAGGGTTTCACTCTGTAAAGGGTTTTACTCTCTGAATGTTTTCACTTTCTTGAGGGTTTCACTCTCTAAAGGATTTTATTCTCTGGAGGATTTTACTCTGGAGTGAAACCCTCTCTGGAGATTTCACTCTCTGGGATATATCACTCTCTGGAGAGTTTCACTCTCTGGAGGGTTTCACTCTCTGGAGGATATCACTTTTTGGAGTGTTTAACTCTTTGAAGGGTTTCACTCTCTGGGTGGGTTTCTTTCTCTGAGGTATTACACTCTCTGGAGGGTTTCTTTTTCTGGAGGGTTTCACTCTGGAGGGTTTCACCCTAGAGGGTCTCACTTTCTGGAGGGTTTCACTCTCTGGAAGGTTTCACTCTCTGGATGGTTTCACTTCTAAGATTTTATTTATTTCAACAAAATCAAATTGAGTAAACTTTGAGACCGAAGTTGTTGCAGAAATCTTTCAAAATGACTGCCATTTTGCACGATTTGTGGACGGAAGTGGGTGATGACTATTTTTGGGCTTGGCTAATGTGTTAGGTATTGGTCTTTGTAATATTTAAAAAAGAAGAAGAATTCAATTACTTTTTTTCACAAAAAAGGGCAAACAAATTACTGATTTCTCCATGGACTTAAAATGATAAGCGGACCTTCCCGGTTGGAAACCGAACTGTACCCTGTATTTACTACACTTGAAATTACAACCACTAGGGGTGTGGGCTGCATCGGAAAGATCTCAAATTGTGGATAAGTTTGATACTTACTTTTTATTTTATTTTTTAAATCTTGCATTCCTGGACGTGAAACTCTTATTCATGATATATTTCTTAGCAATCCATTCCCTGTAAAGAAAAACTTGAAAAACCTTTAGATAACAGACCGATTTTGCAGCTTGTGACTGATGATGGAAAAATGCGATAATTTACATTAATGAAATATGTTTCATTAATATGTTTCATATGTATTTTTTACTTTCTTTTTACTGTCAAGAACGTCCATCTGCACCGGGGAAACCTGAAGTCTTTGAAACTGGTCTAAGTAACGTCATGGTTGTATGGTCTCCCCCAGGAGGTGATGGAGGTACTCCGATTCTCAAATACGTCATTACAATTGATGATATTACAACAAACAGAAAGAAGAAAATTGAGAAATCAGACGACTTAGGTTATTGCTTTTATAAAGCAAAATATTTGGAAATAAACCACATGTACAAGTTTCTTGTCGTTGCTGTAAATCGAGTTGGAGATAGCGTTCCAAGTGAAGAATCAGAAACCATAGAAATAAAGACCACTTAATCATGTTAATATATTCAAATTAAAGTTTATAAATCCCAGAAACAAAAATTTCGATGCTTGCTTTTTGCAAACTTTGTGATGCGTGAAAAGACAAACCGATAAAAGTCTCTAAAATGAAACTTGCAAACTGTAAATCTTGACATGAATTATCCTGATACCAGTGAGAATGCCTATGACATGTATATGGGCAGAGGCGTAACTGAAAGGCTGTGGGAGTGTTACTATTTCGTCGAGCAAACAAATGGCCCAGTTTTTAAACAAATTGTAGGAAAATTAATATGATTATACTTTTATGTTTTTATTTCTTCACAAAAAGACACAAATAATTTTGAAAATACATAATGCCATAGTTATTTTGTTATTTTCATGGCCGTACCCCCCAATTGGCCGGACACTCAGCTTAGTCTGACAGAGATGTATAGAATGTTAAATGTACTTGTATCAGAGTATATTTCAGTCATGCCCGATTCTGATTTATATTAGAATTATGTTCTCCCGACCGCCGACTCGGCATGATGCTATATATATATATATACAACATCAGCATACATGAGATTATAAAATAGTCTAGCATAAATAGCCTAGTCTAGCCTTTGCATACATGGCAAATTGGGAAAGAATTATGTCGTATGTACTATCCCTATTTCAATAGCTTAATCACAATATCATGCTTTTCTTATTAGTATTATCATTTGTATCCATATGTATTAGCAGCGATTTTTCTTTCCAATACTATCAGTATCAGGAACCTAATAGTATGCAGTCGTCTGCCAGAACGTATGTATGTGTGTATGTCTGTGACGCTTTTATTGTAATCACGTTATCTCTTGAACAGTACATCTATGCCATATGATATTTGACACGTACATGCATGCCATATGATATTTGACACATACAAAAATCATGACCCATATATAGCCCCTATTGTTTTTAGTATCGATATCGTATTAATGAGTGGGCAGGGTATAATAACAGCTTTTATTTTCAAAATAGATTTCTATTGTCAAAATGGACTGGAATAAAGCCTTCACATTTACCATTATACTCCTTTTTTGGTACTTAATAAACTATGTACCAGAATAGCAAGCAATAATTTTGTTAGCTATTCTGGTACAGTTTATTAAGTACCAAAAACAGAGTATAATGGTAATGTGAAGGCTTTATACCAGTCCATTTTGACAATAGAAATATATTTTGAAAATAAAAGCTGTTTAATGTAATAATCTTCAAGTGCTCATATTTTGATAACCATATATCTGTCTTGCATCTTCTTTGGCATATATACAGTGTTAGGGTTGGTGTAGATGCCCACGTAATAAAAAAATTAAAACTGTTCAAGATCAATTATATATAGATTGTGGGCGGGTATAATGTGGTTTTACTGAAAACAGCTTGTAAACACAGTATTTTCATTTCTTGATCATTTATTTCCACATTATGCAATATATACAAAAAATACTTACAAAAAACAAAACAAAAATTAAAGCACATTTGAATTTTGAATATAACAAAAAACGTAATTTTCTGGCCTTAATTGTTACCAGTATTACTAATACATTGGAATGAAAAGGAGAGAGAAAGAAGTTCAACACTTATTTTATAACTCTCCCCAAAACTACATGTAGATTAAATTACAACAAATACAACAGTAAAATAATGTCTTGTAAATATAACAGTGATTTAATTGTTACTAATTGTACTAATGATGATGGAACTAAACACATAAACATATAAACAGCAAAATATGACAATTGTGTATGTCTCTACTTACGTCCATAATTTCACATTTATAATTATTTTAAAAGATCCTTTCACTACTACATTGTTCTAGCTTATCTTTCAGTGAGTTCCATAGCTTAACTCCATAGATTGATATACACATTGTTTTTAAGGAAGTACGTGTAAAAACATGTTAAAAATTGTTATTTGTCTAGTAAAATAATGATTATTTCCTTCACAATTAAATAAACTGCAGATTTGGTGGTAAAGACCTTCTCTTTGCTCTAAAAAATATTATAGCAGTCTTAAAATCAGCCATATGTTTTTATTTTTCAAAGTATGTAAATCAATAAATAACTTATTAGTATGTTCATTATACCTAGTCTTGTAAACAATTCTTATTGCTTTATTTTGTAAAACATAAATTGGATGGACATTTGATTTAAACGTATTACCCAAAACCTCAGCGCAGTAATTAATATAAGGAAATACAAGTGAACTGTATAGTAATTCATAGATTCCGTTTCTAGTACGTTTTTGATCTTATACATTATTGCAATATTTTTGGCAATTTTACATTTTACTTTCTTAATATGATCCTTCAATGTAAACCACTATCAATTATTACGCCCAAAATTTGTGTTGAATATACTGGTTATCTATTCTTAGTATAATAGTATTGTGACATTGCCTCTTAGAAAATAACATGAAAATTGTCTTGCTAATGTTTAAAGATAATTTGTTCACCATAAACCATACTTTTAATTTTTCTAAATCCTTACAAAGACTCTTACACAAACTGTCAATATCACTGTCTGAACTAAATAAATTAGTGTCATCTGCAAAACAGTACAAATTTAGCTAGGTTTGAGACATTACATATAACATTAATGTATAACATAAATAATTTTGGTCCCAAAATGGACCCTTGGGGAACACCACATTTAATATTTAACAAATCAGAAGAGCAATCATCTATTTTAACAAACTGTTGCCTATCTGTGAGATAACTTAACACCTAATCATTTACAACCCCTCTGATACCATAAAAATGTAATTTCTGGGTAAGAAGAACATGATTAATAGTATCAAAAGCCTTTTTTTCAAATCTATGAAGACACCAATAGTATGCTTCTTCCTGTCAAGGTCTGAGGTTAGTTCCTCAATCCATTCCATAAGAGCCAAAACTGTAGACCTCTCTCTTCTAAAGCCCTACTGGCTGTTCACTAAAAGATCATGTTAATCATTAAAACTACCTAGTCTTTTTCAAATAACTTTTTTAATATTTTGGAGAACTGAGAAAGTATTGAGACTAAGACAGGTTTAAATTAGTATAAATATCCTTATTCCCTGCTTTATAAAGTGGTGCTACTTTAGCAATTTCATCTTCACTGGAAACACCCCATTAACAAAGGATTGATTACAAATATGAGTTAGTGGTTTCGTTATACAATTGGTAGCATTCTTGAGACAAAACAATAATATCATCACAATCTTTTGATTTCTTAGATTTGAAATGTGTAACTACACTTAAAATCGTTGCTTCATCAACTTTTTCAAGGAACATGGAAGACTCATTTCTTTTTGAAAAAAATTGATTGTTTTTTCCTCAGGAATAGGAATGTTTTTAGCTAAGTTTGGGCCAACATTAATACAAAAAATCGTTAAAACCATGTCCCTCTTATTTGTAATTTTACTACCATTATTAACAAAGCAATCTCGATATCTAGAAGACTGCTGTTTTCCTTTGATTATTTTATTCAATATTTTACATATTTCTTGACTGTCACTTCTACGCATATTTAACACTTTCTCAAAGTGCATCTTCTTTTTAAATATTTGTATTAACTTATTCTTTTGCCTTTTATATTTATCATCATTATACACTATACCTTAAAAATTTCCTATACATAGTGTTTATCTTCTTACATTCATTTTTAAGCCCTGTAGTGAGCCATGTTTATGCATGTTTCTTGACTTTGACAAATTCTCTTAAGAGGACAATACTGATTAAATAATACTGAGAAACGATTTATAAAACAGGAATATGCCTCACTAGCATTGACCTTGTCAAATACCTCTGTCCAAACCTCTTTTGACAATTTATTCTTTAAAGAGTCTAAGCTATCATTGCCCATATTTCTAACAAATCTATATTTATCTCTTGGCTTAGTTTTTAAATCTCTTCACCACTGCACCTGCAAAAACAGGTAGGTGGTCCCTGATATCATTGATAAGTAACCCTCTGCAAATAATATTTAAGAAATCATTAGTAAAAATGTTGTCTATCAGAGTAGCACAGGATTAATTATAAGGGGACGTAGTCCCTTTCTAGTAGGCTTAGTTATAAGTCCCTTGCTAAACATATCAAAAAATTCCTGAGTGCCTTTGTGATCACTTTATTTAAAAAGGTCTATATCATAATCACCACATACATCAATTTCCTTTTTAATAATACTTAGATTGTTCAGCAAGATATATAAATGGTTATTAAAGCTATCTAATTTAGTACCAGGTGCCCTATAAATACAAGTCACAGTAAGGTTTTTTTTATTTTTAATACATATTTCAATAGTTAAGATTTCCAGCACATTATCAATAGCGG
>JAIGNY010000051.1:0-125000 GCA_020152595.1 Chiridota heheva | reverse complement strand
CCCCTTCCCTCCCCATCGACTCTAAAAAAATACTACAAATAAATATAATAAAAGATAACAAAAGTATTACAATAACTTCAGAAGAAAAGCAGCCAGGTCAAAACAAATCTCAAAAAGAAATGTTTAGAAGAGACCAGACTCACCATATATTACATGTATGGGTTGTAAGATAATAAAAGAAAGACAATCAGATTCAATGTTTTACTTTTGCTTGTATATTTCAACTTGAAACTATATTTTGAATTTGGAAATTGTGTTACCGTTTTATACGAAAAAAGGGCAAGGTGGGGGTGAAGGGGGATCGCCCTGGTGAACGTACTCCCCTTTCGTGAGAAAGTTCCGGTTTGAAATCTAAAACAAAATAAACACCTGAAAGTTTGTATTTTGTTGCCCTTTTATTTTAAAAACGAAGCCCCTTTTAAATTCATGGCTACAGGCAGACGGGCCTGATAAGCAATCAGTAAGTTGATTTATTTCACCATGCACTGATTGTTTGGGAACTATTTTTTGTTCTCTTCATTTATGCAGAAGCTTTTTCAAACTTGTGTCTTTCCTAAAAAAACTGTAAATTAATGAAGAGTAACTTTCAATCGAATTGTTATAACAGCATTGAATTTTATCTTGTTTACATAAACTTTCTGGCATTATTTGTTTTTATTGCTGTAAGAATTAAAACAAATTGATTGAAGTTTTTCAACTTAAAGAGCTTTATTATACATTAAGAAATTCTCTTTTATACTCTTCATATTAAGAAACTTGTTTGAAAAAAAAAAAAACGATTATACCACTTTGTAGGAAAAGTTTCATATGAATGAGTTTATAAACTTCATTTGTTGGAAAATAGCTTTTGTCCAAAATGCATTTCTGCGTCACCAGTGTCCATGATTATCCTTCATCTACCACATATATAAAATATTCTGCAATAATCAAAATATTACATTGCATATATGAATTAGGTCAATGTTTTTATGCACACGTTTGGTCTTTAAATATCATTTTAGAATATGACATATGTTCGAGATATCCCGTTGCCCATTTTAGCCTCTACTTTGCATATGTTCTGGCAGTCTGTTGAGATATCAATATTCTGTCTAGAACAATCTCTCTGACTATTTTTATTTCTATATGAATCTCCAACTGTAACTCTAACTCTATGTCTCAATATCTCTCTCTTAAGCTTGACTTATTTAAATTCCTACTTTATTTATTCATTGAAAATATAATGGGATTAATACGCGTCATAAAACTTCGTGGAAAATCATCTTATTCACGATTCACCATTTCTGCATCCAAGAAAACTATGGAACCAGACCATGACTAAACGTCCGCAGGTATACAAGTGCCGTTAAATGTGATGACGTCAGCCAAGTTACACAAGTTAATAGATCGAGGATCTTTGCATGATGCACATTTTGATATTCATTTAATTCTTTTGAATATTTTCACTATGATATTTTACCTTTGTGACTTTAAGATTGGTATCCTTGAAATAAACATTCTTCCTTAAAATCCATCATGTCAAGAACCAATCACTTTTTGAGATTACTGAATGAGTTTGCTTAACTTCCTTGTGATAATTAAAACCATCATGTCACGAACCAATCACCTTTTGAGTTTTCTGAAAGAGTTTGCTTAATATTCTCTCTTGTGATAATTAAAACCATCATGTCACTAACCAATCACCTATTGAGTTTACTGGATGAGTTTGCTTAACGTTTATCCTTTGTGATAATTAAAACCATCATGTCACGAATCAATCACCTTTTGAGTTTACTGGATGAGTTTGCTTAAGGTTGTCCCTTGTGATAATTAAAACCATCATGTCACGAATCAATCACCTTTTGAGTTTACTGGATGAGTTTGCTTAAGGTTGTCCCTTGTAATAATTAAAACCATCATGTCACGAACCAATCACCTTTTGATTTTACTGAAGGAGTTTGCTTATTGATATACTCAAATAGTGTGAAAAATGTTCCTACCATTGTTTTATATTTTTGTGTAGTATTTTGGTATCAAAATGTATGATTTTTGAAGGAAATTGTTTCAATATTGTGTTCAGCTAATAGGAAACAAGAATGTTTTGTCTATTAAATTTTGTTTTTTCCCCTGTGCTGAACAGAAAATTTAGAACTGAAAGCAAAAATGAGTGAGCCAAGCGGTCAAAAAAAAAAACATAGATAACAACTCAATAAGTTTTGTATGTAAATGATATTTAAAAATAATAATAATCTTAATCCCTGGCATGTGCGAACATACCTCACAATTTCTTACTCTTAAAACATTTACTCCTATTGAATTTCTTTATGTTTGGGATAGGAATAATTTCTTGGTTCCTTTGTTAAAGTTAAAGTTTTTTTCTTCGAACTTCACTTATTAAATTCATTTCCACTTGATAAGAGAACCTCTGTTCGAGATCAATTTCTGGATTTCAATTCAGTTCGGTATTCTTAAAAATTTTCCTCTCTGTCTTCAGAAATTTATAAACTTAACTCTTTCTTATTTTTGTTCAATTGTCATGGTCTGGCTTGAGTTTACCCGTAGCTTTAAACATTGATCTTTCATTTTAAATAAGTTTATTTTCTCATCCACTGAGATAACTTAACACCTGTCTTGATATTCAGGCCTGTGTTTATCCGAGTCCACTTGGGACACACTTTTAATAGGTAACTAACTTTCACAAGCTTCTTCTCTGAAGTTCTTGTAGCAGCTAAAGTTACTGAAGCTGAAGCAATATTCCTGCCTGTTTGTGCCTCCTGGATAATTTGCATATTGATTTTTTAAATACAGTATTCACAAAAAAAATCCTTGCATACATTAATGATCAATTGCTTCTGACTTACTGCTATAGTTTTCAGAATCCCCCGACACACTTTAAATTGATCAAATGTGAGACAATTTGTGAGTGAAAAGATAATACAAATTCAGGCAATTGATTATAGAAATGATTAAAAACCTATAGAATTTCTCAAGTCAGCTAAAGCAGTTAAATTTGCTGTAGTATATTCTATGCTGAAGGTATTTTATAACTTCAAGTATGTGATATTGTGTCATTACCGTCATTGAATTATAATTCAACATGCTGTGACTTTATTAGTAGTTTTTCTTTTTCGTTTTTCCTCAAACCAAATTGTTTATTAGGCGTTTTTACACATATTAATAATAATTTCATTTCTTTGCAGCAGTTTTATTTCTAACTTGTTAACATATATGAGACAGTCTTTTTTAATATAAACTGTTAGTAGTGTTACTAATAGATAAAAGTAGCTATGAGTGTAATTGCATGATTTAAAAATACAATGGATAGTTGGATGATCTTAAGACAGTGTAAGAAGAAATATATTTGAACAATTCTGAAATAAAGTTAGGTATGAAATAATTTTTGTCCATTTCTGATGTTCGTAGAAACCTGCTCTGTGTTCTGGTGAATAATTATTTTGTTGTTGATTGTTGACGGTTCTTAAACCTCTTTGTAAGTCCATAATATATATTTAAATGGACACAGTTTTAAAGAAATGTGCATTCTTGGTTACAAAATTAAAATTTCAAAATTATAACCATAAATAAGGGAACGACACTTAGTTATAAACTTCTCTCTAAGATTCCTTAATTTTACCTCCACAATCAAAGAAACAAGTAATATTTTTAAAATTCAAATTTAATTGAAAAAAAGGTATTTAAGGCATGGCAATATACTTGAGTATGCATACATGCAGGTGCACTATACTTGGCAAATTGGTCTAAATGGGTACTTAATATGGTGTCCGACTCCATTCCCATCGTAATATTCTTAAGTGTCCACTTAAATGAAATATCTACAATCAATTTTATTTACATAGAAACGTTTACCGATTCATATAGCTACGACTTCTATTTGTCAGAATATAAGGGCTCTTAATTGCTTGATATCAACCGTCTTTATGACAAAACAAATTGTCTGATAAGAACAAACCTATGGAAAACTTACGCAGTATGGTAATAAAGAAAAAGTATTTTGTTGTTCGTGTATCATCTTAATAGAATATGCATTGCAGTGAAGCAAATGGGGTATATACCTATACTAGCATATATTGTATATTTGAAATTTTAGTATCTCAAGTTTTCAATTTTTTCAATCGGGTTAAAAATTATAAGTCTTATATCTAATTAGCTTTTAGTGCATTCTGATAAAAAAAAATCTTCTTCAGTTCTGATATATTTCCAAGTTTATATTTAGTGTGAACAATGACTGCTAGCTATGCAGAGCAAAGTTAGAATACATTGTTAAGAAACTCAAAAGTTAAAACAGTTTTTGTACCAAGATTGTCAAATAGAAAGGGTGATGTATCTTAAAATGGGGTTTTTAATAATTATGTACATCTAACAAAACTTTAATCTAAGATAAATACTAAGTGACCAAACGCAGCTTCATTTCCGTGAATTTTAGTGAGTATATTGATTTATTAATGAACGCCAATGCATTCCATCGCATAATGAAGAAGATCCTCCTTGTACGTATCGGCCGTTGAGATATGCAAGGCTGCAGTCATTAAACCACCACGCACCTGGTCTAAGCGTTGCACATGATGTACCAAACCAGTTATCATTGTCTCGATCCCTGGTAGAAAACTGTTGGTTGTTGTTTTATGGTGGTACATGTATCATGCTGTCTCCTGCAAGAAATACGTCAAACGAACCACATTCAATAGAGGCTTAAAAATCATCATGATTCAGATATTTTCTTACCAAAATCAAACCTATAGATATGTGTTTATACTTTGTTGAATCTATGTTATCGGCAATCTAGTATTCAGTTATGTGGGGAAGGAAACGTCACCGAAAGGAGTGCCAATTGACTATTATTTGAACGAATTTTGACCAAATCCATTGTTAGGATAATGTTCTGACAACAAAAAATATGGTTAAAAGTTTTGTTCCTCGTCCACATTTTGTGTCAAATATCTAGAATGACCCTTTTTCATAAAGAAAAATGGTCATTTTCGTTGTGATTTAACTAGCTTTATTGTTTGGTGAAGTATCGAGGTGTCACTTTTAAAGGCCAGTTATCGTGTTTACGTGGAATATACAATAAAATTGAATTGTTTTGGATAGCTTTAAATATTTGCACATATATTGATAAGCTAATCAATAACCGCCGTGGAAGTGACGTTAGTTGTATTCCTTACAAAAAACCCAGATTTGTTCAAATTTTCACTTTTTCCACCAAAACCTTCATATAAGAATGAAAATCACCCTTGCTTTTCTACCTTTGAACCCATACTTTACCATTATATGACAACCATTAGCATACATTGACAACACTTTAATTTTCGGCGTATCAAGCAATTTTGTTGATACGAGATTCCTTCTTTAAATATGATATAGTCTCTGATTGCACAAAATATTTTTAAATTTCAAATGAGAGAAAATGTATTTTAGATCAAATGGCCAGAAAATGAATGAATGAGCCAGTTGTTTAGCAATTAGTAATTGAATAAGATAGGGGCATGATGAGAATTACGTCAAGGAATTGTGGCAACGAATATGTGGTTGGTATGTGGTTTTGAATGTAATTTTATTTCAAAGATATATTGAACCATCGAACTGTTTTTCGAAGCTTTGTGTGGGATAGGATGTATGAGAAAAATTGATGGATGAAAAGATTCATCATACATTATATACAGTCATCAATATAAAGTGATGTTATAATAAAAGTTGTCATGGAATAATTACCTACAATTAATGCTTTGGTCTGCATTTTTTAGTTCCTGAATACATCTGTGATGGTGTGTGATCAGATCTGATTTATTCGGAATGCTTATTGACAAACATCTCATTTTTATATGATGTGAATATAAAATCCATTAAATTTCTGAATCTTCCGGTTCCAAATATTCAGGTTCTTAACATATTGTTAGGAGTGTTTATGTTTTGTTTTTTGTGGAGAGGTACAATCGGTAACAAATCAAGTCATTTTTGAACGTAAGTGAGATTGGGTATGGAGGAGCACTGAGCACCTGGAACGCACAATGTTAAGAGTTTTAAGTAGAGGCCCTGTGTAGGCAAACTTTGAAAAGCTTCAATGAAAAAGGGTAGGACCTTTGGATTCCTCAATAGTAACCATGAAATGGTGAGATGAAGAGGAACTATTGTAATTCAAAAAGCGTACACCAGTTAATGGGGCCCCTAGATTAATGAAAATCTTTATCTGGTAAATGATGGAATGAGTGAATATATCATGAGTGAATGTATATGTATATCATATACATGCTGCAATTTTTAGACTGTTGGATTATTGAAAGCTGTGTGGATAAAACTGTGTATTAATTATGCAGCTTTTGTATTAAAGTGCTGGTATTCTTCTACTACGATGTGCAATGCATGGGGATATTTGAACAATTAGCACGATATAACAACAAGATATAATGTAAACAAAGTCTTGCAGACGGAGCAGTGGATAAGGCAGGATTGTTGAAGACTGGTTTTTAGAATAGGAACCAAAATGGGTGGACTCAGTGCCAGATTACGCCTGATTGTGGCGAGCAATGAATCCACGGTTCTGTATCGCTCGTGTTTCTGTAATGACTTATGGGATTGGGGTAGGGTTAATCCAGGATGGCCAGGTCCCTTCAAATCCGCCATTGGGCAGAGTGATATATATAAGGTGAGTAAGGGAATCATTGTTGGTTGGTCAAGCAAAGCTAGTAGCCTGGGTGATTATATATCAGGATAGGAAGGTGAGATGTGTTCAATATTAAACTGTGCTGAATTGCTACAGGATATATAAAGATGATATTTATTGCAAATCGATAGGTAGTGTGCATGTTGGATCGAAAGGATGTATTTCGGCGGCTTGGGTTGGTTGTTCAAGCTTTGGTGGGTTGATGTATGGATGGTGATGATTGTATAGGTGGGTGAAGTTTGTATGGTTGGGTATAGCTTGCATGGGTGGGTGAGGCTTATTGTGGGTGGATGAGGCTTGTTTGGGTAAGTGAAGCTTGCATGGGTGGGTGTGACGTGTGTGGGTGGGTGAGTCATTTGTGGGTGGATGAGGCTTGTGTGAGTGGGTGTGACTTGGATGAGTGGGTGAGGCGTTGTGGTTGGATAAGGCTTGTATGAGTGGGTGAAGCGTGTATGGATGGGTGTGACGTGTGTGGGTGGGTGAGTCATTTGTGGGTGGATGAGGCTTGTGTGAGTGGGTGTGACTTGGATGAGTGGGTGAGGCGTTGTGGTTGGATAAGGCTTGTATGAGTGGGTGAAGCGTGTATGGATGGGTGTGACTTGGATGGGTGGGTGAAGCATTTGTGGATGGATAAGGCTTGATGTGGGTGGGCGAAGCTGGTAGGTGTGATGGTTCGTGTGAGTGTGCTCGTGTGGGCGTGACTCGTGTGGGCGTGGCTCGTGTGGGTGTGGCTCGTGTGGATGTGGATCGTGTGGGTGTGGCTTGAATGATTGTAGCTCGTATGAGTGTGGCTCGGATGGCTGTGGCTCGTGTGGGTGTAACTTGAATGATTGTAGCTCGTATGGGTGTGGCTCGGATGGATGTGTCTTGTGTGGGTGTGGCTTGAATGATTGTAGCTCGTATGGGTGTGGCTCGGATGGATGTGGCTCGTGTGGGTGTGTCTTGAATGATTGTAGCTCGTATGGGTGTGGCTTGGATGGCTGTGGCTCGTGTGAGTATGGCTCGTGTAGGGAGGCTCGCGTATGGGTGTTTAGTTTGTGTGGGTGGGTTAGGTTTGTGCGGATGGGTTAGGTTTATGTGACACCTTGTTTGGCGCTTGCATGGGTTGGTAAGGCTTGAGTGAGTGGATGAGGCTTAGATTTGTGAATGAGGCTTGAATGGGTTTTTTGAGTCTTAGATGGATGGGTGGATCTTGGTGGGTAAGTGAGGACACTGGCAAAGGTGGGTGGGAGAGTTGAGGGTGGACATTACTGAGGCTTACCTTGGTGAGACTTGTGATTGATTGAGAAGGAGACGGGAAGGGGAACTTAGGTGGAGACGTCTATTGGTGGGCCGAGTTAAATACGTGAGGCTGAATTGAGTGGGTGGGTGAGGCAATGTTAAATGGGATGTCTAGCCTCACTTGGGTGTGTAAGATCTATTAGCTGGATGGGTGTGTGAATGAAGCTAAGTTGAGTCATTTTTAGCTGGATGGTTGAGGCCAAAACGAGGTTATTGTGGAGATTGAGGGGTTGAAGATTTTTTAGGGTCACGAAAAGGCGAACAGTTATATGGCTGGATTAGGCTAACCTGTGCGTATGTGGATAGAAAAAAGGGATGTTTGTTGACTAATCTTCGGTGAGTAGACTAACTGATTGTTATAAGTTTGCGAGTGCGGAAATGCGGCTAAATAGAGTGACTGAATGGTATCTGGGCATCAGTCAAAAAGCATACTTGTTGACAATTCCTTAGATTCAAAGCTTCAGGGCTTTGTTTTAGGATCCCAGGAAGCATACTGCAGCCCCCACTGTTTCAGAAACAAAATTAATTTCTTTTCTGTCATGAAATAATCAATAAAACGTTTTTCTTTACCATTTAGCTGGCGATTTCCTATACAAAAAATGCTACAAAGTGTTTAATTTTCCTCCAGAAAAAGATAAATCCATAGATCTTCAGGGATTTGGGGCGAGATTCGGGGTGACAAAATGTACTGTCTGAAAATGGTGGAATGACCTATGCTCCAATGGTCACTCCCTAATGTTTTTTATATAGAATTTGATAGAAAGTATGACAATTGTTCAAGCATTTTACCAACACGACGTGAATACTCCCCTAAAATGTTAATGCGTTCACACTCCCCTAAAATGTTAATGCGTTCACACTCCCCTAAAATGTTAATGCGTTCACACTCCCATAAAATGTTAACTGGTTAATTCCTTCACACGTATATGTGACTTCAAATATTAGTTATAATAAGCGGATTACACCATTTTCAGATAAGTTTGTTTTAATCTTGATTGTTTTGAGATAAAAACATAACTAGGTAAAATTCAAGAGACGGCTTGGTTAAGGATTAAAATTCATATTGTGTACCTGCATTTCCACCAGTAAAAGAACCCAAAGAAAGTCTATAGTTATCCGTTTCTGGTCCAACAGAGAAACTGCGGTAAATAGCGTATTTGCTAGCGTTGCTCCAGTCTTCAAGATCTACTCGTAGTTGGTAAATTCCCTGTCGTGTCAGTGAATGTAACTTGTCGTTACCCATCCAGAATTCTGCATTCAAATCTCCAAATCCAGCCTTGTAGTCTGTCCAATACAAGTAGAAATCCTGTGAACCATCTTGTCGCCGTTGGATTACCTTCAAAGACAATTATGACAAAATATCAAATTTTGCAAAAAGTATGGCTAGAATAAACAGACCTAGCACTACAACATACAGGGTGACAAGAATTTGTTTAAAAAAAATTCCCTCTGCATTAAAGTTCGTTCCTTCCATAATGGTAAAATTTCACAACAAGGAGGAAAACGTAACCAACGTTAATCTACAAGTTATGTGTAAGAGGTATAAAAAATATATTAGAAACAACATTTTCAACCTGTTTTATTCATTTAATCACCTTAGATGTTGATAAAGATGCCTGATACAGAAGTATATTTTGTATCAATGTAAATCGACATTTAAATATATGTCGACTTCCCTTATATCCCTCGTTGGCGACTATCCTGGCGCCAGCGATGGTCGTAAAATCCCCCGTCTGGGAATCTTGTTTTGTAGTCCGTTCCGTAAGCAACGAAATTCTCGCATTTCAGCTTCTTTTCAGCCTCTCTACCAGAAAAGCTAGCTAGTCCGTCGAGCAAATTCTGACGCAACTGCTGCGGTCCTAAACAAAAATTACCACCATTGGTACACACGATCTCAGGCATCTGACCAGGATTTTTCATGGGGGATGCGTTCTCGCTGTAGAATTTCCCAATTTCACATTAATTATAGGGAGGTATATGACATTAGTGTACCGCGGTCGCGAACGCTCCCGTCGCACCCCTCAGCTTCCATACGGCCCGGGCTTGGATCTAGTCATGCTACAGAATACGTTATAAATAAAAGATACTCACTGTCCATCCTCCACCGTCTGTTTCCATATCGCAATACACACGGAAAGAAGGTCCAATTGTATAAACACCACTTTCATTCTTACCATCATAGTCTCGTAAAGTTGTACAATCTTTAAGGACTGTAGCAACTGTTTTATGCAGCATGAAAAGGAAATGAAAAAGAAGGTAACAGGACTTTAAATCTAATTGTTAAGGTAATTAGTGAATGCAGTATCTCTTAGTGAATATTTTAGTGAATCTCTCTTTTCTTGACAAAGATCAAATAGGTGATAAGAGAGTGATATCATCGGAGGTTATCTCATTTCCCACCTTACTACTTACTATCATTACAACATGAATTCTGTAGTAGTAAAACTGTTTTTTGCCAGAGAGGTGTCTCCGCAGATCTGATATTCAGTGAGCATTTGAAGATTCTTAAGCCTCTCTAACATAAACTTTTTCCAATTTTAAGATTTCTGCAATTATTTACACAGCATCCTGGCTTCAAAAATGTATGACATGAGATTGTCACAAACGAATTGTCACAAATGTAGTATCAGGCCAACTACTTAGCATCCGCATTCGTTTGCAGCCAAATTTTCTAAACGTATAATACAAAAAACGCCATGGTAAGCAACAACAAATGTAAAGCATTTTCTTATAAGTGACAACAATATAAGATAGTTGGTAACCACTTCAACAGCGCTTTTGCTCAACATTGGCATATCGTTGCTTAGCGAGTCAGATCAATATTGATGATGTTACAAGCCTGCAACCGACTATCTACCGACAAAGTGTTATCATTTTTTTTTAATACGTTACCCTTTTCACCTATACTGTTAAGTTGAAGCAATAGCATAATATTTCTATTGTTCCTCACATTTTCTTACCTTCATTACAGATGCTTCCATTCCATCCAGGAGGACAATCACATAAAAATGTATATTGAAATGTATGACAGGTGGCCCCATTTATGCAAGGATTACTTGCACATTCGTCAATTTCTAATAAAATAAGTAAAATGTTAATGAAATGATAAACAGCAAAAGGTGTACATCTCATGGCCTTATACTCGCCAGTGTATTTATGAATCAATCGGTAACAATTGAAAACAGTCGGTAAAATATTCTCTACTTGGCGAATTCTAATAATTACTGAAAACATAGATTTGTTCTGGTTTTAAAGATTTTTTGAATAAACACGATGGTAATATAAGAAATGGCATTAAAATGATATACCGTCCGGGACGCGTCTTTTTTTTTCTCCAGACCAGAATTGCCATTACAGATTTTTTCAGCCAATCATACACAAGAATGACAATGACGTAAGTAAATATGAATATTTATATGCAACATTAGGACGTTCAACGTTGCATATTCATATATGTTGGAAGACACCACCTGAACTGCTGTATATATATATGCTACGATTAATGAATGGTTTTTTTTAAAGTAAATTTCGCAACTGTCAAATTATTTGAGTGAAAATGACTAAGATTTAAAACTTCCAAGTAGCCATTTCTAGTACTTTTGGCTGTCATTACGTCATGTTTGTGCAAATTGCAAAGGCATATCCAGAAACTAGGATGCATGTTGCACGCTTCCCCAGTGTAAACTTGAAAAATGTTGTCCAAAAAGGAAAATAATATGGGATTTAGGAAGTTAGGGCCTAATAAAACAAATAATGAAGCTCATTACGACTACGCACTCCACCTTAAAAAAGGGAGCTCTCAATATAGTTACTCCTATACTCCATAGTGCAAACACTGCTGTAAGTTTAATGCAAGGGAAAGTCGCTTAACTACTACTTTATAAATTATGTCTTAATTTTCATACAAGGAGCGAGTGTTAGAACTTAGCAAAACATATTAAGAACATATATGTGTAAGTGTATATGTGAGTGATACTTTAATATTAAAGTATGGATATTTTAGAATTTGATTCTATAGATCTATTTTCCAGACATTTTGAGTGTAGCAAATATATATCCATTTACCTTACAATTCCTCCTCGTTACTCAATTCCTTTTTTCTTAATTTTGCTTTCGGTTTGTATACGATTATGAATCAATGCTTTTTTACATATTGTGGGTTGGAGGCAAGTTTTGTTGTCGGTAACTTTGAATATTAGAGGTCGAGAGCACCTCTAGGATAACATTTTAGCTGTACACCACTGCTATGTACCAACCTTTGCATGTTTCCCCTTCCATTCCGGGCACACAAGAACAGGTGAAATTCCCTAGTGGACTTTTATACACTTCATTTCCTTTGCCATTGTTGTCGTACTTAGCGCAATCTTGAAATTCTGGTGGAAAATACGAAAGTTTAGTTTTGAATATGAAGTTAACATAGTCAATTTTCAAGAAGAAAAACATAAAAAATCATTTTAAAACTCGTTATATCTTAAATTATTACTTCATTGGAACAAAACGATAAACTGCAGTTCACTGGAAAACAGTACAAATTTGAATATTACATGTATATATATATATATATATATATATATATATATATATATATATATATATATATATATATATATATATATATATATATATATATATATATATATATATATATATATATATATATATATATATATATATATATATATATATATATATATATATATGACTGAAATATTCCACTTGTGTTTATGAGAATATTTAAAGAAACACATAAATGCAGAGAAACGTTTCTATATCAATTTTCTTTATTTCAAACAGAAAAAAAAAGTTATATGTGGAATGATATTTTCCATATCCGACACAAAATTTAAAATGAGATGGTATACCTTTTCGACATTGCACTTTATTAGCGTTTGAAAAACTGAAGTGTCTAAGAATGTCTTCACAAGCGGGTCCATTCCAACATGTATTATTGACACATTCATCTGCAAAATACAAGAAAAAGAAAAATGTCTTTTTGTTTTGTTTCTAATAGGAACAATAATCTATTTTGTAAACACTATTTAAACGAAACGAGCAATAATCAAAACAAGAATGAAATCCACAGAGTTGTTGATATTATCACCTTTTATTATGCAATAACATTCCTAATACACAAATAATTTTACAAGCATTTAATTTAAGAGCACATAACTCGGCTAAAGACTTGTGGATATTCACAGGAATGTGGATTATTCTGCCTGTCAAACTTAGGCTTTGATCTCATAAAAATGGATTATATTTTATTATACAGTTGGTAAAGGTTTATTAAAGTGAGTCATATGGGAACAAACTATGAACTTTTGACTTCTCAAACTACAAACATAGCCCTATCAAAAAGGCTGGTCGCGGCCGTAGACCTCGGAATAAAGACGACCTAAGGTCCAAATAAAGGCTTTGGCAAATTCTTTCAATTCAATTGCCATTTTGCAATGATACGAGTTTGGTATGACCAAATCGCCAAGTGTTCCAGCACTCTAAAAACGAATACAATGTCAATACATATAGTGTCTCCATTACTTCACATTTAATCCTATCCCTGCCCAGTCCTTCAGTTCCATCAGGGAGATTTTCTGGTTCTATTCAGTCACAAAGAATATAATGTGCTTGCGTATTCAAGTATACGTCAATCCAGGAGTTTGTTATTCGCAATTCCTACATTATTATATTACAATGTATACAACTCACAGGCCCGAAATAATCTTTCTTCTCACACATTTTGTTCACCTTTTTCTATTTGGTAGTGCCCAACACATATTGTAATACAGCCGAAAACAACATTTTGTGTTATGTGGAGTATGGAATCAAAGCATTAATAAATTGTCATCAGTGTGCAACAAATACTTTATTTTAGTGACATATATCAAATACTATACATGTAGATCATATGAGCTGTGACGTTTGACCTTTCCATATCACAAACAAAAATTAATATTTTATTAATGGGAAACACTTGTCACCATCTGGCACCCATCTTTGTACCTTTTGCGCTTAATTTGACATACAATTGTTACACATGCATTTTAAGCCGTACCCTTCATATTTGACATTTTGACCTCTTTTTATATGTAAATTAAGTAATGATAAAGTATTACACCTATATTATTATTATTATTATTTATTTCATTTCATATAGCGCATGCCATAACATGGTTTTCGGCTGCGCTTTACAATTGAAATACAAATATAGAAAAAAAAAATATAATCATGTACGTATAAATATCAAAATCGGATAAAGGAAAATACAATACTCATATCAAAACTACAGTAAAAAGTTGAATATAAAAAGTAATTTGGAAATCGATAAAATGGTTTAGAAAAATATTACTTTGTATAAATGGTATATAACACTGGATATAAAAAAGATACAAATGTGTAAAATGCAATTTCAATAATTGAGAAGGGAATAGATGTGTCTTCAGCTGCCTTTTAAAAATGTTTACATTGGGAGAAAGTTTGATGTTATTTGGAAGTTTGTTCCAAAGTTCTGCTCCTGCAACACTAATAGCTCTTGAGGCAAATGTTTTACGCTGAGTACGTGGAATCACCAATTTGTAGGCAACATTACAGGAGCGGAGGGATCTGGTTGAATTAGTGGCTAATGAAAATTTACACCTAAGGTAATCTGGGGCCGACTTTTCAACAACAGACTTGTATATCAGGGTCAACACTTTATGAATAATTCGGGACTTGATAGGAGCCAATGTAAATCACGCAGTGCCTGAGAGGCACTTTCTCTTCTCCCTCTTCTCAAAACTAGCTTTGCTGCCATATTCTGTATTCGTTGTAACTTAGCAATATCAAAATCAGGCGTATTTAAGAAAATAGAATTTATGTAATCCAAGTGGCTGATAACTAATCCTAACACAATAGCGTGACATGCATCAAATGTTAGTACATTTCTTATGCTACGAACTAGTCTGAGATTAGCCATGGCAGCCCTGCACCTTGCACTGATCTGAGTTTTGAATGCCAAATTTGTATCTAAATGAACCCCTAAATATTTCACACAAGTGGCAGCTTTCACAATTCCACCATTGATAGGGACACTGTCAACAAGGCATTTGGATAACATTTGTCTTGACCCGAACTGTATAAATTCAGTTTTCGTGTCGTTAAGTTTGAGTCTATTTTGATCCATCCAGATTTTAACTTGCTGCATGGTGTGTGATATTTCATTTTTGACTCTAGTGGCATCCTGAATGGTAGGTTGGTGAGATTGCTTAATCGCATGATCATCAGCGTACCCGTGCAGTTGAAAGCAATTAGGAATGACATATTGCAATGTACTAGCATACATTGAATATAAAACGGGTCCCAAGAGACTCCCTTGTGGAACACTGAAATCTAATGGTTTGTAGGTTGAATAAGAATTATTAAACTTAACACAGCACCTTCTGCATGACAAATAGTCAGTAAACCATTTTCGTGACAATTGGTCTACACCATATTGAGCAGACAACACTTTATATGAATGGGCTTCGTTGTACAAGATTGAGCAGGTTAATGCAAAAATCTGTATTTGACCTTTGACCTTTAAACTTGGTGCTTGAATATGTAGTAGGGTAAGTTTACCCAATAAGTGGTTCAGATTGGTGCAGTAGATTTTGAGTTATACCTGATACAATTTTGTGTACACGCAATCGCAACTTAACACCTACCTATACCAGTACAGCACACATTCACTCACGTGCAGACAAAATCTCCACTTTTGACCGTAGCACTATCTCACAAAAGTTAGACCATTTACCCTTATTATGAGGTTATCATGTCTAACCTCCCATCAGTGGCGTTGTTGCAGGGGGAAGGCGGCAACTTCCCCAAGCGAGCATTATTTTTGCATAGGGCGCCAAATTGTAAAGGGCGACGAAAGATAAAGTGAATGAAGTAAGAAAGAAAGTAACAGCATTATTTAAAGCGTCTTTTTTTGTGTAAAATTGAGCTTCTCTCAAATTATGATTAAGTACCCGTATGGGCGCAATACCATCACTGTTAACAAGAGTGTAGGAAGCGTCATTTTTTGTGTAAAATTGAGCTTCTCTAAAATTATGATTAATTACCGGTATGGGCGCAATACCATCACTGAGTTGCGCTCAGGAATGTATCTATGAATTTCAATAAGAATCAGTCCTAAACCCCACCCCTCCCAAAGTAGAGTATTCAAATTCATTTATTTTCAAGACTACGAGAGGGACACTCTTTAATTTTGAAGCCTACGGACTTTTTACTTGCATGTATTTTCAGTGGCCCCTCTGCAAATTCCTACCCCTTAAACTTTAAATTTAGGTCTATTTACGTAACTGCAGCTATCTTTAAAATGTTCATGAAGTAATATAGTATTTGATATGATTGATGGGAATTTCATTTTATGTCCTGCAATTAATATGTCGTGCAATTAGTATTACTCAAATTGGTGACCAATGCTAATTCCTTAAGTGATATAATTATTATAATATATATATATATATATATATATATATATATATATATATATATATATATATATATATATATATATATATATATATATATATATATATATATATATATATATATATATATATATATATATATATATATATATATATATATATATATATATATATATATATATATATATATATATATATATATATATATATATATATATATATATATATATATATATATATATATATATATATATATATATATATATATATATATATATATATATATATATATAAATGATAAGATATACGACCTCTCTGAGGTTTAATGATACTTTCATAATCCAACTGTGCTATAAAATATAACGCAAAATATTTCGGTCTGTCTTCAGACCTTCTTCAGTTGCAATTGATGTGTGTGTAAGAAATAGAGTGCAAGTATTAGGTATTATTTCTGAACCATGTGTAGTTGCTCAAGTGTGCTAAATCCTTATTAATCCTGTTAGATGGTTTTTAAGTTTGATAATCATCTTTAATTCCATTGATGTGCGTTGGTGTAACAAAGAAGCCTCCAAAAAGAATGACGAACTTGAGATCTGACAGACTGTATAGAGGCAGATTGAAGTGGGAAGCCACAGAAGAGCCAGGAGAATTGTTGCAAATAGTATGCCCATGGGTATTAAATCTAAGTCTGAATGTAGTACTGCTTTCACCTACGTATGCAATAAGGGGGAATTTTTGGCAGTACAGATAATAAATCATATTGCAGCTGTCACAATTAAACTTCCCAGGTTTATATATATATATATATAAAAATATATATATATATATGTATATATATATAATTATATATATATATATATATATATATATATATATATATATATATATATATATATATATATATATATTATATTTATATATATATATATATATATATATATATATATATATATATATATATATATATATATATATATATATATATATATATATATATATATATATATATATAATATATAAATATCTATATTTGTGTGTGTGTGTGTGTGTGGGTGAGTGTGTGGGTGGGTGGGTTTGTGTCACACAACATACTGTACATCACAAAATATTCCAATCTTTCGTGTTCTGCTTGGAAAAGTATCCCAAACTGGTCGCTTGTACCATAAGTTTCAACGGGGTAGATGATTAGTTATATGCTACCTTGATTACCTGGTACCTTGATTGCCTTGTACGGACTTTTAAAGTTAAAAAGAAAAATCAAGCCATATAGACAGTCGGGAATCTGACCTCTCCCTGAGACCGTTAATGAGTAAATTTCATTTTGCGGACGCCGTGACCTAAGAAGCACTTCCGGTTTTGTAAAAAGGATGGCTTACGATCTAAAATCTGTCACTCATTTTTGCAAATGAGGTTATGAATATTTACATTTATGCAAGAACTTTGGACAAATTGTTTCTATATATGGGAACTATTATCTGACGTTTAAAAAGAAGCCCCGCCTGCTTGTCGATCAATTTTCTCGTGGATTTCCGAACTTGGATATGTAAGCTCAAGAATTTGGCTGAAACCAAGCAGGTAATTTCCTATTTTAAACTTTGGCGTATTATAATTCGGATGATTAATTGAATATCTTTGTAGTGTAAAAAAGGGTTTGAAATTACACATATATCAAATTCATCCATGTTTATGAATAAGAAAGTACTTATTTTGAAGTCTGATCTCGACCGTGATTTTACGTGAGATAAAACCCTAAACAAAGCCTAATGTTATCGTTAACGTTAAACGGTAACGGTAGGCTGTTAGGCCTACAAGATTTTGTCAGTGACTTATCTAAGTTACTGTGCACTGTTTGCAGTAGGTCCTCTGTGACTTCAGAGTATTTTGCACCGATCATGGAAGTTGTAAACACTTCAGAAACAATAATCGGCATGGTCTCTATCAATTTGAAGCTTCTACTAGTCCAAGACCAACTAATAAATCATTAATTGGATTATTTTAAATTTAGGCCGGCCTAGGCCCTATATATTTTTTAATGCAGCTTACAATTGTATAGGCCTATCATAAATGTGTGATACTAATTCAGTTACTATGAAGCTGGGCAGCCGTGACAAATAATATGAACTAGGCGCTAGGCATACCCTAACCTAACCCACACAATTTTTATGGCTGGCTTGAGTCACCGATTGTCCTACTCATTAATACTGGAAAGTTTGTTTCCTCATTCATGCCAAAGATTTACGCCAGGAACTTCTGAATGTTTTTATTTACGCCACACCAGATATTCTGGCTTAATGTACTTTACTGCTTTTGTCAACTTTTAAAGCCCAATTACGCTGAAGCATTTAAAAACTGCCCATGCATGCTCCACACCGAGTCGCCGAAGATCTTCGGCGTAATGCACTTGTCAATTGTATGACCCACCCCACTACCCCCGGCATGGGTGAGTCAAAGGTGGGTCACTGCATTCCAAATTTTGTCCCACATGTGCGTCACTGCGAAGGTTTGGTCAGTCATATGTGTGACTTTGGGGTGCGTCATGGTCAGTCATTTTTCCACTGATGTGAGTCACTTAAATGACTAAGGGGTGGGTCACTCACGGTAAGTCATTAGGCAACACCTAACACAGTATGTGCGTCATTTTGCATCGTATGTCCGTCATTTTTTTGACTGTCATGTGCGTCAATTGTGCATTAGTTTTTTTACTGTGGTGTGGGTCATTTATATATATAAGTCTTTGTCAGTCCCCGAAGTAACTGAGGGGTGCGTCAAATCCACGTTTTGCATAGGCAAAAATGGTCAATGACGCACCCTATCTGGGGATAGTGGGGTGGGTCATACAATTGACAAGTGCATAACCTACAGTACATGTTTTCCAGTATGGGTTTGAGAATACTGTGTGGTTATTCGCAGGACTGCCCTGTGAATAAAATCACTCTTACTGCAAATAAATCACTCCGGCTTGCAAATAAATCACCCCGACTGCAAATAAATCACTCCACCTGCGAATAAATCACTCTGACTGTGAATAAATCAATCCGAGTTGGAAAATTAAAGGGCCCACTGAAGTGAACATGGGATAGGCATGTGTCCTTTTTATAATTATATGTGTAATAATTTAAATCACAATCTTCAACAAATGGTGATATAGGAAATATGTCCACTCAAACATCTGGCATAAGCTCAAAATGTAAAGGACACACAATTACTCAAAGTATCTAGCACTTTTCAATTATTGGTTCATTCAAAGTTCAAACAATGTCCTTAAATAAGAAAGTTCATTTCTAAAAAAGCATACTTAAATTTAAAAAAATGCTGTGACACTTTAACAATTTATTTTTGTTTGTTTAGGAAAGAAATATAGCAGTAATTAATCAATATTGTGACAGCCCTAGCCTATTTTATGTTTATGAGACATTTGCTGTATTAATCATACAATAAATCTTTTCATTCACAGGTTGCTCGATACAGGTGTGATCAATCTTGCTTCATATTTAACAAATAAGTAAGCGATTTTATGCCAAAAAGATCAATATGAATATCTTGTGTCTCTTGTGAAAAGCCTACTATATAATTTAAGAAAAAAACCTTTCTGTTATTCTTAATTCTTACAAGTTGTATGAATATACCCATTTTGTTTTAGAATTGTCTAAAAATTTATTTGAATATAAAATACAAACACTGTATGTTGAATATGAAGTTCTGAAGACAGCTTTCGCCTCTGTCACTATGAAAAAACTCTCTCAAATTGGTTTGTATAGTATAAGGTTTGTATGTATCACATGCTTTCTGAGTTCTAGATTTAACTTGAACTCTTCAAACACTATCCTGAACCTCCTTCATAGCACTAAAACATGCTTCTACCTCAACATCTACCACTCTTCACTTTCTTCTTAATCCCAAGCCACTCCACTTTTAAAGGAAATAATATTTAACATTCCTTTCATAGATTGTAGAAAAACTTCTAGAAAGAGCTTGGTGCAAAAGAAAAATTCCATTCAAAATTAATAGCTTAAATAATGATATAAAAATAGAGAATTGTTTTAAAAAACACCTTGAATTTAGGCTCTGTGATTCATATAATCATTTGCATTCAAATTCTTTGCTACTTTCTTTTTTACAAAATACATTGTTTTTGTTTTAAATGGCATTTTTGTGGATGCATGATTGCAGATAAAGGGTGATATGTAGGTAAGTGCCAACGTAACTCATAAATCAAGTATTTTTTCACCACTTTCAATCTGTTTTTCTACTCTACCATAAAAAAAAAATGAAAATCTATGAGATCATTTCCTTAAGCCCATTCCCTTAAAGCACCCTTTATTCATCAGGGATCATACCTCTTAAACTCACTCCTTTTCCATCATCATCATCGTCATCCTCCTTCTTCCCCTCCCATGTTTTGGTGATTATTATGAGCCATTTCAATCAGTTAAGCTTGGCTCAGCATTCCTTTTGTATCCCCAAAGTATATTAAATGTAAAAAGGAGGTCCATTGAAGACCAGCTTTCATTTGATCATGTCTTGATACATAGAGGACATATGCAAATGACATGCTCTTGTCAGACAAGGGAAGCACATGCCTGGCCCCTATGAACCTAATTTACCAAAGCGTTGATGTTATATTCCAATTTTTAGGTAACTCATGAGGGCCATGACTCACTTTCATGCAAGATCTTCACATTACATGTATGACTCATGTGCTAATTACACCAGAGTTGTATCAAGTCTCCATTCGGGTCCCAATTTACAAAACTGAGTGAGCAACTCCAGTCACAAAATCAGTTACTCGTTTACAACTCTTGAATAACACCCACTTATCCTCATCTAAATCTCATTAAATCTGCATCCTGCATCACAGTTTATTGGGCACATCACACTGACTGTTTAAGTGCTGTTTATCACATACAAACTAACAAACAAGCAACTTCACTATCATTCAAAAATTGAACATTTACAAAAATATATGCTGCTTATTGTGCAATAGAGTGGCATAAACGAGTGGATGAGGGTTTGCAATGGAAATCTTGAAGTAACAGTAAATAAACACATCATGTTTGCAAAACATGAATGGTGTGTTTCATATTCTGTACAATACATGCAGTATTTGTTGATATGGTTTGAAATAACTATTTTGTTCAACTTTTTTTTCCTTCACATAAGGTAAAGAGTGAATTGTGAGCCTAAAAGTCTTTTGTTTTTTGGTTCTATTACACATTCCATATGTAATTATGCTTGCCTGCATGCGCTTTTAGCTTGCCTATTTTTCTCATTATTATTTTGTAAGTCAAACTGTGCAACTCAATTTTATTACAACTAGATTCGATCAGTTTTCTATGGCAGATAGTGTTTTATTGTGAACATAAGTGTCAAATTTGGAAAAAGGATACATATATTCTTTAGTATTTTGTTTGTGTGTGATTTTTAATTAAAATTTTATTGTAAGGGTAAAATGGTGTGGGAAGTTTAATTTTGCCATGAACTTTCCTCTTGTTTGGTGCAATTAAAATAAACATAATATATGACGTAATTACTTTAAACAGAAAATGTTTACAACAATGACAATACTTTGACAAGAAATTATTGCATTGTTAAGTGTTCTCTTGCATGCTTCAAATTGGCTGTTGTAGCAAATGTGGTACATTCCACTTTAAACATATGTGCCAGAGGATTTATTCAATATTTATTGATTAACATGTATTCTAGTATGCTGATCAATATATATTTACCGCATTGTTATTGGAAGGTCTTTGGAAGATATTTTTTTCCTGAATATTCCAAATATTCCAAATATTCCTGAATATACAAACAAACAAACATTCCAAGAACTATGCAATCACAATGATTTGATCATCCTTTGTCCTTTCGATGTCAAAGAAGTATCTTGCACATTGATGTGTGCAAAATTACATGAGAGTTTGATTTTATGTTTTTATTATTCATGAAGGATAGAGCTGTTAACAAATGTGTATATATTTATTTGTAAATATTTTGAGTTTCTATTGTGTATTGTTAGCCATCAAGTACATGTATATAAACTTACATGTTAACTTTTGAATTTGTGTATAAAATATTAAGTTTTGTTGCATACTCACAACCCAAGAATGTTGTTTGATTAGAGGCTAGAAGCTTTGTATTCAATGTCACCTTGCTGAAATTCAATAATGTGTATCAAATCAGGGATGTGTTTCAAATCAGGGATGTATTTCAAATCAGGGATGCATTTCAAACCAGGCATAAAGTTATGTGTAGAGTAGAAGCATATGCTTTTGTTTGCCATACTTGAATATATGACTTGTCTTTCACTATATTCAATTTTGCTAATATTCACATTGTTTGTACCAAGTTGTTAAACTTTTGAAATAAGTTACCTGTGGGTATTTATACAATTTTTTTAATTTGTATTTAAATCTTCCTTGAGAAAGTCACACCTTTATAAGATTTTTAACATGATCAATGTTGGATGTAAATATTTAGGAAGGCCCAGGGTTGTATGGGCACAGTTCATATATGTATATTGATGAATGTATTCAATATAAATGCTGTAAAAGAGATAGAAGATTCTATCATGCACCTATTTTGGTGTATATATTGAAGTTCGCATTATTTCCTGTAAGTTTGTTGTATCTTTCCTTGATAGATTCTTATTAAGATGCATGTTTATATTTTTATGCTCTAAGCAAATCTTCCTGTATCCACCAGGAAGGTATGAGGCTGTACATATATAAGTTTGTTTAAATGCATATATTTAAGTGCAGTTGTTTAAAAATATGATTTTAGTTCATTTGAAACAAGCAAATGTTTTATGTATATATTAAATTCAATGTTTAAGTGAAGAAAATTTCGAATGGAACAAAATTGTGTTTGTTCTTTTTTTGTCTGTTACTTTGCCCTCCTTGTTATAAGGCTCAATTTGTTTGTATGAATCAGATTCAGAATAATCATCAGTGCAGATGCTGCAGAAACAATAGACTTGCAGGGTCGCCAAATTATTTGATATTGACCAAAGATGAAGATGGCAGTGCAAATTATCTGTTAACACCTGCATATGATGGTAGAGAATACAGAGGTTAAGGAGTAGGGTTCCTGGATTCCATTCCCAGCAGAGCATCTGTGATGGGTCCTTGGGCATGCCACATTATCTTGGTTGTCTCTGCTCTATCCAAACTGTAATAATGGACGAGTAAATCTGTGATGGTTTAATGTACCATCCTACAGCCCACCATTGGCTCCTATCCACTTGCATCATTTGAGCCGGGAAAAAGCGTTGGCTAATGTCACTGATGAAATTAACTTATGGCTTCCTTAGTGTGAGTGGTACCATCAAGAAAGAAGATTATGGAGTATTGTGCTCTAAGGATGCTTACTGAGTAGGCAGTACTCCCATCCCAAGTGAAGATAAATCCCTTGACCTTAAACATTCATCATCGTTGATGTTATTAAAGGAATATTCCAGTGAAATTTCATCTTTATATATTTGATGGAGGACAATAAAAGAACATTGGTGAAAACCCCATCATGTCCATAATAATTCCTACAAGAAATAAGGACACACAAACTATTTTCCTTGCACATCGAAAAGTGACTGTTCTATGAAGTCTAAGCCACTCTTACAACTAATACCAGAAGTTCTTAAAAACCTTATTCATTTATTTGAATTTTGAGGTCCTAGTTTTTTTATGATCTGAGAAAAGTTTCTGAAGATTTTTAAGGAATTATCAAAATATTATCAAAATATTTTTTCCATTTAACATTTGAAGGTATAATTGTGCGAAATATAAACAAAGCAGAGGGGTCAAATTTCAATAAGAGAAATCCACATTTGATTGCCAGTGGAGTGGAAGTGATGTGTGTGGGGCACTTCTACAAGTTCAAGAATTGGATTTTGTGCTGCAATATTTGAAAAAGCTAAATACATGGGGTTTTCACCAATCTGCTTCCTCTTTTGTCTATCACATATGTAAACATGAAATTTGAGTGGAATATTCCCTTAATGCATGGGTGACGCCAGGATTTGACCGACAGGGGGCTAGGCTCCTCGACGGGGGTCTAAGTATACTAATTGTTCACCTATGTACTAAAACATTAAGACCTGTTCCCGACGAATGCCCCAAAAATTTCCCACGGGTGGGCTACAGGTCCTGAGAGTGGGGGGATCAGGACCGCCGAGAGGATTGCTGGCCCGAGGCTGGGCCTGGGGAAAAATGAGTGTAACTGGGCCCCTTTATATTAGATTTTAACGTTATAAATATTTTTTGGGCCCCCAAATTGCTCCGGGCCCCCTAATTACTCTGGGCCCCCAAATTGCTCCGGGCCCCCAAATTGCTCCGGGCCCCAGTATATTTGTAACCCCTGCCCCCCTCCTTCCCCTCTTGGTGGCCTTGGGGAGATGTACCCCCGCCTGGCACCACCCCTGCTAATGTCAAGAAGTGGTAAGCGGGGCTTTTTCATATTTGATATTAATTCATTTTTCAATTAAAAAAGGGGGCAGTGTCCATGACCTTGTTCTGGTCAGGCTGACATTGAGTGTATAGGTGCATCCACAATGGTTGCTTGACCCCCCCTCTCCAATTAATTGTGTTCCCTCTTGGCCTTTTAAAAAAAATCCTGACTATACCCCAATGATTTAATTCTCAATTATTTTTTTCATCATTAAACTAATTAATGAAATGATTTAATTTATATACTTGTAATTTAATTTCCGCATTTTGTTCAAAATAGGCCATGCTCATCGACTTCCCCTAGAAAATCCATAATTCTACATTGTAGTAAGACTATGGAGGAAGATATGCAAATTCAGCACATGTACCGTATTTGGCTGTACTACGTCATCTTCGTCGTGCATATTCATTAATTCTGTGATGTTTTGACCTACAGGCTGACCCCAAACAAAATGGCCGCCGTTCGCCGTAAAATTGGAAATAAAACATCTGGTACAGGTCGTATTAGTAAATATCATATTGCAGATTCCCTGTTAATTTGTTTATATATGTAGAAAGATCAAGTGTGGAAAAACTCATTTATGTTAACAAATGTGAAATACGATTTTGACTTAATTTTTGTCTACCGGAAGAACACATTGCTCAAGGAAATTGTATGGACTATCGCCGTAACGAAAAGAATTATTCGTTACTACGGCAAAATGATATAAATATGTTCCGGTCAGGTTTACAATGAAACCTTAACCTATATTCTGTCTTAAATCCGAGGTTTATTTTGAAAAGGAAGTTTCGGAAATCAGCGATCAATTTTCAAGTCTGTGTTTAGGTCACGAAGGTTCTAAATTTAAATTTTTGATTGCGCAATAATTGTTGAAAATTCGCGAGGTCAGATTCCCGACTGTAGATTCTGACACCGTTACGGGATTACAAGGGGAGGAAGGGGAGTGGGAGGAAGGGGGAGGTGAGCGGGAGGGGGAGCGGGAGGGGGAGTGGGAGGGGGAGTAGAGAGGGTATGAGTGGGGGATGGGTAAGAGGGATAATCAGAGGATTGTTAAGCATATGAAAAGTTTAATACAAATCACATAACTTCGATTAGATAGTTGTGGCCCCTTTTCGTGGCTTTAGAGTGGGTATTTCAGTGACATTCTGAGCTTCGCTCGTTGGGCGGACATCTTGGTTTGTTTGTAGTAAGTCTGTGTAGGACTAATAGTACTACAGTGCTGTTGGCGTGAATATTAATGCACAGAGCGAAGTGTCAGAAATAAGGGTTTGTTCACGCCAGACCAAATGTTGTGCATGCGCCTTATTAGGGGGGATATGCGACTGGAACTGCTATTTCTCGTCCATTGTAGTGCGGGGGCGACGTATTGGGATGAGGACCACTCCTGGGCACGTGGAACATGATTGCAGGCAATTGGTGTGTTGCTGGAAGTTGTAGGGGCGAAGAATATGGGACATAGAGGGGTTGGTGGGTTTTTTTTAGGGTTGGGCGGGAAATGTCAAGTATGGACAGAAAGAGGATTGAAAACTATAGAGATCACGCCATGTCCAAGAATCACAGGATGCGTGAATGATTATTTGAATTTTCTGTCGAAAATGAGAGACAACGGCGAAATGTTGCCACGCACTCCACTAGTATGAATTGGTCGGAGAGTGACATGTGAAGAAACATGTTGATCCCACAATATTCATAGGCCTATTTATTGAGCGATATGTCTTTGCCAGCTTAAGGCAGCAGGCACCTCAAATTAAATGCTAAAGATATGAAGAAATAATAGATTGATTAATATTTTTGACATTTTGATGCAGGTCTTTATGTGTCGCCGTTACGTGACAATTGTGCATCTTTTAATATGTTTGAATTCTGTAAATCATAAAAATAAGAAAACGTGAAGATTGGACATTTTGTATGGTTTTTGAAACAGTTTTGATTATTTTTGCTAAGTGAAATTTGTATAAACATCTCAGTTTTGAAAGGATATTTAGCTACAAATCAGTCTCAATAGATACCAGAAGAAAATTTCAAAAAGTGAATTAATTGATTTGTCATTCCTGCGCAGATATTGTTCAGTTTTGAAATTGGTTCTTCAAGACATAGATTGTAATTTTTGCGTATTTTTTTTATTTTGAAAACCTTAAAGGCAAGATACTGTGTTTTTACGGGCAGTAATATACAATAACAGTCAGCGTTTCTGATTGGTCTTACCCAAATAAGGACAACCAATCAATACCTGCCGCGGAAGTGACCATGCACACTGTACATACTTACTTAATCAGAAACAGTCCACACCCGTATGTAACATAAAGGTATGAATATCACAATTTTACGAATATAACTGAGACGAGATTGTCTCTTTAAACTATAGAAAACTTTTTTTTTTCTTTCGTTTTTTCTTTTTTTTTTTCCATGGAGGGTAGTTATTTGTTGCCGTCCCGTGACAATTGGGCATCTTTAAATATGTTACAATTGTTAAAAATCTTTTTAAAAAACCAAATCAATTTTTGGGCCAGATCTTTATGTGTTGCTGTCGTCACGTGGTAGTTTTGTATCTTTTAAAGATTTCTCAAAATGCTTGCAAATTTTAAATTTTTTCGAAAAAGTTTGGTGCGATTCACATTATGGCAAGAATTTATATATATGAAAATCTCGAAAAATGTCATCATATCATACTGTGAAAATTGTTGGATGCAAAAAAAATGTCTTTTTCTGCTTTAAAAATGTAATAATTTGCTTGTTTCGTACTAAGTACAGATCACGTGATATTTGCGCAATTTTTGAAAGATTCATGTTATAAACATAAGTATTTAAGAATGCAACAGGTTAAGGGCTAACGCAGCCCCACCCGCCAACCCCCCTCCCACCTTATCCTTCCACACCACTACCCCGCATCCGTTTTTAAAGTAAAATAATATAAGAAACAATGTGATTTTGGGCTAAAATGTGGCCATAATTGTTAAGCTGAAGCTTGAATTTCTAAAGCCTAATGTGGGTTAGTAAGCTAATACTAAATTTTTCAACCTTAACTTGCATCTTTAAGCCTAACTTTAGTATTTGTACTATTAACGCAGATATTTAAGACCTAAGCCGTAAAATTTCAAACCATAACATGCATTTTTAAGCCTAACATTAATATTTGTAATATTAATGCAGATATTTAAGACCTAAACTGTGAAATTTCAAATCCTAACCTGCATTTTTAGGTCAAATACTGATTTCTTTTAACCCTAACACAAATTTTTAAGCCCCAAACTGTGAAATTTCAAACTCGAACGTGCATTTTTAGGTCAAACACTGATTCCTTTTAACCCTAAAGCAGAATTGTATGAGCTAAACTGTGAATTTTTAAACCTTAACGTGCATTTTTAACCCTGTGCAGCCCGAGCAGGTGCCTTTTTTGACCAGTTTCGTAGTGCGCGGGTGTCTTTTTTTACTTTAAAAATACGAATACTACTACTACTACTACTACTACTACTACTACTACTACTACTACTACTACTACTACTACTACTACTACTACTACCACCACTACTACTACTACTACTACTACTACTACTACTACTACTACTACTACTACTACTACTACTACTACTACTACTACTAATAATAATAATAATAATAATAATAATAATAATAATAATAATAATACTAATAATAATAATAATAATGACAATGATAATAATAATAATAATGACAATAATAATAATAATAATAGTAATAATAATAATAATAATAATAATAATAATAATAAAAATAATAATAATAATAATAATAATAATAATAATAATAATAATAATAATAATAATAATAATAATAATAATAATAATAATAATAATAATAATAATAATAATAATAATAATAAAACTACTATTGTTTTATTTTTAAGTACACAAATTGCATTTTTTATTCATTTTCTTAGTGCAGGTTGAACAAACAGGTTTTACTGTGTTAATTTTGTTCTGATGGTCCATTTTTACAATATGTTTGTTGAATACTCATACTGCGGGTATCAAAATTGTATACTGCAGTTTCCAAAAAAATTGCCATACTGCGGGTATGTTTTTCGATTGGTGGGGTGCACACCCCTACAAAATTTAGTATGAAGTGCCATCCCCACCCCCCCCCCCCCTCCCTCCGTGTAAAATAAAACACTTATAATATTTTTCTTGGCTATTCACAATGTTACTGCTTTGAGGATTATTCCTTTTTCGACCAATAGTGATATTTCTTTGGTATTTACCATACATGTCATGATGAACTTTACAGTATGGTTCTGAATGCTGTCTTGCTGTTTTTTAATTATTAACATAGTATTTTGAAAAATATTTCTTATCGAATATGAAAATGCATTCATCAATGGCCATCACGCACGGCACCTTACGAAGTACCTTGACATCGATGTTAATGATTTCCCATTAACAAAGTTAGTAATTTTGAAAGTGAATTTTTGGCACCAGCTTCTTATTTGCAATCATTAGATTGAATTGGCTTAGTTGGCCTGATTACATTCATGTCTTCTTTTAGTTAGAATGATTATCAATAGATAGCTTAAAGTAAAGTTTGTATAACATAGATTTGTTGTAATGTTTTCATTTTATGCATGAAAGTTGCTACTATTGATATACTTTGATAATGGATAGGGACTACTTTTGGAATTACATCTATTTTAAAAACGCTGGAGATGAAACCACCAATAGAACAAAGTGCGTTTAATTAATTCACAAACGTTACAAGTTGTGTTTAACTCCATTTGAAAAAAAAAACTGCCTCTCTGTAAAAAAGTAAATAAGCAAAATCGGTATTTTTACCAACCTGATATTTTTACCGACTATTCTCAAATTGTACCGATGAGTCTCAAAATTTGCGTCGGGGAGGAGGGGGAGGGTGGCATAGCCGTAGGAGCGAGAGTCGAATTCACCTTCCCAGTTTTATGCTTTTATGCCTACCCAGTTGGGATGCAAAATAAGGAAATTTTAAAGATAAAACCCAAGAAATGAGTAAAACTTAAAAGGTAATTTTGTAAAATTATAGGGAAACTTTGGTAAAATTTTCCGAAAATGTAAGAAAATGTTCCGAAAATCGAAGAAAATTGTTTGGAAATGAAGAAAAGAAATTAGCCCAAACGTTCCCTGTAATTGGCCAAATTTTTTGATAATTAAAGGAAATTTCCCGGAAAAAAAGAGCTTGGCCAAAATTTTACCGATAATTAAAGAAAATTTTCTTAATACTAGGAAATGAAAATAAAATTCCAGAAAGCGGAATAAAACTGACCGGAAGTTAAGGAAATTTCCCGAAAAGTGAAGTAGCTTTCCCAAATTTGAAAACAAGTTCCGAAAATCAAGGAAAATATCACGAAAATTGAAAAATATTTCCCATAGATTTGAGATTTTCCTATTAAAAGCAGCTTTAACGTAGATTGAAACTTAAATAAGCTCACTTTCCGATTGTTTTCAAATTGCCACGGCAACCACCAGCCCGGGAGGGGCCTTTTCCAATGGCTTGCCCGCACCCGCCCCTGTGAACAATCCTTCACAACGCCACTGCCTCCCATTATACCCCACATTACCCTCTGGTGTAAAGGGGCTGGTGCGTAGTTGGGAATGCGGGCCATATATCTGGCTCAAACAGAATGATCTCATCCCAGTATATGCGAATCATGAGATAACAAGGAAATCATGGAATAAAGGTTGATCTTTCAACAGCATTTTCACAAGAGCATCAAAATATTGGCACGATTATTTAGGCAAGGTACATGTAAATCACTTTCATTTTCAATTCAATTTTTTTTCCCCTTCAATTTATTTGAACTTGTGTATGGAGCAGGAAATGAATTTCATATTATTTAAACCTGAATATCAAACCCAAATCGTACATCGGCAAACTTTCAATTACAGTTGCATATTAGTTTTACTTTATTCTGATCTAAAAATAGGTCCCGCATCGTATCATATACTTTCGAAAATGAAATAGGTAATACGCATTGTATAAAGAAATAAACAGAGTACCATCTTGAATAAACAACGCTCGGGAGTCGTACGTTGTTCAATATTAAAGGACAAATATCGTGTTAACGTGGAGGTCAAATTAAATACAAACCAACGTTTCTGATTGGTCAAAATATTTACACAATTACAGACAAACCAAACAATTACCGTCACGGAAGTGACGTTACTAGTATTTACCGTACTTACTAGTGACGGGTTGAAAAGGTTTTGCCACATTCCGAAAAGAGCATGAACTTTAATAGTCTTTGAATTTGAGAATAGCACATAGCATGTTTTCAAGCTATGACTATTCAAAGCTTGACCATTTTTTATTATTTTGAAAACTTGTGACGAATGAAGAGGAAAACACCTCAAAATGCTTTTGTTTTTCTTTATAATTTGTCCCTTAAATTCAGACCTTGCAAATTTCAAAAATGATTTCTCCGGCTTGAAGGTGGTTGGGGATATGGTAAAGATAAAATCTTCTTCATAAGTATAATTTAATTCCCTTTTCAAAGAGAAACGGCAGAGGGTTAAAAGAAACGGATTTGCATAAGAAAATAGAGACTAAGTCACGTTCATACATCGCAAGAATAACACCAAATTTTGCATATTTGCACAAAAATCTTCAAAAGCTGTTAAATGACTAATTTTTCACCGATTTTCACGAAATTGTTTTGTTTTTGTTTTGTAGTTATTGTAAATCAATTTAGCTAATGTTGCCTCCACACACTGCTAAACTCTGTGAATCTCTACCATCAGTTACATTGGATTCTGAACCCCCAACCAATAATCTCTTGGTTGAGGATGCAAGACTCACAAGTTTTCATTTAATTTCTCAGAGTGATCTTCGGGAGATTATCTTGAAAGCTCCTTTCAAATCTTCCTCGTAGGATCATATACCAGTGTGGCTGCTCAAGGAAGATGTTATTCTTGACAAGGTCATTCCAATTTTCAGGAGTCTATTAATGATTCACTTGCGGGCGGAGTTGTACTCGGATGCTTAAAAACTGCAGTTGTTACTCCAATACTGAAAGGGAATTGTCTTGATCCTGAGCAACTCAAGAATTACAGACCTATCTCCACCATGCCATTTGTTTCCAAAATTCTTGTAAAGATAGTTGCAAAACAAATAATGACATTTCTGATCAACCAAAATCTGTTGGATCCATTCCAGAGTGCTAACCGACCAAATCATAGCACAGAAATTGCTCTTCTCAGAGTAAAGAACAACATTGACTCTGCCCTGGACAGGGGTGAGGGTGTATTACAGGTCTTGATTGATCTTAGCTCTGCATTTGATACTTTTAATCATAAAATGTTATTAGACAGGTTGCGGTCAAGATGTCGTATTTCTGGTCTTGTTCTGCAATGGATGCGTTCCTACCTAATAGACCGGCAACAAAGTACGCGTATCAATGGTGTGTGTTCTAATCCTGGCCATCTTGTGACAGGTGTCCCTAAGGATTCGGTCTTAGGACCTCTCTTGTTTAGCATTTACATGCTTCCAGTGAATGATATAATGGAACAGCATGCGCTATCGTACCATATATATGCTGATGACACGCAAATGTATACCTTCAACCCCAAAGATGCCAATAGTATATCAATGGCGGTCTGCAAAATAGAGGCTTGTATTCGTGATGTTAGGTCTTGGGTGACTGCCAACCAACTTAAATCAAATGATGAAAAAACAGATTTCATAGTAATCACTTCTCCCTCTTCTAGTGACCATGTTAAACGTTTTCACCCAGTGTAGTTGTAGGGGATACGGTCATTCTACCGTCTGTGAAAGTTAAGACATTAGGAGTCATTTTTGATTTTAACATGTCAATGGCCCATCATGTAAACAAAGTTGTAAAGTCGGTTTATTTTCATTTACGCTCGATTTCGAAAATCAGGCACTATCTTACTGATGATACATGTGCCAAACTCATGGTATCTCTTGTTTTATCGCAGTTAGACTATGCTAATTCCCTTCTGGCTGACACTCCTGATAGAACACCTTGTAAACTTCAACTTGTTCAAAACAGGGCTGCCAGGATTATCTCTAAGTCACCTCGCCGTGCCCATATCACCCTTATCTTACAGAATTTACATTGGCTCCCTGTAGTCTATAGGATTAAATTAAAAGTGTTATGTTTTATTTTTAAGTGTCTGATAGGCTATGCACCTCATTATCTTATTGATTTGGTTTCCCTTTACTGTCCCAGTCGTTCCCTTCGTTCTGCGTCAGCAAGTTTATTGACTGTCCCTCGTGTTAACAAAAGGTTTGGTGAGAGAATGTTTGCTTATGCTGGGCCAGTTCTCTGGAATGCCCTGCCCTATCATGTCAAGGGGAGCCCAAATATTAATTCATTTAAGAAGTCAGTAAAGACATTATTTTTTCGTAGTGCTTTCAATTTGGGTAGTTAGACTGTCATTGGTTTATTTGCTTAGGAACTTACCCTGTTATGTTATTATGTTAAGTGTAACTATAGTTAGCATTGTAAAGCGCATTGAAACTTTGTTGTGATTGTGCGCTATATAAGTATACATATTATTATTATTATTATTACTACCTGTCCATCTACCTCTAAGCAATTTTCTTGAGACAAGATTCACTCTTCAAGGTAAGGATTAGTTCCCTGTATAAGATACCATATCGCATGGTCGTATATTATGCAGATTAATTTTAAAGAATACATCCATTAATCCAGTCTTGCCGGAAGTGGTTGCAGAAGGACGTGGCTCCCATTTTTAGTAAGTCTAGCTTTGAGAATAGAAAACATTTCAGCAGTCCGGTTCGTTTTGATCTTAAGATCAGCTGATCCAGATCTTCCACTGTGCAATTACCAAATTTAAAGTTCAGAAAAAATCTTCCACTGTGCAATTACCAAATTCAAAGTTCAGAAAAAATCTTCCACTGTACAATTACCAAATTCAAAGTTCAGAAAAAATCTTCCACTGTGCAATTACCAAATTCAAAGTTCAGCAAAAATCTTCCACTGTGCCATTACCAAATTTAAAGTTCAGAAAAAATCTTCCACTGTGAAATTACCAAATTCAAAGTTCAGAAAAAATCTTCCACTGTACAATTACCAAATTCAAAGTTCAGAAAAAATCTTCCACTGTGCCATTACCAAATTCAAAGTTCAGAAAAAATCTTCCACTGTGAAATTACCAAATTCAAAGTTCAGAAAAAATCTTTCACTGTACAATTACCAAATTCAAAGTTCAGAAAAAATCTTCCACTGTGAAATTACCAAATTCAAAGTTCAGAAAAAATCTTCCACTGTACAATTACCAAATTCAAAGTTCAGAAAAAATCTTCCACTGTACAATTACCAAATTCAAAGTTCAGAAAAAATCTTCCACTGTGCCATTACCAAATTCAAAGTTCAGAAAAAATCTTCCACTGTGAAATTACCAAATTCAAAGTTCAGAAAAAATCTTTCACTGTGCAATTACTAAATTCAAAGTTTAGAAAAAATCTTCTACTGTGCAATTACCAAATTCAAAGTTCAGGAAAAATCTTCCACTGTCCAATTACCAAATTCAAGTTCAGAAAAAATCTTGTTAGAATCAAATAAACTTAGAACTTAGGAAACTTAATCAACAACTCTATCATAGAATAAAATAGTGACATACGAAATATATTTTCATCGCGCGTGCTCAGTTTTGAGTTTACAGTAAATTTTTGAGAAATTGAAGAAAATTATTGACCTTAAATTGGATGCTACCGTTAGGCAATCGAGCTGCAAGAGAATTTTCTGCAAATATATTTTGAAATTTGGTTCAAGAATTACATGATCATAAATGACGACATAGTGTCATATAATACTTTTATACCATCATTTTGTTTAAATAAAAGGTAACATTTTCTGAAATGATAAACAAACACAGCGATTATACCTACAAAATGTACAATATTAGCAGGGGCGGACTGGCGTATGGTCCACCGACGGTCCTGGACCGGTGTGTGCTATTCTTAGGCGCCAGCAACTTCGATTTTCCCCATAACTACAACCTTTAAGTTGTTCAGTCAACTAGCTGACTACATGCTATAGCAGTCTACGGTGCCGGGTACTCCACTTGTACCTATAGATTTATATGTGCAAGTCCGCGCTGAATAAAAGATATTATTATGCAGAGAACCGTACAACATTTACTAGTCAAGTGCGAAAATATCACTATCAATATCAGAAATTGCTCTTAATCCGAAAATCTGCATTTGTTGAGAAATTTTGAAGAAAAGAACGAATTCAAATCATTTGAAAATTTTCTTTAATTTCAGGACATTTCCTCCGATTGCTCGGAAATTTACCTAAAATTTCGGAAAAAGTTTGCCAAAGTTTACCAAAATTTGTAATTACTTTACCAAATTTTTCTTTAGTTTGACCAATTTTAGAAATTAGTTACCAATTTTGCTAACGCGCCTGGCCCTTAACCTTCGACAAACCTTCGAGTAAAAGTAGCCTATGAGTGTAATTTGAAGTATGAATTTACGGTTAAATGTACAGCTTTTATTTAGTAACAACAATCTAATATTAATAATAATAGTAAAAGTTGAGATTTATAGAGTGCTTTTTCATCAAACCGACACTGATCACTTTAGTACCGTACCTCAGGGTTTTGATCCTCATTATTTTTTCCAAAACCGGAAAATTTAAAGACATGAAATAGAATAATTTTGGTATAAATTTGTGTAAAATTATATTTAAGATGAATCACGATTACAAAATATTGGAAAATCTTCCGATCATGAACCAGAAATGCTCAGAATCATTATTTAGAAACATCGTAAAATATTGGACCATTAGTACAATTATTTGATAAATGCCTTGTTTGGGTGGGGAAATTCCTTGTTAGGGTGGGAAATTTCCAGCTTGCCCCCCTTACTTAAATTACTGCACTTCCCTTCCCAACATTAAAGCAAAACTACTTACGAGCTTCGAATCGTCATTTCAAAGTGTGTTGCTTTTTTTCCCTCACACATGGAAATCCAAATGATATAAATCTTGTTCCAATAAATGTTCAAGCTATTAAGTACTGTTTTTTTCCCGCGAAATCTTCCCGCTTAAATATCCCGCTCAAAACATTTCGACATTTGATTAATGTTTTCTCGATATTCGGGAGATTAAAATTCATAATGAAAACTTGATGATCATTTAACCGTTTGATCAATCAATTTATTATTCGCAGCGTCCATCCTTCAACAGGAATATGATCTACAAAATACCCAAGTGCATATTTTCATACCTTTATACATTTTAAATTTCAACAGTTTTAAAAGAAAATTACTCTGTATTCTTAATTTTCATGCATAGAAGTGGAATGTTAACTGTTTTGAATGATAAGCAAACGGCGGATTTTAAAGAGGACAGTGGCCTCGGTCCTGAGTGTTGACCGGCCCTTCAAAAATTAGACAAAAAAGTAAGACATATAAAAGCTGTTTAAGTGTTTTGTTTTATTTTCTTTCATTTTCGGGTATTTCTAATTTTATTTCTAGGATCATTTTCTTTCTTTAATTATATCGGCAAAATTAGCTCATTTTCGGAACAATTTGCTTATTTTCGAAAAATTTTCCTCACTTTCGGGAATTTTTTGGCCAATTGTGTAGTAATATTTTCATTTCCGGGCAATTCTTCGATTATAGGAATATTATCTTACATTTTTGTGATTTTTTTTTTTTTAATGTGCAGTTAAATAAGTTAAATATATATTTTTTATTTCAGCACACGTTTGTCCCTTGTCACCCCCGTTTTTGGATAAGAAACCATATCTATAATTTTAAAATCAAATCTTATATGAAAAAGAAATTCTTATTTCGTTAAGGTTATCTTTTTCTCTCTATCTCTAGGTGCCGGGTCTGGAACAGACATTGGCAATCATGGCCCTCCAGTCACTTCTCTTTAGAGCTAAATGCATAAACTGTCCATGCCTGAGCTATCAGGACATTATCATTTGTTTTCTTTTCTGTCCAAGATATTTTCAACCCCTTTCTAATGAACCACATTTCCGTAGCTTCTAATCTTTTCTTGATGTCATTGGTAATTATCCATCATTTACAGCCACAGAGAAGAGTAGACCATACATATGCATTCAAGACACGGAGTTTCGTGTCCATTCTAATATTTATATTTTCAGAATTGGATTCATTTTTTGTAAAGATGCCTTTGGCAATTGCAATGCGTTTCTAACTTCATTAATGCACCGACTATCTGATCTTAGTGTGTAGCCCAAGTTCTTAAACTGTTGTACATGTTTGATTATTTCTCCTTGGCTTCGTATACTACATATGGGTTTATGCCTTTTTTTTAAAACCACCATGCATTCTGTTTTTTTGTACATTTAGAGAGAGCCCTCTCTTTTCACCCTTTTCTACAACTTTATCCAGATGAGACTTCAGTTTTTCTTCTGACTCTGCTATAAGTACCGTGTCATCTGCATAGCGTAGGTTAAGGAGATATTCAAGTTTAAAGCTTTGTCCTATCTGTGTATAAATGACTGGTGTAGTAAGTATACTATCCGATTATGTAAGGTTGGCGCTCTCATCCTCACATTCTTAACCATTGTTAATATATTTTAAAGAAAATGTACTCACTAATTTTTCATCTTATATGAAAGAAGACTTAAACAAATTGGTAAAGAAAGCATTCAAAAATCTTATTCTGTTACAGAGATATAGCTGTTACAGTTTAAAACTCTGTCTTATCTGTGTATAAATGACTGGTGTAGTAAGTCCATTATCAGATTATGTAAGGTTGGCGCTCTCATCCTCACATTCCTAACCATTGTTAATAAATTTAAAAGAAAATTTATTCACTCATTTTTTATCTTATATGAAAAAAAAACTTGTATTAAGTCTAGTATGGAAGTTTGGCGCCCTGATCATCATTTGTATCAAATGTTAATGTATTTGAAAGAGAAATTATTTAACGTTTTTACTATTTGAACTATTTTTTCTCCAACTTTCTTCAGGTGGTAATTGATAATTACCCTTACAAGATTATGTTTTTCTACTTTCCAAACAAACACATTGGTTTAAAAACCACAAAATTGCAGGAAAAATATGATAGAATACATAAATAATTTGAGGAATCTGAGGCGTTTCTACACAAATAATATCAAACTTTAAACTTAGATATCAAGAATTTTTAAAAGCTTTCTTCACCATTTTGTTTCTTTTGAAATCTTCTTTCATATCAGGTAAATTTGCTGGACCCCTGGTAAAAAGGAAAAGAAAGCAGCCCTGATGACACAGGGACACAATTTGTATTAAACTGTTAAATTTGCTTATTAGACTGAAAGTTGGATTTTCATTAAGGAGATGTCCAAGAATTTGTTTTACACATGGTGGGCCAGTTGGTCGACTTGCTATTTCGTTTGTCCCGCCACTTTTTCAAGTTTTGTGGTACTGGTGAGCAAACCTGCATACTTTACACACGGGCATGGCTTGCGATATTAAGAGTTTATTTTATTATTTTGGTGGCGTTGCATCTGCTTTATGGATTCACCGTCTACCGATATCGTTTTTGATATCACCGGCTCACCAGTAAATATTCCTGTAAAAAAAGCCTGAGAAATGTAATTTCTAAAATGGTACGCTGATTCGGTGATTTCAGTCTATGATCTCCGAATTTGGAAGCAGTGCCGTAGGGAAGGCCCAAAAACTCCACATTTGGTCCTCCTAAAAGAGGATAGGAAGCGGAATTACGGGGCCCTAAAAGGCAACATAATAATTTCATGGAAATTTTTATTTCAGACATTATTTCAATAATCAATATAAATAAGTTAATATATGTGGAAGCTATCAAAATTATTTTCAGTCCCTGGTACGGTTTCTACATTGTCAGTAAGTGAAAACCAGAAAGAAGAAAAATTATGATGAAAAAATTCTTAACTTTCTTTAAGGAAAAGTTCAGAAATTAATTCAAATATTTTAGAGGGAAACATTTAAGCTCTTCACTATGTAAAATGGCACCTTCTGAAAAGCTCCTTTTTAATGTAATATTTCCTAATTTATATATACTCAAGGGCGCATGAAAAAAAATGCTGCAAAGGTGTGAGAGAGAGGGGAGTGAAAATTACAGATTTGAACTCCGGACCTTCATCAAAATAAACAAAAAAACAATATAACGACAGGTCTTTTCTCACTTTTTTTTCGCTTTCAGTCATGCATGACAGAAAAGTTGCTTAAAAATTATATAGGCTATATAAAAGCTGTCTGCAAGATAATCAGATGAAGATGTTTTATATTTGAGATATATCTGGGGTTTTTTTCGGCCTAGTGTTTGAAAATTATACGTGCATGCATGCAGTCCGGAAATGGTCTGTGGCAAGAAATCGATGCAGGTTGGCAATTGTTTCTCAAAAATTATTTGTTAATTTTGATGAAGGTAGTTTCTGTCAAGGGAAGCAGCTCTTCGGAGTTAACATTTTTTTAGCTTATGCAAAATGAATAAGTCGCAGACAAGATAGTAACATTATTGATGACAGTAAAAACATTACTAAGATTATTTATGACAGTAACAAAATGTATGTTTGTATATGTTTTTGACGCGAATAGACTTCTGCCCTACTTTTTTACTGGAGGGTCAGTGGATTCCGCAGCCTCTGCTTCCTGTACCACCATTTTTTAAATGGTGAACTCAAGGTAGCCCCGGTTTTCCCCTCATCTGCAAAATTAACATCATATATAATAGCTAATAGCAATTTGATTTATTTGCCTGGCAATAAACTCATTATCTTTATACATTCAATACAGGTAAAGAAGATTGACAAGTTATTTGCTTAAATGTTTAATTCTTAAATTGATTATATTTCATTTATCAAGAATGTGTATCTTTTGTGTGACGCTTTGGTAAATAAACTATATGAATGTTGGAGAAATGCAGTGGCTCAGCAGTTAATATAAGGAGTCATTCTAGTATGCGAAATGTAAATCCCGGGTTCTGCATTGTGTCCTTGAGCAAGACACCTTACCTGTTCACTCAGCTGTACAAATGAGTACCAGCACTGTTGGGAAGTTAACCTGCGATGGGGTGGCGTCCTATCCAGGGGAGTCATGTGCTCTCATCTGCTTGTGTCATGGAAATCGGGGATACTAGCGCCGATCCTATGGGCCTAATGGCTTGGATGGATTTGACTTTATACGACTATTAGCCGAAGTGTTACCGCATATCTTATCTATGTAATTAAATAATAATATAACTTTACAAATCATTTTACCTGTTGTTGCATTCTTTTCTTTATGGGAAATGACGACCTTTCGTAGTAATACTCCAACACCGACACCAACACAAAGAGCCAGAAGAGTCAAAAGAGCAACTCCTAAGCAAATTTTCTTTTTTAGTAAACCCTCGTCAGGTTTTTCAAAACCAATTTTCCTTTTGCTTAGGCTCGGTAAATTGTCATCAATATCGTCATAGATTTCAGCACTTGATGTACTATGATCCTCCTTTTCAAAGGTATCATCCACATAAACATGCCCATGGCTTGCATTACTGTCATTACATTTAGCGAGTGTGTTGCTCTTCAACGGCGAATCGTTATTCACTGAATTAAACACCTTTAATAACTTTTTTGAATATTGTCCATCGCTCTTTGGGGTTGTCCCGTCGCTTCTTGGTGTTGTCACGCCGCTTCTTGGTGTTGTCCCGTCGGGAAATAAGCGGTGATGATATAAATTGTTAGAAAATTCGGTGTTCTTCAAAATAGAAGTTCCGATTGATGTCCCGTTGTATCGTTTTCCAGTAAACGCATTATTTAAAGGTTTCTCATGAAATACTTCTTGCAAATTATCATTTTGCTTTGATTCATCATCATTTGTTTTGATTGTATCACCTTCTTCCATTTTCATTTTCTTTATTCGAAGATATTATTTGTAAAGAGGATTCGCACCTCCAATGCAAACGAATAAGCACTGAAATACTAACTCGTCAATCTACTTCCCGACTGCTGTATGTGAATACTTGTGAATACTCATTAAATAAATACACACTCGCTTTTTCTGCTAATTGCTTTCACTTTTACCATATCTGAACAAATTTGGTCAACAAAATGACGAATCATTAACAAATAAAGAAGAGGGTTGCAACCAACTATAGAAAATAAAATAACATTTTAGTTATAGATTTAAATCTACTATGATTTTGTCTGAGGTTGATAACAAGTTCATAGAAAAACAATATTTTCAAACCGGGGAGTTAAACATAGACTGATTCAGCTTCCTAATGATTTTAACTACAAATCCACCCGATCTGTTTTCAGAATGTAACCCTTCAGCTTTGTATAAATAAATGAGAAAACAACGAAACCATCAATTTGTAAGGGCCTGCGGTCGTTGAGCCATTAAATCTTGGTGTGCATTGGTGGGCTGTGTGCTGCGTGTGTTGACAACAACTCTATGGATTAGGAAGGGGATCCATAGTTTTTTAAGTCGTCGGTAAACATTGGTCAATCTTGAAAAAGGTCAGCCGTGTTTTCTTCATAATCGTATCTCTGTTCGGAGAGTTTTTATAATAACCATTTGCTAGTGTGGGCAAGAGAGAGAGGCAGTTTTGTCTCATGGGGGCAATGACCTATCAATCGGACAAAATATGTCTCTTTACAAAAAATTCTGGGGCAAGTGGGGCAAAGCGATCTCGTGGGATATTTACTTTTTTCCCCTGTAGCGCCGCCACTGACTCCAACCAAAAAAAACCCTACTTTAATGCCCTTTGTGTGGGAGAGGAGGAAGTGGTGCTTTTTAGTTTTCATAAGAAGTAAACCGTGGCAGAAGGGGGAAAAGCAGATGCAAATCTCGAAAAAAAGAAAAAAAAGGTTTTCAAGTATGAAACTACCAAAGGTCGGTCCGGAAGTTTTGCTGTTGTTGTTCAAGGATGGGTTGGGTTGGTGGCAGTGTAAGAGGTATCAAAGAACGACACCTCCGGTTTTTTTTTCTCGCCAAGTAAATTGTTTATTTTGTGTGTATGCTCACAAAATAATTATCTAGATATATCAGATAAATATTTGATACTGTCACATGCACACATGGAAATATGGATGTATTTGTTTTATGATAAATGGCTTAAATGCAATGATACTTTAATACTGCATTTTACAAGGAACTTTGAACGTTAATGCATATGGTATGAAAGCACATGAAATAATTCAGCCTCGTCGTAAATCATTCAATGCGTCATTAATGTTATTAATTAACTTTGCTATCATTGAATGCGAAAGTACATTACTTCGAGTTAATCGGAGTCTATTGTAAAAGTAAAAATACTGAAAGCAGGCCGCGGGTAAAGTTCGAATGCAATAATCCGAAGCATTGTATGAGATAAGAGCAAAAGAAATAAATATTGTGTATCATACAAAAGGCAGGCCTAATCATTAAGAAACATTCTTCTTCTTTTAGTTTCGTTCGATTAAAACTATTTAAACCATTCACTTACTGATACTATATTACTTTGTTATGGTTTGGTTGAGGTTAATTGTGAAGGAAAGAAGAGCAGTGGGTTAAAGCAAGGCGGTGTATAATACTTCCAGGGGTCACCATGGGGATGTGAGGATTACCGCACTTTCTTCCCTCTAAAGATGATTTTCCTAAATTTTTGTCGGGAAAATAATACGATTTGTCGGGAAACTTCTTTCAGTTTTTGGAAAGTCGTATATTCTCGTTGGGGAAAATGATATATCCATAGTGTCGCCTGTCGGGTAGTACGAAAGCCCATTACAGCCATTAGAAAATACAATAACTTTGTAGTTACAAATTAATAATTTTGAATTAAAAATCAATAATCTTTAATTACAAATTGATAATTTGGATTACAAATTAAATAATTTGTAATTACAAATTAATAATTTGCAATTAATTAAGCCTAAGTTAGTTCCGCGCATACAAATTATGTAATATTGATGAAAAGGAATGCTGTAGAAAAATGAAAAATTACACAAATGGCATAAGTTGGGATAAGGGATAACCTATAGTGTAAAAATTTCTAGAGGCAGACGAATCACAACCTCTCTTTGAAGATGGATATTTAGCATCAATCGGGAAAATGGGAACTGACAGGTGTAGACCTTCATTATTACGGGAAAAAGTCGCGAATTTCACTTCCAGGTTTATAGCCCACACATTTGTATAAGATTGTTTAATTTTAGATCTGGGTGAATATATTTAGAGTAAGTATAGGACTGGGTAAGACAGCGTACGTGTAAAAAGTGTAGTACGACCGCCTGAAATGTAGCAAAAAATGATAACAACACACTTATGAAAACCTTGAGTTTTGTATCGCTGAAGAAAAAGTATGTTGTTGTTTTTGCAGCATTTTAGTAGAACATACATCGCAGTGAAGCAAACGTTCTGATATATTTCCGAGTTTAAATTCAGTGTGAATGATTGCTATCTATTCAGAGCAAAATTAGATTGCATAGTTAAGAAGCTAAAAAGTTAAATAGATTTTCAACCAACAGATTGCTATCATGAAGGGTGATGTATTTAAGCATGGGCTTCTTGATATTTATGTATATTTAAGCTAGACGTAATTTCGGATAAGCACTAAGTGATCAAACGCAGCTTCATTTCCGTGAATTTTAGGGAGTAGGAATGTCCTTTGAATTCATACCAAATGATACCCTGCCAAGGGCTCGTTGTACCTCCCTGTACGTATCTGCCGTTTAGATAAGCAACGCCGCAATGATTGAACCACCACGCACCTGGTCGTCGTGTTGCGGATTATACGTCGTCCTAATTATTATTGTCCCGATCCCTGGTAGAAAACTGGCGGTTGTTGTTATATGATATCATGCTGTCCCCTGCAAGAAATGAGCCAAATAACAATATCAATAGAGGTTTAATCATTATGATTAAGGTATTCCATAATCCTTATCAATGCCTATATACATGTCTGTCCAAATACATTCCATGTCTATCTAATATGTGTTACAGTGTTTATAATTGTTAAATTATGTTATCGGCAGTCTTGTATTCACTTTTTTAGTGCTTTGTACAGACACAAATCTTGCAGTGATTATCAGTGCTATTGAGTGCTCCGGGAAAGGAATGTTATTGGGGGAGTGACCATCATTTGCATAAGTTTTAAGCAAATTTATCTTTAGAATAAAGTTCTGATTAGCAAGAAATATGGTCAAAAAGGTATGGTTCACATTTTGGTCCAGTTTTCCAGAATGAGCCTTCTTTTTACGAAAATGGTAGCTTTCTTGGTGATTTTACTAGCTTTAATGTTTAGTGAAGTATCGGGGTGTCGCTTTTAAATATGCTAGTCTCTAATTGCACAGCATATTTTTTCAAACGCATTTTATATTATAAGGCCATAATATGAATGAACGAATTGGTTGTTTTAGTAAAAGAATAAGATAGGGACATTGTGAGGATTACGTCAAGGAATTGTTACAAAGAAGATCTGGTGGATATTTTAAGGATATTTCAAGTTTTGAATGTGTTTTTATTTCGAAGGTATATTGAAGCATGGAACTGTCATAATAAGCTTTATGTTGGATAAGATATATGACATGATTGGTAGGGTGGAGATTATAAAAGTAGTCCTTGAGTTTATCCCGCGTTGGAAAAGGAGTTTTTATCATGCAGGATAAAAAGATTATCATACAGTTATCGAGATCAAGTTATATTATGATAACAGTTGTCATGGAATGATTATTTACAATGCATTATTTCGCCTGTGTTTTTCAGTTTTCGAAAACATAAGTGAACAGGTCTGATTTATTTGTATTTGGAATGTGTATTGACAAACATTTAAATTTGATATGATAGCAATTTCAATCCATTTAACTTCTGGATATTCCGATTTTCAAATATTCAGGTTCTTATCGTGTGGTCAGGAATGTTATCTTTTTGGGTTTTGGGAAAAGTACAATTTCAAAGAACATTTATTCACTCATTTTTCATCTTATATGAAAAAAAGACTTTAAAAAAATGGTCATAAAAGCATTCAAAAATCTTATTCTGTTACAGAGATATAAAAATGTAAATCTCTGTCTTATCTGTGTAGAAATGACTAGGTATGCAAATGGTGTATTAAGTCTAGTATGGAAGGTTGGCGCCCTGATCCTCATTTGTATCAAATGTTGATGTATTTGAAAGACAAACTATTTAACGTTTTTACTATTTGAATTATTTTTTCTCCAACTTTCTTCAGGTAGTAATTGATAATTACCCTTACAAGATTCTGTTTTTCTACTTTCCAAACAAACCCATTGGTTTAAAAACCACAAAATTGCAGGAAAAAATATGATAGAATACATAAATACTTTGAGGAATCTGAGGCGTTTCTACACAAATAATATCAAACTTTAAACTTAAATATCTCCTTAACGAAATAAGAATTTTTGAAAACTTTTTTCACTATTTTGTTTCTTTTGAAATTTTCTTTCATATTAGGTGAATTTGCCAGACCCCTGGTGAAAAGGAAAAGAAAGCAGCCCTGATGACACAGGGACACAATTTTCATTAAACTGTTAAATTTGCTTATTAGACTGAAAGTTGGATTTTCATCAGGGAGATGTCCAAGAAATTGTTTTACACATGGTGGGCCAGTTGGTCGACTTGCCATTTCGTTTGTCCCGCCACTTTTCAAATTTTGTGGTACTGGTGAGCAAACCTGCATACTTTACACACGGGCATGGCTTGTGATATTAAGAGTTTATTTTATTATTTTGGTGGCGTTGCATCTGCTTTATAGATTCACCGTCTACCGATATCGTTTTTGATATCACCGGCTCACCAGTAACTATTCCTGTAAAAAAAGCCTAGGAAATGTAATTTCTAGAATGGTACGCTGATTCGGTGATTTCTGTCTATGATCTCCGAATTTGAAAGCAGTGCCGTAGGGAAGGCCCAAAACTCCACATTTGGTTCCTCCTAAAAGAGGATAGGAAGCGGAATTACGAGGCCCTAAAAGGCAACATAATAATTTCATGCAAATTCTTATTTCAGACATAATTTTAATAATCAATAGAAATAGATTAATATATGTGGAAGCTATACAAATTATTTTCAGTCCCTGGTACGGTTTCTACATCGTCAGTAAGTGAAAACCAGAAAGAAGAAAAATTATGATGAAATTTTTTGTAACTTTCTTTAAGGAAAAGTTCAGAAATTAATTCAAATATTTTAGAGGAAAACATTTAAGCTCTTCACTATGTAAAATGGCACCTTCTGAAAAGCTCCTTTTTAATGTAATATTTCCTAATTTATATATACTCAAGGGCGCATGAAAAAAAATGCTGCAAAGGTGTGAGAGAGAGGGGAGTGAAAATTACAGATTTGAACTCCGGACCTTCATCGAAATAAACAAAAAACCAATATAACGACAGGTCTTTTCTCACTTTTTTTTCGCTTTCAGTCATGCATGACAGAAAAGTTGCTTAAAAATTATATAGGCTATATAAAAGCTGTCTGCAAGATAATCAGATGAAGATGTTTTATATTTGAGATATATCTGGGTTTTTTTTCGGCCTAGTGTTTGAAAATTATACGTGCATGCATGCAGTCTGGAAATGGTCTGTGGCAAGAAATCGATGCAGGTTGGCAATTGTTTCTCAAAAATTATTTGTTAATTTTGATGAAGGTAGTTTCTGTCAAGGGAAGCAGCTCTTCGGAGTTAACATTTTTTTAGCTTATGCAAAATGAATAAGTCGCAGACAAGATAGTAACATTATTGATGACAGTAAAAACATTACTAAGATTATTTATGACAGTAACAAAATGTATGTTTGTATATGTTTTTGACGCGAATAGACTTCTGCCCTACTTTTTTACTGGAGGGTCAGTGGATTCCGCAGCCTCTGCTTCCTGTACCACCATTTTTTAAATGGTGAACTCAAGGTAGCCCCGGTTTTCCCCTCATCTGCAAAATTAACATTATATATAGTAGCTAATAGCAATTTGATTTATTTGCCTGGCAATAAACTCATTATCTTCATACATTCAATACAGGTAAAGAAGATTGACAAGTTATTTGCTTAAATGTTTAATTCTTAAATTGATTATATTTCATTTATCAAGAATGTGTATCTTTTGTGTGACGCTTTGGTAAGTAAACTATATGAATGTTGGAGAAATGCAGTGGCTCAGCAGTTAATATAAGGAGTCATTCTAGTATGCGAAATGTAAATCCCGGGTTCTGCATTGTGTCCTTGAGCAAGACACCTTACCTGTTCACTCAGCTGTACAAATGAGTACCAGCACTGTTGGGAAGTTAACCTGCGATGGGGTGGCGTCCTATCCAGGGGAGTCATGTGCTCTCATCTGCTTGTGTCATGGAAATCGGGGATACTAGCGCCGATCCTATGGGCCTAATGGCTTGGATGGATTTGACTTTATACGACTATTAGCCGAAGTGTTATCGCATATCTTATCTATGTAATTAAATAATAATATAACTTTACAAATTATTTTACCTGTTTTTGCATTCTTTTCTTTATGGAAAATGACAACCTTTTGTAATAACACTCCGACACCGACACCAACACAAAGAGCCAGAAGAGTCAAAAGAGCAACTCCTAAGCAAATTTTCTTTTTTAGTACACCCTCGTCAGGTTTTTCAAAACCAATTTTCCTTTTGCTTAGGCTCGGTAAATTGTCATCAATATCGTCATAGATTTCAGCACTCGATGTACTATGATCCTCCTTTTCAAAGGTATCATCCACATAAACATGCCCATGGCTTGCATTACTGTCATTACATTTAGCGAGTGTGTTGCTCTTCAACGGCGAATCGTTATTCACTGAATTAAACACCTTTAATAACTTTTTTGAATATTGTCCATCGCTCTTTGGGGTTGTCCCGTCGCTTCTTGGTGTTGTCACGCCGCTTCTTGGTGTTGTCCCGTCGGGAAATAAGCGATGATGATATAAACTGTTAGAAAATTCGGTGTTCTTCAAAATAGAAGTTCCGATTGATGTCCCGTTGTATCGTTTTCCAGTAAACGCATTATTTAAAGGTTTCTCATGAAATACTTCTTGCAAATTATCATTTTGCTTTGATTCATCATCATTTGTTTTGATTGTATCACCTTCTTCCATTTTCATTTTCTTTATTCGAAGATATTATTTGTAAAGAGGATTCGCACCTCCAATGCAAACGAATAAACACTGAAATACTAACTCGTCAATCTACTTCCCGACTGCTGTATGTGAATACTTGTGAATACTCATTAAATAAGTACACACTCGCTTTTTCTGCTAATTGCTTTCACTTTTACCATATCTGAACAAATTTGGTCAACTAAATGACGAATCATTAACAAATAAAGAAGAGGGTTGCAACCAACTATAGAAAATAAAATAACATTTTAGTTATAGATTTAAATCTACTATGATTTTGTCTGAGGTTGATAACAAGTTAATAGAAAAACAATATTTTCAAACCGGGGAGTTAAACATAGACTGATTCAGCTTCCTAATGATTTTAACTACAAATCTACCCGATCTGTTTTCAGAATGTAACCCTTCAGCTTTGTATAAATAAATGAGAAAACAACGAAACCATCAATTTGTAAGGGCCTGCGGTCGTTGAGCCATTAAATCTTGGTGTGCATTGGTGGGCTGTGTGCTGCGTGTGTTGACAACAACTCTATGGATTAGGAAGGGGGGGGGGATCCCATAGTTTTTTTAAGTCGTCGGTAAACATTGGTCAATCTTGAAAAAGGTCAGCCGTGTTTTCTTCATAATCGTATCTCTGTTCGGAGAGTTTTTATTATAACCATTTGCTAGTGTGGGCAAGAGAGAGGCAGTTTTGTCTCATGGGGGCAATGACCTATCAATCGGACAAAATATGTCTCTTTACAAAAAATTCTGGGGCAAGTGGGGCAAAGCGATCTCGTGGGATATTTACTTTTTTCCCCTGTAGCGCCGCCACTGACTCCAACCAAAAAAAAAACCTACTTTAATGCCCTTTGTGTGGGAGAGGAGGAAGTGGTGCTTTTTAGTTTTCATAAGAAGTAAACCGTGGCAGAAGGGGAAAAAGCAGATGCAAATCTCGAAAAAAAGAAAAAAAAGGTTTTCAAGTATGAAACTACCAAAGGTCGGTCCGGAAGTTTTGCTGTTGTTGTTCAAGGATGGGTTGGGTTGGTGGCAGTGTAAGAGGTATCAAAGAACGTCACCTCCGTTTTTTTTTTCTCGCCAAGTAAATTGTTTATTTTGTGTGTATGCTCACAAAATAATTATCTAGATATATCAGATAAATATTTGATACTGTCACATGCACACATGGAAATATGGATGTATTTGTTTTATGATAAATGGCTTAAATGCAATGATACTTTAATACTGCATTTTACAAGGAACTTTGAACGTTAATGCATATGGTATGAAAGCACATGAAATAATTCAGCCTCGTCGTAAATCATTCAATGCGTCATTAATGCTATTAATTAACTTTGCTATCATTGAATGCGAAAGTACATTACTTCGAGTTAATCGGAGTCTATTGTAAAAGTAAAAATACTGAAAGCAGGCCGGGGGTAAAGTTCGAATGCAATAATCCGAAGCATTGTATGAGATAAGAGCAAAAGAAATAAATATTGTGTATCATACAAAAGGCAGGTCTAATCATTAAGAAACATTCTTCTTCTTTTAGTTTCGTTCGATTAAAACTATTTAAACCATTCACTTACTGATACTATATTACTTTGTTATGGTTTGGGTGAGGTTAATTGTGAAGGAAAGAAGAGCGGTGGGTTAAAGCAAGGCGGTGTATAATACTTCCACGGGTCACCATGCGGATGTGAGGATTACCGCACTTTCTTCCCCCTAAAGATGATTTTCCTAAATTTTTGTCGGGAAAATAATACGATTTGTCGGGAAACTTCTTCCAGTTTTTGGAAAGTCGTATATTCTCGTCGGGGAAAATGATATATCCATAGTGTCGCCTGTCGGGTAGTACGAAAGCCCATTACAGCCATTAGAAAATACAATAACTTTGTAGTTACAAATTAATAATTTTGAATTACAAATCAATAATCTTTAATTACAAATTGATAATTTGGATTACAAATTAAATAATTTGTAATTACAAATTAATAATTTGCAATTAATTAAGCCTAAGTTAGTTCCGCGCATACAAATTATGTAATATTGATGAAAAGGAATAATGTAGAAAAATGAAAAATTACACAAATGGCATAAGTTGGGATAACGGATAAGCTATAGTGTAACAATTTCTAGAGGCGAGGCAGACAAACCACATCCTCTCTTTGAAGATGGATATTTAGCATCAATCGGGAAAATGGGAACTGACAGGTGTAGACCTTCATTATTACGGGAAAAGGTCGCGAATTTCACCTCCAGGTTTATAGCCCACACATTTGTATAAGATTGTTTAATTTTAGATCTGGGTGAATATATTTAGAGTAAGTATAGGACTGGGTAAGACAGCGTATGTGTAAAAAGTGTAGTACGACCGCCTGAAATGTAGCAAAAATGATAACAACACACTTATGAAAACCTTGAGTTTTGTATCGCTGAAGAAAAAGTATGTTGTTGTTTGTGCTGCATTTTAGTAGAACATACATCGCAGTGAAGCAAATGTTCTGATATATTTCCGAGTTTAAATTCAGTGTGAATGATTGCTATCTATTCAGAGCAAAATTAGATTGCATAGTTAAGAAGCTAAAAAGTTAAATAGATTTTCAACCAACAGATTGCTATCATGAAGGGTGATGTATTTTAGCATGGGCTTCTTGATATTTATGTATATTTAAGCTAGACGTAATTTCGGATAAGCACTAAGTGATCAAACGCAGCTTCATTTCCGTGAATTTTAGGGAGTAGGAATGTCCTTTAAATTCATACCAAATGATACCCTGCCAACGTCTCGTTGTACCTCCCTGTACGTATCTGCCGTTTAGATAAGCAACGCCGCAATGATTGAACCACCACGCACCTGGTCGTCGTGTTGCGGATTATACGTCGTCCTAATTATTATTGTCCCGATCCCTGGTAGAAAACTGGCGGTTGTTGTTATATGATATCATGCTGTCCCCTGCAAGAAATAAGCCAAATAACAATATCAATAGAAGTTTAATCATTATGATTAAGGTATTCCATAATCGTTATCAATGCCTATATACATGTCTGTTTAAATACATTCCATGCCTATCTAATATGTGTTACAGTGTTTATAATTGTTAAATTATTTTATCGGCAGTCTTGTATTCACTTTTTTGGTGCTTTGTACAGACACAAATCTTGCAGTGATTATCAGTGCTATTGAGTGCTCCGGGAAAGGAATGTCATTGGGGGAGTGACCATCATTTGCATAAATTTTAATCAAACTTATTTTTAGAATAAAGTTTTGATTAGCAAGAAATATGGTCAAAAAGATATGGTTCACATTTTGGTCCAGTTTTCCAGAATGAGCCTTCTTTTTACAAAAATGGTAGCTTTCTTGGAGATTTTACTAGCTTTAATGTTTAGTGAAGTATCGGGGTGTCGCTTTTAAATATGCTAGTCTCTAATTGCACAGCATATTTTTTTAAACGCATTTTATATTATAAGGCCATAAAATGAATGAACGAATTGGTTGTTTTAGTAAAAGAATAAGATAGGGACATTGTGAGGATTACGTCAAGGAATTGTTACAAAGAAGATCTGGTGGATATTTTAAGGATATTCCAAGTTTTGAATGTGTTTTTATTTCGAAGGTATATTGAAGCATGGAACTGTCATAATAAGCTTTATGTTGGATAAGATATATGACATGATTGGTAGGGTGGAGATTATAAAAGTAGTCTTGAGTTTATCCCGCGTTGGAAAAGGATTTTTTATCATGCAGGATAAAAAGATTATCATACAGTCATCGAGATAACGTTATATTATGATAAAAGTTGTCATGGAATAATTATTTACAATGCATTATTTCGCCTGTGTTTTTCAGTTTTCGAAAACATAAGTGAACAGGTCTGATTTATTTGTATTTGGAATGTGTATTGACAAACATTTAAATTTGATATGATAGCAATTTCAATCCATTTAACTTCTGGATATTCCGATTTTCAAATATTCAGGTTCTTATCGTGTGGTCAGGAATGTTATCTTTTGGGTTTTGGGAAAAGTACAATCTGTGACAAATCGGAATTTTTTAATGGAGTGAGTTTGGGGGTGGAGGAGCACTGTGTTCCCTATACAGTGCTGCTGTGAGAAACTTTAATGAAAAAGAGAAGGATCTTTGGATCCCATATAGTAACCATGAAACGGTGAGATAGCAATGGAACAGGCGGATCATCGATGTAGAGGAACTACTGCAATTCAGCAAGAATACACTTCTCTTGGTTAATGAGGTCTCTAGATTAAAGGAAAACTCCATCTTTAAAATTTGAAAATTGGCCAAAGAGTTCTCACGGATAGATATTCGACGTTTTAGCTTTCGCAAAGGGTGGTTAATGGTAGAATGGTTTGCCTGAGTGAGTAGTTACCTTTAATCCTGTTCACAATTTCAAACTCAACGGTGATAATTTTTCCACTAATTCGGGCGTCTTTTAATTTTGTTTTGTGGTGGTGGTGGTGTTAGTTTTTGTGGGGTGACTAATTCTCCTTAGCCGGTCATATGTAATGTTGTATTAAATGGTGGAATTAGTGAATGGTTCAGACTCATATATCACATAGGTTCTGCATTTTTGGGAACGATTGGGTCAGTGAAAGCGGGTGGATAAAGCTTTTTATCGATTTATGCAGCTTTTGCACTAAAGTGCTGGTATTCTTTCACCCATGTGGGGCAAAGAATGGGAATCTTTGAACAATTAACACACAAACATGATATAATTTAAACATGATCTAGCATGCAGAACAGCGGAGAAGACAGAATTGTTGAAGACTGGTGGTCAGGATGGGAATAAACATTGGTGCAGGGTGTGCCAGATTAGGGGTTGGCATTGTGGCGGCAATGAGCCCTGGCTCGTATTTCTGGATGGATTTATGGGGGTGGGCAGGTTTATTCCCCAGTGCCTCTCTGAATCCACCATTGGACAGATATAAGGTGAGTATAGGCAACCGTGGCTGGTTGGTCAATCAAAGCTTGTAACTTTAGCAATTGTATATCAGGATGGGAAGGTGAGATGTTTGTTATTTTGTTATTCATGGTGCTGAATTACAGAATTGATAAAGATACAAATTATTGCAAGTGGATAGGTAGTGTGCTTGGTTGATGGTACTTAAACGTTGTACTAAGCTAGTTACAGTGATGAAGGAATCAAACTCTCTTGGCTATTCGATTTGGTCAACTTTAATGAAATTCTAAGAATGAGTGATGCTTATATAATGTTGCAGGCACTTGGTGGTGTATGGATACGTATACAGGAGTAGCCAGCACATATTAGTGGATTGAAATGACGTGGATGTGGATCGTTAGGTTTGTACAAGTGGTTGAATCTGTGTGGGTGGATTAGGCTTAAATGGGCGGGTGAGGCTCATATGTGAGTGGATGTACGTAGCTTGTGTGATTTGGTGGGTCCTGTGTGGGTGGACGTGTCTGCATAGAAGGGTGAGGCTTGTATAGGTGGATGAGGTCGTGTGGACTTGTGTGAAGATTGGGTTAATGAGTGAGGATTACATGTGTTAGTGAGACCTGTGTGGGTGGTTGAAGCTTGTATTGGTGGGTGAATCTTGTATGATGGATGAGGCTTGTGTGGTGGGTAAGGTTTATATGGTTGGTTAGTGTTTTGCATGTGTAGGTGGGCTAGGTTTGTTTGGATGAATGAGGTTTGTATTGGGTGGTTGAGTCTCGTGGGGGTACGTTAGGCTTGTGTGGGTGTGTGAGCCTCATATGTGGATGAATCTTGTATGGGTGGATGAGCCTGTGTGGGTTGGTCCGGCTCGTGCGAGGCTTACGTTACTGAGTGAGGCTTGAATGGGTTGGTGAGACCTGTATTTGAAGTTTGTTTGGGTGAGTGAAGCATGTATGGGTTGGTAAAGCTTGTGTGGTGGGTGAGGCTTAGGTTGAAGAGCTTATGGTGGGTGGACATGGAGATTTACTAATGGGTGGGTGAGCTTAGACTGTTTCAATGTAGGCTAGTGATTGTGAAGCTTGGATAGTGGCTGGGTTGGGAAGTACGTTGGAGGGTGGGTGGATGTGGTTTATTAGTTAGTGGGTGAGGTTGGACTAGGTGAAGATGGGATAGATGTTTGAATAGGACTAAGTTGTGTAAGTGAGACTAATTAGTTGGGTAGGCTACTTAGTCGGAATGCTGTTGCTAGATTAAGTTTGGTATGAGCGAGATAAACATGCGAGGCTGGTTTGAGTGGGTGGGTGAGATGGTGTTCGTTGGAACGGCTATAGCCTTAGGTGTGTGAGATTCGTTAGCTGGATGGGTGGGCGAGGCTAATTCATTTAAAAGGTGATTCTTCATTCTTAGCTGGATGATTGAAGTCACAACTGATATAACTTCAACGAGTTGGTAAGGCCACGAAAAGGTGGACGGTTAGATGTCTGGGTTAAAAAAGGTTATGTGAATAGAGCAAGGTTATTTGATACAAAAGAAAACAAATGGATTAATCATCGGTAGGTAGAATGACTGTTTGTTATAAGCGAGTGCAGGAATAACGTTAATTTGACACCACCACCCCCACCCCACACTCACACGCACATCCTTTTTTTACTAAAATGCTACCAGTTCCTCAATAATAAATCAATAGAACTACAAGGCTTTGTCTCAGGAACTTCAGTGTACTTCAGCCCTCACTGAAAAATAAAAAGACGATCTAGGTAGTGATTTCCTAAGTCTCAAACATCAAACTGAAAAAGAAAAATAAGAATATATATATATATATATATATATATATATATATATATATATATATATATATATATATATATATATATATATATATATATATATATATATATATATATATATATATATATATATATATATATATATATATATATATATATATATATATATATATATATATATATACATATAAATATATATATATATATATATATATATATATATATATATATATATATATATATATATATATATATATATATATATATATATATATATATATATATATATATATATATATATATACATATATATATATATATATATATATATATATATATATATATATTTTATTCATATAAATATATATATATATATATATAGATATATATATATATATATATATATATATATATATATATATATATACATATATATATATATATATATATATATATATATATATATATATTTATATATATTTCTATATATATTTATATATATATATATATATATATATATATATGTATATATATATATATATATATATATATATATATATATATATATATATATATATATATATATATATATACATATATATAGATATATGTATATATATATATACATATATATATATATATATATATATATATATATATATATATATATATATATATATATATATATATATCTATATATATATATATATATATATATATATATATATATATATATATATATATATATATATATATATATATATATATATATATATATATATATATATATATATATATATATATATATATATATCTCTCTCTATATATATATATATATTTATATATATATATATATATATATATATATATATATATATATATATATATATATATATATATATATATATATATATATATATATATATATATATATATATATATATATATATATATATATATATATATATATATATATATATATATATATATATATATATATATATATATATATACATTTTGGATATCGGACACATGTATTATTTCGGAGAAACATGTAATGGGGCATATAATTATCTAATGAGACACAATGATAAATTCAAGGACACAATGTAATGCGGATGCACAATTTAATTGAAGAGGCATAAATTCGATGGCCCAAGAACAATGTGAGGACACAACTACAATAGTAGAAGGATATTTTACATCCTTTTACCAACAGGTTATATATAATGAAGTACTGATGAATGAAGACCCATCGGAAAGAAAACCCTGGAATTTTAACTTGCTAAGTGATGCATTGACTGCTACAGTATGGAGGTTTTCAAACCCCATTTATACTTGCATTCTGCAAGAACACATTTAGAAAATCCAAAACATAAATCATAGATTCCCAGATATAGCAGCAATGAACTGATGTAGATAAATTCAGATAGACCTCTGATGTTAGAAGGTTAATTGATGAGTTTCAATAATCCAGCAAGAAATAACGAAATGCATATAAGAGCTTGCTGAATGGTGCAGCCATCGGGCGCAACCATAAGAATTTTGTGAAACGAGGTCAAAGGAGGAGATCCATTCATGGTGAATGTGTCTGGGTGTGAGGGTGTAAGCACAAGGTTTGTGTCAAATATAAATAAATACATATTTAATATTTGAACCGAAGCAAATGGCAAAGGTTACATTGCAAAGATCAAGTTAAGTCTTTTTTGCAGTATTCCCAACTTCTACGAGGGCGACATGTGAAATTTGAACCAGTGCTGCTTGGACACAACTTCTATGGTTTCCCATCAATGCAAACGTAAATCTTATTTCAATTACTTTCGTTTTACCCATATATATTTTAATCTTACAAAAAAGATTATGTCAAAATAAGTCCCATGTAGTAAGACATCCAACAATATGCAACCCTTCATGTCCAAAATATAGGTTATTGTTTAAAGACACCTTCCAAACAATACAAACCAAATCTGAACCGTAATCTGAATCTGAAACTTTAAGCTTTCACCATTGGCGTAGCCAGAATGGGCCTAGGCGGCCTAGCCCCCCCCCCCCACCCCCGCCTCTTCCCCCATCAATACTAAAACAATACTAAAAAGAAATAAAAGGGAAAAGATCATCAAAGTATTACATGAACTTTGAAAGAAAAGCAACCAGGTCAAAACAAATCTCAAAAAGAAATGTTTAGAAGAGACCAATCTCCTTACCATAAATTGCATGTATGGGTGATGTTTTCCCGTTTTATACGAAAAAAGGACGAGGGGTAGGGAGGGGGTGGGGTGGTGTATGGGGGGGGGGGGGTGCTCGAGCGAACGAGCCCCCTTTTCTTGAGAAAGTGCCGTTTTGAAATCTAAAAAGAAATAAGCACCTGACATTTTGTAGTTTGTTGCCCTTTTATACAAAAAACGAAGCCCTTTTCAAATTCCTGGCTACAGGCAGACGGGCCTGATAAGCAATCAGTAAGTTGATTTATTTCACCATGCACTGTTTTGGAAGTATTTTTCGTTTTCTTCATTTATGCAGAAGCTTTTGCAATCTTGTGCCTTTCCTAAAAAGCTGTAAATTAATGAAGAGAAACTTTTAATTGAATTGTTATAACAGCATTGATTTGTATCTTGTTTACATAAACTTTTCTGGTATTATTTGTTTTTATTGCTGTAAGAATTAAAACAAAATGATTGAAGTTTTTCAACTTAAAGAGCTTTATTATACATTAAGAAATTCTCTTTTATACTCTTCATATTAAGAAACTTGTTTGAAAAAAATAGCGATTATACCACTTTGTAGGAAAAGTTTCATATGAATAAGCTTATAAACTTCATTTGTTGAAAAATAGCTTTTGTCCAAAATGCATTTCTGCGTCACCAGTGTCCATGATTATCCTTCATCTACCACATATATGAAATATTCTGCAATAATCAGAATATTACATTGCAAATATGAATTAATTCAATGTTTTTATGCATACGTTTGGTCTTTAAATATCATTTTAGAATATGACATATGCTCCAGATATTCCATTGCCCATTTTAGCCTCTACTTTGCATATGTTCTGGCAGTCTGTTGAGATATCAATATTATGTCTTGAACAATCTCTCTGACTATTTATATCTCTATATGAATCTCTAACTGTAACTCTAACTCTATGTCTCAATATATCTCTCTTACGCCTGACTTATTAAAATTCCTACTTTATTTATACATTGAAAAAAAATGGGATTAATACGCGTCATAACACTTCGTGGAAAATCATCTTATTCACGATTCACCATTTCTGCATCCAAGAAAACCATGGAACCAGACCATGACTAAACGTCCGCAGGTATACAAGTGCAGTTAAATGTGATGACGTCAGCCAAGTTACACTAGTTATTGAAGTTAATAGATCGAGGATCTTTGCATGATGCACCTTTTGATATTCATTTAATTCTTTGAATATTTTCACTATGATATTTTACCTTTGTGACTTTAAGATTGGTATCCTTGAAATAAACATTCTCCCTCAAAATCCATCATGTCACGAACCAATCACTTTTTGAGTTTACTGAATGAGTTTGTTTAACAACCTCCCTTGTGATGATTAAAACCATCATGTTACGAAACAATCACCTTTTGAGTTTACTGGATGAGTTTGCTTAAAATTGTCCCTTGTGATAATTAAAACCCTCATGTCACAAATCAATCACCTTTTAAGTTTACTGGATGAGTTTGCTTAACGTTGTCCCTTGTGATAATTAAAAACCTCATGTCACGAAACAATCACCTTTTAAGTTTACTGGATGAGTTTGCTTAACGTTGTCCCTTGTGATAATTAGAGCCCTCATGTCACGAACCAATCACCTGTTGATTTTACTGGATGAGTTTGCTTACCGGTGTCCCTTGTGATAGTTAAAATCCTCATGTCACGAAACAATCACCTTTTGAGTTTACTGAAGAAATTTGCTTATAGATATACTCAAATGGTATGAAAAATGTTCCTACTATGATTCTTAATTTTTGTGTAATATTTTGGTATCAAAATTCATGATTTTCGAAAGAAAATTGTTTTGATATTTTGTTCAGCTAATAGGAAACAGAATATTTTGTCTACACAATTTTGTTCTGCCCCCTGTGCTGAACAGAAAGCTCAGAACTGAGAGAAAAATGAAAGAATCAAGCAGTCAAAAGAAAACAGATAACAACTCAATAAGTTTTGTATGTTAACGGACTGTTATTAACATGTTAAATAATAATAATCCTTATCCTTGGCGTGTGCGCACGTACCACACAATTTCTTACTCTTATAACGTTTACTCCTATTGAATTTCTTTCTGAGATAAGAATAATTTCCTTGCTTCCTTTGTTAAAGTTAAAGTTCTTTCCTTCAAACTTCACTTACTAACTTACTAAATGTTTGTTTCCACTTGTTGAGAGAAGCTCTGATCGAGATCAATTTCTGGGTTTAAATTCTGTTTGGTATTCTGAAATGTTTTCCTTCCTATCTTTAGAACGTTTTATTAACTTAACTCTTTCTTATTTTGCTTCAATTATCATGGTCTGGCTTGAGTTACTGAGAGTAAAAGTCCTGGCTTAAAACATTGACCTTTCATTTTAGATAAGTTTATTTTATTATCCATTGAGAGAACTTTTAACACCTGTCTGGTATTCAGGCCTGTGTTTAGCTCCACTTGGGATACCCTTAATAGGTAACTAACTTTTACAAGCTTCTTCTCTGAAGTCCTGGTAGCAGCTGAAATTACTGAAGCCAAGCAACATTCCTGCTTGTTTGTGCCTCCTGGATAATTTACACATTGTTTTGCTAACTACAGTATGCACAGCAAATTCCTTGCATACATTAATGATCAATTGCTTCTGATTTACTGCTTAAGCTTTGAGAATCAGCTGACACACCTTAAATTGATCAAATGTGAGACAATGTTTGAGTGAAAAGATAACAAAGAATCAGGCAATTGATCATAGAAATGATTAAAAACCTATTGAATTTCTCAAGACAGCATGAGGAGTTAAAATTGCTTTAGTATATTCTATGCTCAAGGTAATTCATAGAATTATTTATAACTTTGAGGATATAATGTTGTTTCATTATCGTCATTTAATCATAATTCAACACGTTGTGACTTTATCAGTATTTTTTGCCGAAAACGCTTAGTTGCATCTATTAGTAATAATTTCCTTTCTGTGTAGCAACAATATTTCTAACTTGCTAACATGTATAAAACTTTAATAGAAAGATTCTTTAATAAAAACTGTTAGCAGTGTTATTGACAGATGAAGTAGTTGTGAGAGTCATTGATTAAAAAGATACAATGGGTAATTGGATGATCTTAAGACAGTGTTAGAAGAAATATATTTTAGAAATAAAGTTGGTTATACAATTTTGTTCTTCCATTTCTGATGTTCGAAGAAACCTACTCTGTGTTGTGGTGAATAATTATTTTCTTGTTGATTGTTGACGGTTTTTAAACATGTTTGCAACTCCATAATGTATATCGAAATAAGAATTTTTAAAGAAATAAGCATTGTTTGTTACAAAATTAAACTTTCATAATTACAACCATAAATAAAGGGACAACACTTAATTATAAACTTCTTTTTGGGGCTCTATATCGTGTATACATGCCCATTTTATGTCTTATAATGTATGATCAATATCAGTTTACCTTTACGATCAAAGAAATAGGTATTCTTTTTCAAATTCAAATTTAATCTATAATGAAAGATATTCAAAGCATTAAGGCAAGTTTCCTCATATACCTGAATAACTATCAAGTGCACGGTAATTGACCAATTGGTTAGAATGGATACTTTTTAGGGCGTCCTGAATTCCTTCCCATCAGTAATATTCTTAAGTGTTCACTTACATTGAAGAATTTACAGATTCATATAGCTACGACTTCTATTTGTCAGAATATCAGGGCACTTAAATGCTTGATATCAACCGCCTTTATGTCAAAACAATTTGTCTGATAAGAACACACCTATGAAAAACTTGAGCAGTGTGGTGCTGAAGAAAAAGTATTTTGTTGTGTGTGCAGCATCTTAGTAGAATATACATCGCAGTGAAGCAAATGACGTATATACCTACATGTATACTAGCATGTATTGTATATTGGTTTTTAGTATCTTAATTCAAAATTTAATTTTTGTACATTGGATTAAAAATTGAAAGTGTTATATTATTTTTGAGTGCATTTTGAAAAAAATATTTTTCTTCTTCAAACTTGTGACATATTTCGAAGTTTATATTCAGTGTGAATGATTGCTATCTATTCAAAGCAAAATTAGATTGCATTGTTAAGAAGCTGAAAATTTAAACAGATTGTGTACCAAGATTGCTATCAAGAAGGGTGATGTATTTTAGCATAAGGTTCTTGATATTTATGTACATTTAAGCTAGATTTAATTTCGAATAATCATTAAGTGACCCAACGCAGCTTCATTTCCGTGAATTTTAGGGAGTAGGAATGTCCTTTAAATTCATACCAAATGATACCCTGCCAAGCGCTCGTTGTACCTCCTTGTACGTATCTGCCGTTTAGATAAGTAACGCCGCATTGATTGAACCACCACGCACCTGGTCCTTGTGTTGCGCATTATACGTCGTCCCAATTATCATTGTCCCGATCCCTAGTAGAAAACTGTATGTTGTTGTTATATGGTATTATGCTGTCCCGTGCAAGAAATAAGCCAAATAACAACATCAATAGAGGTTTAATCATCATGAATAAGGTATTCCATAATCCATAATCCTTATCAATGCATATATATATGTCTGCCCAAATGCATTCCATGCCTATCTGAGATGTGTTACAGTGTTTATAATTGTTAATTACAGTGTTTATAATTATGTTATCAGCAGTCTTGTATTCACTTTTCTATTGTTTTGTACATACACAAATCTTGCAGTGATTATCAGTGCTATTGAGGATGTGGGGAAATAAATGTCATTTGGGGAGTGACCAACATTTGCATAAATTTTGACCAAGTTTGTTTTTTTGATAAAATTCTGACTAGCAAAAAATATGGTCAAAAGGATTTGCTCCACATTTTAGACCAGTTTTCCAGAATGAGCCTTTTCTTTACGAAAATGGTAACTTTCTGGGTGATTTTACTAGCTTTATTGTTTAACAAAAGTATCGGAGTATATATATATATATATATATATATATATATATATATATATATATATATATATATATATATATATATATATATATATATATATATATATATATATATATATATATATATATATATATATATATATATATATATATATATATATATATATATATATATATATATATATATATATATATATATATATATATATATATAATATATATATATATATATATATATATATATATATATATATATATATATATATATATATATATATATGTACGACTGCCTAAAATGTAGCAAAAATGATAACAACAAACCTATGAAAACCTTGAGTTTTGTATTTGCTGAAGAAAAAGTATTTTGTTGTTTGTGCAGCATCTTAGTAGAATATAGTACATCGCAGTAAAGCAAATGTTCTGATATATTTCCAAGTTTAAATTCAGTGTGAATGATTGCTATCTATTTCGAGCAAAATTAGATTGCATAGTTAAGAAGCTAAAAAATTCAACAGATTTCGAACCAAAAGATTGCTATCAAGAAGGGTGATGTATTTTAGCATGGGGTTCTTGATATTTATGTATAAAAAGCTAGATGTAATTTCGGATAAGCACTAAGTGACTAAACGCAGCTTCATTTCCGTGAATTTTAGGGAGTAGGAATGTCCTTTAAATTCATACCAAATGATACCCTGCCAAGGGCTCGTTGTACCTCCTTGTACGTATCTGCTGTTTAGATGAGCAACTCCGCATTGATTGAACCACCACGCACCTATGGGCGAGTGAAGCTTGTGTGGGTTGGTAAAGCTTGTGTGGTTGGTGAGGCGTGAGTTGGAGAGACTTGGGGTGGGTGGACATGGAGGTTTACTAAGAGATGGGTGAGAATAGACTAGTTCAAGGTAGGCTAGCGATTGTGATGCTTCGACAGTGGCTGGGTTGGGGAGTCCGTAGGAGGGTGGGTGGATGTGGTGGTTTATTAGTGGGTGGGTGAGGTTGAACCAGGTGAACATGGGATAGGTGTTTGGGTAGGACTAAGTTGTGTAAGTGACACTAATTATTTGGGTAGGCTGCTAAGTTGGAATGCTATTATTAGAATAAGTTTGGTATGGCCGAGTTAAATATGTGAGGCTGGGGTGAGTGGGTGGGTTAAACAGTCTTCGTTGGGATGGCTAACCTTAGTTAAGTGTGTGAGATTAGTTAGCTGGATGGGCTGGCGAGGATAATTTGTTCAATGGCTGATTCTTGATTCTTAGCTGTATGGTTGAGGTCACAACGAGGTCAGTGTGGAGATTGATACGTTCAACGAGTTGGTAGGGCCACGGTTATGTGAATAGAACAAAGGCTATTTGAAACCAAAGAAAACAAGTGGATTAATAATCGGTCTGTCATAAGCGAATGCAGGAATAAGGTTAATTTTACACACACACACGCGCGCGAGCGCGCACACACACAAAGCGTACAGTACGTACTAAATTATAAACAATCCACATCCGTATCCTTATGAAAGATAAAGGTAAGAATATTATAATTTTACGAATTTAACTGAGATGAGCTTGTCTCTTTAAACTATAGAACGTTTCTTTTTTTTCACTGCGGGTATTTATGTGTTGCCGTCACGTAAAAATTGTTAAATATATCAAAAATCTTAAGAATAACCAATTAGTTTTTGGGTCAGGTCTTTATGTGTTGCCATTGTTACGTACAAATTATGCATCTTTGAAAGATTCGCAAAATGCTTGCCTATTTGGAATTTTCCGAAAAAGTTTGGCGCGATTCACAACATTATGGAAAAAATGTATGTATATATAAATAAATATATATATATATATATATATATATATATATATATATATATATATATATATATATATATATATATATATATATATATATATATATATATATATATATATATATATATATATATATATATATATATATATATATATATATTTAGCTATATGTTTATCTATATGTTTATCTATATATGTGTATATATATATATATATATATATATATATATATATATATATATATATATATATATATATATATATATATATATATATATATATATATATATATATATATATATATATAGATATATATATATATATATATATATATATATATATATATATATATATATATATATATATATATAAACATATATACGAAAATCTCTTCAAATGTCATCATATCATAGTATGAAAATTGTTGAATAGAGAAAAAAATGCCTTTTTCTCCTTTAAGATTTTAATATTTCGCTTGTTGCGTACCAAGTACAGATCTCGTGATATTTTTACAATATTTAAATTTTTGAATGATTCATGTTTTAAACAAATATTTAGTACAGCAGAGTTACAAACCCTAACGTGCATTTTTAAGCATAACACATATCTTTTTAACCCTATCGCAGTTTTTTAAGACATAACTATCAAATTTCAAACCCTAACTTGCATTTTTAGGTTAAATACTGATTTATTTTAACCTAACGCAGATTTTTAGGACATAACTTTAAAATTTAAATCCTAACGTGCATTTCTAGGTCAAACATTGTTTTCTTTAAACCCCAAGGAAGATTTTTAGGTCATAAACCGTTAAAACTTCAGACTTATTGCAGATTTTTAAGCCCAAAACTTTTTTTTTAGCTCTGACTTGGATTTGTAATCATACAGTATACATTAATGAAGAATATGACCTATAAAGCGGCATTTTTGTACTGTAAGTAAAGCAGAATGAGTGTCTGTGTATATTTGCGCGTGTGTGTATGTATGCAACAATTAATTTTGTGTCGCTTATAATTTTAAAACTGTAATACACACATAAACCAAAATTGGTGGACGGCTACCTCTGACTGGGAACCTTTGTTTCCAAGGTTTTATTGTTTTTTAAAGAAAGTTTAAAGGTCAGAGGTCAAATGGGACAAGTTTTGGTGATGGCTGTATCTTTTGAAGAAATAAAATACTTGGTATCTTTACAAAATGTATAGGTGGGTAGAGTTTAACATTCTAACAAAACTTTGAATAACTAGAGGTCAAATGGTCATGGGTCAAAGGTCAAATAAGTGTTTTTATTATTGAAAAATTGTGCGGATACATAAACTCCAAAAGTACAACACCTGTACCGTATATGGCACCTTGACACCTTAGTACATGAATTTGTGTCCCGTATAGACTCTGTATCAAAAGCTCAACGGTCAAAGGTTAGAGATCTATTGACCTTTTCACCATTTCTCCTTTATAGTTATGGAATGATACGTGTGACGGGAGCATGAATGGTGTCATACAGTAGGATACGATAAATGAGAACATTTTCAAAGATAACTCTGTGATTAAAGTCAAGGGTCAGTGGTCAGAGGTCAAAATGTGATTTTAGGCGTAATTATGTACTATTTTGTAAATTTTTAAACTGAAAAGTACAAGACCTATACTAACCCTATGTTGTACCATGACACCTTTGTACATAAATTTGTGTCCCATAAATTCTGATGTCAAAAGGTCAAAGATCACAGAACTATTTATTTGTTTTGTCATTTCCCCTATAGTTATGGAATGGTGAGGGTGACGTGAGCATGGATAGTGTCATACAGTAGGGTAGGATAAATGTAAAAAATTTCAGAAGTTATTTCAGTGATTAGGGTCAAGGGTCAGAGGTCAGAGATCAAATATGTGATTTTAGGGAGTAGTTTTGTGCTATTTTGTACATTTTTGCGGCATATTAAACTCAAGAAGTACAAGACCTATTGATACCTTTGTACATGAATTTGTATCCCGTAGATACTGAAGTCGAAATGTCAAAGGTATGTTTGTTATCACATGGGCATCAACATTCCCAAAGTAAGCTTACCAAGCCTGTCTCAACATATGCTTGTAATGGAGCTCGCATGGGCAGTGCAATCCATCAAAAGTCAGAGAGCTATAGTGACCCTGTTAGCTATTTCCCCCACTATGCTGTACACTTAAGGCCATAAGATCAGCAACTCCATGGATTGCTTTCTTGTTGTTGCAACTACTTCCGCAAGGAGTATTTATGTTGACTCCTGCGAGAAATAATCCTGTGATTGAACATATAATTTTGCATTAGAAGGTATCATAAAGCAATCTAACAAAAAAATTTTTTTCAATATATATATTTTTCCCGATTCAAGTATAATATAGTACGTAGGAGGCTAGAGGTAATCCTTCGCTTGGGCACTTTACAACAACAATATGCAACATACAATCCAAACATACAATCCTGACTGAAATAAGTACGTCAGTATAATGATAAAATCGTTGTCCTAAGAGAAATTCCCAGTGCAATCGCTGTTTCAACACAAATCTCTTTGTACGTATCTGCCACCGAGTTAAGCATAGCCGCAGTAAGTATACCAACCATTGAACCACCACGCACCTGGATAACTCGTCGCACATGATCGACTGTATTGATCATGGTGGTTGTTGTTGTTACAATAGCTATTACTAGTAATCATGCTGTCTCCTTTAATTATACCTTACTCTACCAGAGCATTTAAGATTACAAGTGTTATTTAAGAGAACTTTTTAAAAAGGGGGCTTTTTTCACAAATTTATCTACATTTTCTACTGTAATAAGGTTATGTTATAAGCTAAGACTTTGAACTTTATGTTGGTTTGCATAATTCTCTAGTGAATTATGCAAATTTATGCAAATGAGGTTATTAATTAAGATAATTAGATGTCCTAAAACTGCTATCTTTGTGATATTCTGCTTTCTTGTGGCTAATTAGAACAAAATTATTGATAGAATTTATGAACTGTTGAAAAAAAACCCTTTTATTTAATAGTACTAATTGTTTTGATTTTTTTTACTTAAAAATTGACCTCTGATTTTGCCATTGATCTATCTGATACAATTTGGCACTATACTTTCCTATAAACATGCATTGTTCCTTTCTATGATGCACAAAACTAATATAATATAAAAAGGAAATGTTTACACCAATATTTCAATTAAAATGTTATGCAAATGATATGCAAATTAGGTTATTTACTTTATTTATTATTCGCAGGCTTAAAATTTTCAGTTTATTAGCCAATTTGAACCATTGGAAGCTTTGAAAATACTTATATTTATTCAGGATATACTGAAAGTTTTGTAGAAACTTACTTTTGTTGATTCCAGTAGGAATTCTCGGTGAAAAGGTGCTGAAAATGGTTAAAAGCATCAGTAATCATGTTTACGTTGCCAAACTTGGTATCCTTCAGTGACAGTTGGTAACAAATTTGTCCAAATACAGGAAAATCTTTCAGAGAAATACAATTTCAACTGTTTCCAAGGAAATACAGGGATTGGGATGGGATGGGGGTTCTGGCTTATTTATATTGGGAGGGGGAACCAGCGGAAATGCCATCCCTTCTCCAAAAAAAAAAAAAATTCTGGCCCTCTTCCAGGATCCAAATTGCTTCAAAGAAAATGATTTATCCCTACATGGGACAGCTTGACTCCCACCATTGGTCTCTTGCCCCAACATGTGTCTCTTTTCAACAACATGGGACCCTTTTTTCTTAAAATTGTAATCATACTCCACTGCACCACAACCTTACAACATGGAATCGAGAATTCGCGAAATAGGTACATGGGCACTGTTGCACTACAAATTAAAGATTGATCTGTAAAGTTTCATCCAAAATTACTATAATAAAGACAATTCATATTAATCACGTTGGATTTTATTGATCCATTTACCTGTTTATAATCCTTACAAGTAAATAATCCCAGCTAAATTACACTGTTTTTGCTTAATTTTGAACGGATCGGAACTAACAAGGGCTAGGTCTAACGTTAAGCCTAACTAGTAACATTAGTATAAGCATGAAGTTTTAAAAATACACTCGCGATTTTAAAAATTTGAAAAATAAACATTTCACCTGGTTCTGATAATATTTAGGCCTCTTCTGGGTTGGGTACAGATACTAAAAGATCCCCATTACTTGTGATAGCCTGCTGACATTTCCTAATTCTCAGTTTCACTTTCACACATTATTCGGGAAATATTTGGGATTATAGTAATTACATAAATAAAGGCAAATAAGACTACATTCGAAACGTATATATCAAGGGTGACATGCGAGGAGAGTATGGCCAATACATCGCTTTTACTTACATTACCTTATTTTTGTAATGGTGTATTAGCCCTTACTCTACCACGCGGCGATAATATCGCCGTTTTGAAACTAGCTTTTTCTAAAAATAAAAATAAAATCGGGACCTAACCAAAATCCAATAGGGGTGAAAATAGTTTCATTGCAAAAATCTCGGAATGATCTTTGAAAACATTGTATTTTTGGGGGGAGTCTATACTCAATTTGTTTCGGTAAATTTTGTCAAAACATTCAGAAATTTAAGTGTTTGTTTAAAATGTTCCCCCCAAAAAAAAAAAATGTAAACAAATTGCTTTTTATATATAATATGTAGACAACTTAAATTGTCTAAATCTAATCACATTTTGCTCATATATGGTCATTATTTTTAAATCATTTGTAAAATATGTAAAATTGTGTAATTTTTGGTAATTCTTTGACCCCTTTTGTTAAAAAATCGTGTGATCCACCCCTATATCGTAATGAAAAGTTTCAAACATCATTCTGTAGCGAAAACAACGTGCTTTCACATGGATTGCTGCAATAAAAAACATACCCCCTCGATCGTTGCTAAAACGTTTTATAGCAACGTCACCTCGAGTTATTTTTAGATTTTTTGACATTTACGTTGAGACGACGAATAATGTGAATCCCGAATCTTGTTTGAAAGTGAAACTGAGGATTAGGAAAAGTCAGAAGGTTTATCGCCAGTGATGGAGATCTTGTAGTACCTGGATCCAACTTAGAAGAGGCCTAGAGATTATCAGAACCAGGTGAAATGATTTTTTTAATTTCTAAAAATGCGAGTGCATTTTTCAAACTTCATGCAACCACCATGTTCCTGGGAAACTTATCACACATGATCCACTGTATTTATTCTTGTACCTATTTCTGGTGGAGATAGCTAGTACTGGTGATCATGCTGTCTCCTGTGACTAATGTATTAAAAGTGTTTTTGAAGGACAACAGTAGAACAAGAAATGGAGCTAAATAGAAATGGTGAGAGGACTACTTTCGAATGTGGGTATTAAGTGTAACGCGTTGAGATGGCAATAACCACTACATCAATAAGTCGGTACGTTACATTATTGTTGCTATTTTCCTCAATTATATTAAATGATTACTTAAGGGTCATCTTATACAAGAAAGGACTTCAAAAGAAACAAAATGGTAAAGAAACTACTTCAATGTCTTATTCTGTAAAACAGATATTCCAGCTTAAGCTTTTCTCACCCGTGTATAAAAGACAAGTTCAATATCAATCCGTGAGGACTCTTTGGTCAACTTCAAACTGTTACCACGTGTCACATGAGGATTGGCTAAAACATGCAATAAATTACAGGAGGTCAAAGCACCACTACCAGATAAGACTTTAACAACCTGAATCATATCGCCACGTCACGTACTTTTCTCAACTCAAGCGTGATCAAACCAAAATTTGCAACATAAATTCATAAGAGAGATTGTAGCGGTTAGGTGCTTCTCCTTAGATTGTTGCTGTGGTCATGTTGATATATCCTAGCAGGCAGCTACCCCTAGTGCAGATAGATCCAACTAGATTATACGTAGCTTAGGTATATCAACATTACATCTTCATTGTACGGTAGCGTGTTCTTATACTAGCAGGCACTCTCTGCCTATTCACTTAGTTACGCTTGTATTCATAGGAATCCTCTTATGTTTTATATACAGGTCCCCCAGGATGACAGGAGCTTCCTGGGCTACACCACGTCATCCAAACTGGTAGACTATCAGGTAGCAGTACCCACATTGGTAACCCTGACGTGATTCTTTAGATGACGTGGTATTCCTGGCCTGCTTGTTATCCCATTTTTTTACGGTTCACTTCGCTTCGCTTGTAATCTAAGGAGAGCTACTGTACGGTTTGGTCCTTCCTTCAGTTGCATTGTATCAGGTTGTGTGTAGCTATTGTCATACATTCCATTTGCGTTCCAGATTTGGTTCAGTCCTGTGTGTTGTGGGTTGTTTTTATTTGTTCTTAGTCCTTTCTTGTTTATTCAGTTTGTGGGCTACAGACGCGTGTGCATTCTTATCTCATTTCTGACTGCAGCAGAATTGGGAGAGCATGTCTTGTCTTGAAACTAACCAGTTTGCCAGCTAATTTGCTATACTTTATCTAAGGACCTTTATATTCTCTTACCTTTCTATGTATTTATGGTTATCGTGTCTTTATTATACCATGCACTTTTGCCTTGTGATTCTATTACCTTTGCAAGTTATATTATATACTGTATGTACATCAATTCTATGTACCATACTACAGTGTGTGTCAAAGCTAACTTACCTGCTTGGTATATATTACTTATTAAATTCATTAGGACCTGTGCTTTGGCTATGACATTACTGCCTACGGTAAAACCAATGCATATTATGCACCTAATTTTTCACAGGGTAACTTCTGCCCAGCACATGGTCATCACCTGCCCTGCCGACCACGCGGGTAGTCTTGTCTGCTCATTCACTTCTTCGGTCAATCGACCAAACAGCAACACATTCCTAACTCATTTGAAATGTTCCTAACTCACTTTGATTGTTGCTGTAGTCATGTTGGTATATCCTACTAACCAGCTACCCCTAGTGCAGGCAGATCCAACAAAGGGTGCAAATCCGTCATAAATAATGGTGGGGACGCGTGTCAATTTTGTGGGTATCGGATCCGTGACACTATCTAAGCGGAGCGTCACCATCGGTTAGCGCGTAGCGTAAGAAGAAAATTTTGCTAAATATACCCCCTAGATTTCCGAAAATAACACTTCCCAGATCGTGCAAGGTGCTTCTAAACCTCCTCTACTTTTAGATTTCATAATTTGGTGCAATACATGAGCTCCATTAGGCCGAATTAAATTGGAAATTTATATTAGGAAGAAGTTCTGCCAGATCAATTTGCGCGAAAGTTCAATACTGAAGTACCCGAAATACAACGTTTTGAAAACCATTGGTTAAGACAAATTGGTGGGGACACAGTATAGTATGTCCCTACCACTAAAAACGTTGCTGAGGACGCGTCCCGCTGTGCCCACCTGGATTTGCGCCCTTGGATCCAACGAGGTTACACGTAGTTTAGGTATACTAACATGCCCCCTTGTATTTATTTACCATTACATCTTCATTGTATGGTAGCGTGTTCATATACTAGCACGCATGCTCTGCCTATTTACTTAGTTACGCTTGTATTCATAGGGATCCTCTCTTGTCTTCATCTACAGGACCCCCAGGGGCACAGTAGATTACTGGATCATAACAAGTCATCCAAACCGGTGGACACGATTCCTTAGTATGGGAATAGGTCTAGTGGCTCTTCGCTGAACCTGCTCCAAAATGAACTAACTGCTCATACAAATTAAGGACAACCTCTCTACCAAGAATTCCAAAAATGTATTATAATCAAACCAAGCATCCTATTTGCCCTTGCAACTGCTAAAGCACACTGTTTGCAAAAGTGAAGAATTCCTGGCATCCTCAGAAATCCTGTACAGTTTAGTGTCATCATCAAATTCACAAATCCTTGAGCCAAGGGAAACATCAATATCATAAATGAAGAGAAAGAAAAGGAGCGGCCAAATACAGAACTATGAGGAACACCACTTGTAACCTTCTCCCATAGAGATACTTCATCATTAGCAACAACTCTTTGTGACCGTCGATTAACCAAAAATTTATCCAACTGGCACACTTTCCCTCCACACCAAGCGCTCTCGTTATCAACATGAGCCTGCCTAAGGGAACCTTATCAAATGCTTTTTGTAAGTTTAAGTAGATAACATTCACATTATGACCAGAATAAAGTAGTTTAGTAACATCATCAAGAAATTGCAATAAATTAAGAACCCAAAAGTAAGAACCCATGCTGAGACAAATTTAACAAGCCATTGACCAGTAAATGATTTAGTACAATGTCCTTAACAATGGACTCCATGACCTTGCACACAACACTAGTAAGATTCACTGACCTACAGTTACAGGGCAAACTGTGGTCACCCTTTTTACAAAAAGGAGTGACATTAGCAATTCTTCAATCACTAGGAACAACACAAACATCAAAGCACTTTGAAAAGATAATACTCAAGGGAACAGAAAGAAGATCAAAACACATACGTAATACAGCAGGATGTATACTTTCTGGACCGGGCGCTTTATTTAAATTCAAACCCTTCAACTTCTTAAACACAACATTAACTGAAAAATCAACATCCTCAATGGATACCGAAGAGTGCACACTAAGATAACCTATTCATTCACAACCTCAGCCATATCCTTACCACTTTTGATAGTAACACCATCATTACTCTGAACGGACCAACAACCTACTTGATTTTTTGCTTTGAGCGAAGATAAGAGTGAAACGACTTAGGATTAATCTTAACCTCTTTAAATAAACGTTTTTCAATTTTTGTTTTTGTATCTCTTATCAAACCCTTTGTGAACTTTTAATGTTCCTTATACCTAGCAATCTTCGCAGGACACCCACTGTTTTTATTACAATGCCACAACTTTTTCGTGCAGCCCGCAAAACCTCTCGAGACATCCACACTAGCCGATTACGCCTACATACTTTCTTTAATGAGACAAAGCTATTCACACCCTCTAAAACTTTAATTCGGAAAACATCCCATAATTTAGAAGGATCTAAGTCACAGAGCAAAAAGTCAAATCGAATACAAAACTATCCTGAAGTGCAGCCTTTAAAAATCTTAAATCAGTTTATTAGCTAGATAAACCTTTGTGACACAATACAGATCAAGACTAACGAGATCATGATCACTACACACTACCTAACCGCTACTTAGCATATTTCTAACAATACTTTCTTCACTTTAAATCAAGACAATTACTACCACGCGTCGGAAACAACACGTGCTGGATGAAAAGCAGTCAGATACAGCGTCCAGAAAATATTTACTAAGTGGACCACTACTACAGAGATTCCAATCAATGTGTGGAAAATTAAAGTCCCCAAAAATAATAACTTTTCTAAAAGCACAATTCTTTAGGCATTGAAGCAATTTCTGATTGTTCTCAGGAATAGAATTTGGTGATCTATATACAACACCAACAACCACTGAGCTACCAACATCGCCATTAAAAATAAGCTCACACCATAGGCAATTCGAAAAACCAAAAGAAAACTGAGCAGTCCTATCTATGCAATACAAACTGTAATTTAATAAAAACAATAGAACACCAGCTGCTCTAACGTTGAGAGTATCTAATATGTCTTGTCTGAAAACTGAGTAACCTGGAATATGTATTTCTGGATCACAAATTTCACTGTAAATCTAAATCTCAGTAATCCCAATTATATCAGGTCTACTAATTGAAACTTCAGCCAGCAGCTCATCACGTTTCTTCAAAATGCTACGAGCATTTGAACACATGAACTTAATTCTACCACTAGAAAAACAATCGCTTTCCCCAGAAACATGCCTGACAGTTTAATTTCTCACCCACGTGACTACTTTAAAGACCTCAGATCCTTAATAGCCCTATTGACACCCTTAGCAAGAACGCGAGCACCTTTCTTAGTTAGATGCAAACCATCTCTCATGAAGCAATCAATCCGAGATTCAAACTTATCCCGCAATTTACAAACCTGAACTCAAAGAGACGACATTTACTCTCTAGCCAACAATTGATCAACATCATCTTATAAATCATAAAGGAACTGCCTCTACGCGACAACAGACCAACAAGTATAACCTTACAACATGTGTCCTTCAACTTGAATAACAAATCTATGAAACTAGGCCCAACAGAATCAACATTTCTCCTTGAAATATCCTTTGTACCTATTGAAACTACTACAGTACCTTCACCATTACCTAAATTTTCAACACGAGAACTCACGTCATCAAGCCCTGGAAGACGCATCTTAATCCTGCTGCTACGATCTACTCCACATAGCTCTGTATCAATATACCATACAAGTGAATCCCTTATCCATAACACCTTATCCCTAGGAGAAAGTACCAGATTACTCAAAGACCTCACTACCAATGGCACCTGTACAATCAACTACACACAATCCAACATGAGGCCTGTCGACAGAATCTGATCCAAGACTATCTACCCGAACAGAGACCCTATCAACTTCCTCACCCAAGGAACTATCAACATCACATGTCTGCTTACCCACATCTAAACCACTGATCTCAGTCTGCACACTGGCATCAACCTTATCATCGATACAACTACAACCAGAAAGTCTCAATTCCAAAGTCTTCAACCTTATACACTTCAAACAAGCAAATACAAAACTATCATATCAAATGATGCTTCCTCAAAACTACATGTCACACCGAAGTCCTTAAAATCGACCCACAAGCACAGCGATCACAACAAATAGAACTCTTAATGACCATACAATCGACAGAAGCAGAAAACCAAAAGCAATAAGCTGAAATAGAAACAATAGGCCCAAAAATAGCTAACGAAGACCTTAATTTGAATACACACTCAACGAGCCTACACTCAACAAAAAAACTCAATCAGCCTACACTCAACACAAACACCTACACTAAAATTTACAAAATAACAAAGCCTAACAATACAAAAGACTTAGCTTACAATGACAGCTATAAAATGTGTGTAGTAACGCCACACAAACCTGTAAGAAAAGAAACCAACAAATATTTCACAAATAAGGACTCTTCAGAAAACAAAAACAGTAAAATTATGCAGACGAAATGCAAAAAACAACAGTATGGTCAAAACCATGATGATATCACAACTAATCTGCATTCAGTAGTTTCTACACAAATGATACAGAACTTTAAACTTGAATATCCCCTTAACAGAAAAACATTTTTGCACGCTTTCTTTTCTATTTATTATTTATTTTAAAGTCCTTTTTTATAGGAAATGAACTCTTTTGACAACTGCATTCATCCTATATGGTGCCGTTTTCCCTTTATCCCACATTATAAGTCATTTAAATATATATTTTCAAGGCTCGATAAAACAAATGTTTTGATGGTAGGTTTATTGATTATACAAGATGACTCATTATAAGTTGGATACAATTTATGACTATATTTTAAGTTTTTATCTATTTTCAGTGTGTACATTAGCCGTGAATTTGATTATATACCAATTATTTTTAGAAACATACTTATATGTTCTGAGTAAATATTAAAGGTACCAGCACCATGAGCCTAATTAGAAGAAAATATGCTACAAACCATGAACATAGCAATAATTCCTATCAAATTGGATAACAAAAGTTGAACAGTAATATTCTGTATTTCATAAATATTTTCAAAATTTACAGATATATAAATATGTTTCAAATTTTGCATCTGAAGTTGAAATGTGGCTACCATCTTAAAGGGTTATTCTAAAGATACAAAATCTTAAGAATATTTGGTAATGATAACTGCGTGTGAAGGAAAATTTAGTCCTGCTTTAAAAAGGTTCTTGATAAAGTCGTGTGTAATTTTGTAAATATCTTCTTGTTTGTGTGGTAATGCATGATTTTATAGTTTACTTTTTCTTCTTGGTTGAGATTATCCGTTCATGACATGAACATTATCGCATATAACACTACCTTGTTACTCTTCAAACTGAAAGTGCCGTGTTGAAAACAATTTTTTGCAGTTCATGACGAACAGACCATCAAGAACCGATACAATTCGCTGTTTTGTTGGTATTCATTTTATTGTCTCGGTCTTAATGGCAAACTTTTGTTTTTTGTTGTTGCAACTGCTTCTGCCTGGAGTGTTGATCATTTAAGAAAGAATCTTGTGCAATATGTGAGAGATATTTACATTTCAAAATGCAAATACCACCCACCCACACTCCAGTAGCCTCTCTTCCCTTAAGGGAATCTACTCAGTCCAACATGGAAGGATATGGCATAATGGCAATAATTACACATTTATAAAACGTTATAAATGTACGTTTGTGAGTGTGAAACTATACGTGCTCGGCACCACAATTCTGAATGCGAGTTTTGATAAAGCTGTGACACAACCAGGATGGTCGTAATGGGGAATACTTGAGCGAATTTGACAATAATGGTGATGAAAACACTAAACCAATAACGGTTTGGATCGCAACAGTCAAGATGTTGGCGTCACGACTGTTAAATACTCTGGTGTATGGAACTACTTTTTACGAAAAGATACAGTTTATGCCTCCTCCGGCACAGTTAAGTATTATAACAACAATCCCAAGGGCTTTCTTCGTCTGCATGACCGTTTCTCCTTCTTGCACGTGCCTACCGTGAAGGCAAGCAAGACCGCAATTATGTTTCATATTATATTTTACATTTTATTTTTATATTATAGTTTACTGTCCGTTGATCCACCACACACCTGGTATATTTGTTGCACATGATCCACCGTATTGATCTCGGTCTCTGGTAGAAAATTGTTGTTCTTGTTATTTAAGCTGGTTACAGAACTGATCATACTGTCTCCTGTAATTAAATACAACCGTAATATATCTCATTGAAAGTAATGATTACCGGTATTTCAAATCAAGTGAGTGACGCACATTTAGTTTGAAAGGTATGGAACCTAAAAAAAATCACCAAACATGTTAGGATAATGTATGTTTGGAAACAAATGTGGTCGCACAAATAAGTTCGAAAAACGAATATGCTCAGAAAATGCTCGGAAACAAGTATTTTCGGAAAATATATGTTTGCAATCATCAGTGTATTCGCAAAAGATACGTTCGCATTTTGCGAACATATATTTGGTCCTCTTTGCGTATGCTCGTATAACATACGTCCGTCGCGAGCTATGTTCGCAAAGTACGTTCGAAAGCAGTAACATATGCATATGAATGCGTTAGTGATACGTGAAATCCCGGGGTCTTGGTTTGGGTTTCTCCAGTAGGCCTATTCGTAGACAGCTGGACCGTCGGTGTTTAATGCTTTATGCAATAGATTGAGACCAGTGAGCATACCTGGAACAATAAGCCTCTAGTTCTAGGGTGTATGGAAGTGAAATGCCATTTTAGGTTTTAAAAAAATCGAAATATAAAAAAACGTTAAAAACAAGCTTAGAAAAGCGTTAAAACTAATAACTTTAAACGCCTGTATGAATAGATAAAAGGATATTTCATGTATTAGTTTGCAATTATTGCACACTTTCAGGCGTAAGACTGAATACAAGTTGGGGCAGAGAATTCCACGGTTTATTTAACTATTGGTAATTTGGAGTATTTAAAATTTGCATTGGACTAAAATACGGCAAGATAGTTTGAAGCCAAGTTTAAAAAGCTTAAGTGTAGATGTGTGTGTATGTGTGTGTTAAGGGAAGGGCGGGGGGGGCTCATCCGTCAATTTTGGACCACATTTCTTTAATGTTTTTGTTTTGTTTTTGTGGCCGGCCGGCAGGAGTGGCAACTTCTCCAGCCCTGAACCTTTCCTGAAACCTAAGACTAATTGGCGTAAAAGCGTGTATTGGGGTGCTTAAATACAGCTTTAATAATACCAATTTGTCGGAAAATCCGTGGCAATGTTCGTCGAAAATTGCAATGTTCGTCGCAATGTTCATCGCAAATTGCAGTGTTCGTCGAAAATTGCGAAAATATCTCTTGCCAGCTCGCAAAGATATTGGTTGTAAATAGTTCTTTTGCGACGTACAAATTGGGAACATATCTCTTGCAAAGATATTGTTTTCGAACGTATAATTTCCGTACATACTTGTGTCCAACATTGTTTCTGAACAAAATATTTCCAAACATTTTTGTTTTCCAAACCCCAATTATGCGACCATATTTGTTTTCATACATATGTTTTGCAAGCATACTTGTGGTCCTTTTGGTGTACCATCTAAAATAATGTAATATCAAACGAGATCAAGGCACAACACGAACTATATGTAAATTTAGAAAGAAAGCTACTTGCGTGATGCAAACACATTCATGTCAAACATGGATGAAGTATGGGCAACCAGAATTGGCAGAAGAACATTATGAAATACATCAAAACTGAATAAGAACATTAAAGCAGACGCGTTTGAAGCGTATTTACCTTAAATTTGCTTGTGTAGTCATTTAAATTAAACGTATGGGTTGTGATACTCTAAGAGTATTCTTGTAGTTTTATGCATTTGTTTGCTATCAACGGCTAAGACTCAGAATTAAATTCATACATAACATGACAAGATAACGGGCTAAGAAATGTTGGTCACCCCATATAGAGTCCAAACTAACACCACCACCACCACAAAAAAAATCAAAGACAAAACTTATCAATGTTGACTTTGAAGATGGGAACAGAATTGGAGCTAACTACCTAGCAAGAAAACTATATTTTCTTCCAATCAAATCAAGCATCATATTTTCCCTTGCAGCTACTAAAACACACTGTGTAGAAGGCTTCAGATTGCTAGTAATGACAACACCTTTTACGATGAAATTTATCAGCTACTTATCACTGTAGTAACACGTCCCACTAAAACTCAAAGCGCTATTAAACGTTCTAGCCCTCGAATTTTGCAACTTTTGTCTTAACAAAATCGTTGATCACATTATGTACGTCATTCAATCAGAACATTTTCGAAGAAAGGTGCGAAGATTGCCGGAAAGGTCTCTCGTAATTTATGGAACTTACGTCAGTGGTTTGCTCCATCTTAATGCGATTTGAAATTCTTATCTTTATTCATCGTAGACTGAATTATATATATCTGAAAGCTAATTAATACAGTGATTCGAAACCTAACCAGCTTGAAAAAAAAATGCAAAACAGTGCTCCTGAAAACACGTGTGATATAAATGACTTTTGAAACTTTCTTCAGCTCTGTCATAAAAAGTCTTGGTTGTGACATTTAGTGTTATCTTCAATAATGTATGGTTTAGACCTGAGCGTTGGATGGAATTCAAAGTTATTCCATGACCGGTAAAGGGCTTCTGTGTGAAAGATGGAGCTATATTAGATCTGTTCACCTTCTTTTCAGGAGCAGAAATTGGAGTTCACCTAATTTTGCAAGCTCACATGAGATTTATAATCAAATACGTTTAGCCCAAGCATGTTTACCTTAAATGTATGATATCAATAGTCGTGAATATGATTTCAATCTAATAATTTGTGCAAACTGCGTGTCTATGCCTATATTGGCATAAAGACATGAAGACTTATAAACTTTTTTTTATCTTGGTAAATGAAGTTTGGATAGTTTTTTTTTTTTCCTGGGGTAATTTAATCACCACATGGCATGATAATACTTGTACATGGCGTTAATTCCTTGCATTAAAGAAATGTGTGTAGGCTTTGGTAAAATTTAAGTCGAATGGGCTAGTTTTTAAACAATTCCAAATTAGGTGATCGTTAGAGAAAACGATGCAAAAAAATGAAAATATCTAATAGTTCTATATTCTTGAGGGTCACACCGAGAACAATTACACCGTCCACAAAGCATGTCCCTTTGTGTTACAAATCAGAATGGTGTAGGTGACTGGGAAAGCGATTCAGAATACACTGTTGAAGCTTAACAGTTATACGTAAGTCTGACATGAACATCAAGCATTTAAAATTTAAACTTATTTCTTACTCTAATTAATACCCCCTTTCACCCCCATCCTCTCTCTATCTCTCTCTCTCTTTCTCTTTACTACTATTACTTCTGCTGAGTTTGTGTGTAAACATACTGCAGCGAGTATTCACTTTATTTTATTGTTTTCTTTTTTAAATCATCTTAAAAACACGTACGGTTAGAATATTTCTAAGATGATATTTTTATTAATAAATTGATCCATATTTTCCATTTTTTGCAAAGTTTACGGAAAGATAAAAAACTAAAACGTTGATTATTTTGGAGAAAAATAAAAGTTAAATAAAATGTCAATGACATCGGAACTCACTGTGAGTATTTCAGCCCAAAGCTTGATGACATGTATCTCAAACTAAGACAAGTCTTGACAAGGAATTTTCTGAAGTTTCTTTTGAAGATGGTCATAGCGTATGGGCCGATGTGTACAAATAAAAATTACTATTCAGCGATCAACGTAAGTTTAAATACAAATTCATACTGATATTAGGTCACAATTTTTACCTTTAATGCAACATTTTTTTAATATATATTTTTGTATAAACCGAATCAAAGTATGGCAAATTTAAACTGTCTTTCATTCTCTTTAAAAAATAAAAGATCGAAATCTTGCTCTGTACTTTCCAGAACATTTTCAGAATTCTTTTTCAGATTAAAAAGGTGCTGACTGTAATTTATACCACTGGAAAGAAGCAGAAATGTCTCTGATTATGATCAATTCAAGAAATAAGGAAATTTATTTAGTTGGACAATGATTTATTTGGGTGTTTAAATAGTTGATACAACTAAAATAATGCTTTAATAGCCCATGATGATGAGAGGAGTTCTTAATTGTAGTTTGAATTTTTCTAACAGTTTATTACACAATATGCCAAATTATTTGTGTCACGTGAGAAGGAAGACAAGAAACATGAACATTAGGCATAATGTATATTATTTTACACGAATATACTAACCACAAGGTTTTACGTTATGAGTATTCAGAATTATGTCTTGGTCGTTTATTGAACTTACGGTCAATTTGTCCTTACCAGATGATGGAAAATATATTCTTTATACATATCAAGCTTTGATAAAAAATAAAAATGCAAATGGGCATCGTGTTGAGTTAAGTTATATGAGCATGACGGTCAGAATGACCATACCATATAATATATAAAAAATGTAATTGTTTTCTAAATACTCCTTTAGAATATTTACATATTTATTTTCTTCCCCATTAACCAAGCCAGCCGAGCCCAATCAGTAGCCTATCGCCTTGCAACAATTTAGTTGATTCCCAGCAAACACAAAATGTTATCCCAACATTTTGTGTTACATTTCTTTTACAATATCAAAATGTGTGATTGTAAAAACATTAATTTAAAGTTTTTACCTCCTACAGGAAAACAGTGAATAGTATCATCCCTGTTTGAGGCTAATATTCCTGACGTGCTCATTTTATATAAATCTAAAGGAATATTCTTATGGATTTTCATTTTCTCATATATCAGTCTGGTAGCATGCCTATTAATGGGAACATAAATGTTCCAAAAAATGGGAACATTTTTGAAGCCGCCATTTTGTGTTATTTCCCCATAATCCTTTGCTATCCTAACCTTAAAGCCTTATAGACGGGTACATACGGGGGGTTATTGTGCACCCCCCCCCCTAGGACTCTTTCAAACCAACTTTTTTAGCTTCTTTTTATAGTCCTAAAACACATTCACGATGTTAACAACAACAAAAAAATCCGGCACTCTGGAGATATTCAAGATGGCGTCCAAAATGGCGCCAAAAATGGGACAATTCTCTAAAAAGTCATATATTGGCCATAAGCAATAATTATCTTTAAAAAGAAACCTCAATATATTTTTATAGGAGCTGTTGGGAACACTTGCAACCATATTTATATTTTTGCATAACTTTGCCATTTCCAAATCAATATGGCGGCCAATATGGTGTCCAAAATGGCCGCCAAAATGACAAAATTCTAATTTAAAAGTCATATATTGTCCATAATTAAAAAGAAAGTACAGAATATTATTCTAGGGCCATTGGGAACTCTTGCCAACCATGTTTGTATTGTTACTATTTTCTAAATCATAGATGGCCGATGGGAAAATTGTTTTGTATGCATCAATTTGGTCTGCATGAATCCAATTTACCCTTTTAAATCCCAAGTCGGTATCGCAGACCGTTTTTGCAGAGTCCTATTCCGAAAATTTTAGACTAAGTTAGCAACAATACTACAACGTTAAAATGGCTCATTTAATAGAGGAAAACATAACCTTTAAAAAAAAAGTTGAGGCGCAATGCAGGCACGGATTTAGATGGTCACCCGGCGCGCCCCCGGACGGCGTTACACAATAACTACATTTGACCTTGGTGTAATCATGAAAGCCATGCCTATCATATGGAACAACCCTGCAGCTTACAAGAACCACATCGTCCTCATTGGAACCGTCCATACCATCATGAACTACTTGAATATGCTTGGACATAAGATGGCTGGTTCGGGCTACTCTGAGCTCATTATAGAAGCAAATCTCACAACCTCTGGCTGCCTGAAAGGAGTTCTAAATGGCAAAGCGTATAGCAAGTCCATGTGGTGTCTGAAAGTAGTAAGTAAAGCCTTAGAACGACTACTTCTTTCAGCTTATATCGTCCAGAGGGATGAAACTGCTCACGGCCCCACAAATGCAGATGCTCTGGATGCCTTGATAACACTCTGTAATGCTGAGAACGTTAATGCTGTTCTTCAAGATCCTACAATTCAGCAGTATCTGAATGACTACACGGTGTTCCAAGAGCGAGTCCGAAATGGAGAACTAGGAAAGACCGCCAAGTTCTGGATATCTTTTTTGGATCATGCACACCGTATCTTCATGCTGCTCTATGCAGTAAAGACAAACAATCTGAAATTGTACCACAAGTGCATGGCGGACATGGCAGACTTGTTCTTTAGCTTTGGAGGAATCAATTACTCTAGATACCTCACCTGGCCCGGGTTTGATGCATTTCTCGCCAATATTGAGGTCAGTCATCCAGGAGCTACTCGATTACTTGAGAAAGGAGCCATATCCGTTGCCAGGTCTAGAATACCCGGTAACGTATGTGCCGTAGACAAGACGATAGAGGAAACCTTCATGAAGTTTGCCAAGTCCCATGCTGGTGCTGGTGGAGCTAGCCTTACTGGAATCTTAGAGAACTACGGTGCTTACCAGCGATGGATTCGGACGACATCAGACCGTAGTAAGTACTACCAGGCCACATTGGAGATGTGTGACATGTGTCTTGACAATGATAACGCCAAGTGTGGCAAGCACCGTGAGCAACTCCAGACAGAAATCAAGAGGAGTGAAGCTGCAGTACAACGAGTAATGGATGCCATAGAAGGCTTCCTCAACCCATTCGACATAGCAGACAAAGACCGCTTGTATGTGATTTCATCTGGCAATCCCATACCTTCTGAGATAGAACATGATGTTCTAACTGCTGAGGAAGCTGGCAGGTTGGAGAAGGAGAAGTTTGTTGAGGAGAGGCTAAAGAAAAAAGATGACGACGAAGGACGAAAGGAATTCTTTGACCCGTTGAAGAAGTTAAAGCTGAAGACCATGCAAAAGTTGAACAAGAAAGTTAAGCTAACATCTGCTCAAGGAAATGCTTTGAAATATTAAGAGCAGGGGGATATAGCCTTTTAAATTCTTGTGAAGTCACAGATGCTCTCTCAACCTGTAAGCATTGATGAACTGATGAATTACTGCATTACACCAGTACCTCATGCTCTAGGTACTCCCGATGGCTTCATGGCAAAAACCAACAAAGCAGCAGCAGTCCACTTCCTCACAAGCGACGTGCCTCAAGCTTCCTTACCATCCAGAAATGCTGGAGAAACACTCTTCATTGAAGATGGGAATGCCCATTTCCATACATTGAAGGATCTGCCTCCAACCTTCAAGCAAATTTCTTTCAAGCTGCTTGACCAAATAAGCCATAAGCCAGATGTAATCTTCTCAACTGACATGTATCTGGAAGAGTCCATCAAAAGTCAGGAGCGGCTTTGCCGTGGCTGCAGTGAGAAAATCCTCTTGGAAGGCATCAACACCAGAAAGCCAGCTAATTTCAAGGTCTTTCTGCAGAATGACGAAAACAAAAAGCAGTTGTGTCAGCTCATGCTTCGCTCTTGGAGTAGTCCAGAAGCAGCACGACGTTTAGTAGGAAGGAAAGTTATACTTGTGGTTGAAGGTGTTCCGTTCTTGCTAACATCTACCGACGGTGCATCTGTGCAACAACATGAAATCCCAGGGCTTAGATCAAACCAAGAGGAAACAGACAGCCGAGTGATCCTGTATTTGTTTTATGCCAAGGAACATGGTTACAAACAGGCAGTTGTACACAGCCCAGATAGCGATATCTTCTTCATATTGTTGTACTATGCAGAGAAATTGCGTCCACTGACTATACTGTTTGACACTGGCAGTGGAGTTAACCGGAGACTCCTTGACATCGGTGACATAGCAAAAGACTTGGGACCCACATACTGTGAGGCACTTCTCGGCATTTACTGCTTTACTGGTGAAGATTGCAACTGCGCTTTTAAAGGAAAGGGGAAGAAAATTCCTCTGAAGACACTTGAAAAGAGGCCACGCTACCAAGACTTTTTCGTGAAGTTGGGCAATAGCTGGGAAGTTGAGGAGAGTCTACTTGATGAGCTGGATGAGTTTGTGTGTGCTCTATATAGCTTTCCTAGACTTAAGCATGCCAATCAAGTTCGATGTGCAATGTTGAAGAATATGATTGGCGAAGGAGAGACCATCAAGTCATCCAAAGTAGATTTGTCCAGGATGCCACCTTGTAGACAGTCGCTGATCCCACACATCAAACGTGCAAATTACAGGGTAGCTCAATAAAAACGGGCACACATACCCATACTTGAAATCCCGCCTCCTACAGCACATGGATGGGCTCTTTGTGATGGATACATTGAGCCAGTGTGGTCAGAGGGACCTATCTTGCCGTCTATGTCTTCAAGATATATTGGCTGATGACACTGAGGAGGATTCATCTGATGAAGAATATCCTGAGGAAGATGGTGTTCCAGATGAGTCAGATTATTCCAGTCTAGACTCTGATTCTGACAGTGACTGATTCATTATAAACACAGGTTATTTCAAATGTATGAAATATGTACATTGTAGAAGAAACTAGTAACTCTTATGAACAGATAAGCGGTGACATTCGCTATATAAAATGTCCATATGTAAGCAATTTTTTTTCATGATTTTCTTTTTTGATATACTTGGCGGCCATTTTGGATGCCATACTGGCCGCCATATTGGATTTTGAACATGGCAAAGTTATGCAAAAATATAAATATGGTTGCAAGTGTTCACAATACCTTTTAGAATAATATTTTGAGGTTTCTTTTCAATGATAATTATTGTTTATGGCCAATAACTTTTTGATTTTTTTTAATTTTACCATTTTGACGCCATTTTGGACGCCATCTTGGCCGCCATATTGGATTAGGAACATGGCAAAAAATATGAATATGGTTGCAAGTGCTCCAAAAAGCTTCTAGAACAAAATTTTGAGGTTTACTTTGAATACAAATTATTATTTATGGCCAATATATGACTTTTTATAGAATTTTACCATTTTGGACGCCATATTGGACGCCATTTTGGACGCCATCTTGAATATCGCCAGAGTGCCGAGATTTTTCTTTTGTTAACATCTTAAATGTGTTTTAGGACCATAAAAAGAAGCTAAAAAAGTTGGTTTGGAAGAGTCCTGGGGGTGCACATTAACCACCCGTATATACCCGACTATTATGCAATGTTACATATTTCAATTTTCAAATTCATCTGGGACAAATATCTTTGTTAAAGGAAACTTAAAACTCATGAAAATACCATCATAACTGGCATGGCTACAACTTTTTCATTCCCATTTGATGTTCACCACGCCGTTTCGAAATATTAAAAAAAACTAGACAATAGAGCTAGGCTTTTAGACGCGAAACGGCCATTTTGAACATTCAAATGCTTTTTAACACAATGATTTTTAATTTTTCAAGTACATCAATTAGAAACTTTGACATTTTATCGCAACATCTGAACAATATGGCTGCATGACTTTAATATTCTCGTATGTTATAAATGTTCCTATTAATAAGCATGCTTTCGGACTGTATATGATAAGAGAAAATTTATAGAAACAAAATGGTGTAAAAACTATGTTAATATCTTATTCTGTTTATAAGTTATAACTATCAAAGAGTGGACAAATGTTCTTGAAAACACCTCGTACAGTATATGCCCTTCAACTTGCACTTACAAAAAAACGACCACAGATTTATTCCAATTTCCACTTTTCTCAACCAAAACCTTCATTAAACAATGAAAATCACCCTTGCTTTCCTACATTTTTAACCAAAACTTTGCCATTTTATGACAACCAATAGCATACATTAACGACACTTTTGTTTTTGACAACTTTTTCCGATATTTTATGTGGTGGGTTTTCCACCTGTTCATACCTTTATCAAATTTCCATAGAAAAGTACATTTTCCCACATTATGGTGGTCAAAGTGTTGGTTTTCATAGGGGGCTTGATCTTGGTTAAAAATGGTGGAATTTGTAGGTTTTACTAAACCTGCATTGCCAACCGTATTGTCTATAACATAAATTGTTATTGTAAATTATGTCCTCTAATTTTTTTAAACCTTTGGATGTTCTTTTTACCTACATTATAAAGGTCTATAACATTAATTGTGATTGCAAATCTGTATTATGCCCTCCAGTATTTGGTATTTGGTAGACTATGTAGTATGGATAATAGCGTTAAAAAATATACATTCTGCCCTCTATTATGTAATACATATCACCAGGGACTGCAACACAGTGGTGGGGAAGGGGTATACCATTAATATATTACTATCATACAGAAGCGGCGCTACGGGGGGATTTGCTTCCTCGAGATTGCTTTCCCCCCAACTAGTCCCGCAGAAAATGTTGTAATGTGACATACTTTGTGCGATTTATAGGCTATCCCCCCCCCCTCTCCTTCCTGGTGAGCATACCAGTATAAACATGATGCAGTGGTGTAGAAGCGAGAGGCGGGGCTCCGGGGGTTGAACCCCTCGCTATTTTTAATAGGGGGCTCATCCTCCTAGCTATATTTAATAATTGCACATTTCGTGCAGATAATGCACTGTTGCATGTCGATAACTTGAAGAAATAAAAACATTGGGGGAGAAGAGACTCCTGGTTCACAATTTAGCTCTACATCACTGGGATAATGTATATGTTGTTGAATAGTTCATTTCCAACCGTGACGTGGACAAGTTCGAGATGTAATGTTTTCTGTAGTACTAATAGGAAAATAAAAGAAACCACTGAAAAGATCAAATAGCAGTCATAGTGTTATGTATGAAATGCAATGACACACATAGACATTCTGTGACATCCAGCATAATGTTTTATAGATATATCCATTGTATAATTTGTTTAATACAATACTAGTACACTTAAAAACGTAATGTCATAGCCATTGACCTGACATTGACCACCACTGCCAGCCAACGGCCGGCTCTGTCGTGCAAGTGGTGTTTTTATTTGTTAAAAAGTTAAAATAAGGGAAATGAGTGTTAAATACAACCTTAGGAAGGGAGTTACTGTAGTCCAACCAACTAACGGTTGCCAATGGTTTTCAAACATGGACAACAGAAAATAGTTCCAAATGCGCTCTTGTCAGACAACCATGGAAAAGGTGGACATTTTTTATGCATTTTATTGATAAAAAACAACCATGTAAAGTAGAGAACCACCATTTTCCAGGTCGGTTTTTGTTGTTGTAAGGGTGGTGATGTCATCAAGGCAAATTCCAGCAGTGTTCTTATGTTCTATGCATATTTATTTATTTAATCACACTTTGCTACATTATCGAGCAGCATTTGTTTAATCATTATAGAGACACAAGAAAACATTTTTTTTTGGTACATCACATTTAACATCAAATTTTCAATAAGAAAACAATCTAAATCATTTTTAAAGAAATATAAAAGACGAATTATTGAAATTGTTTCTATGACATCACATATGTTGCCAATCAGTAACTTTTGTCCAAATTCAAAAATACTTTGAAATTTTGTAACTTCTAAATGGAATAAGATATTAACATAGGTTTTTCACCACTTTGTTTCTAACAGTTTTCTCTATCACAAATAAAAGAATAAACAAATCCCTGGAAATATTCTTTTATTTGTATTTGTACCACCAAACTTGCACAAAAAAAATGTCCGTCATATTTAAAATACATGTAGAGAATTTGCGTGCATCGGATGTGATTATTTATGGGGAGTGGTAGTCATCTTTTATGGGTGAGAGGCGGAGCTATTATCGATTGTTCAAGATGATTATTATGGGTGGATGGACGGGACCGATAATGTATGGGCGAAATATTATATTGTATTAATAGAGTAATTGAGAGGGGGAAGTTTATGTGTGGGTGCGAGGGAAATGTTTATGCGTGGGTTGGAGAAATTTCAAATCTTTGGACAATAGTTTTTAATCTATGTTATTATAAAGTTTCCTGTGGGTTTGGCATGAGCGAAAGCCAAGCAATTACATCCCTTTTAAAACTGAAGGTGTACCCTGCCTTGATACAAGAAAGAAAAGTAAATTAACTTAATACTTATGTGAAAAAATGTCACTGTGGTATCTACTAAAATTGTAAGACAAGAAATAAAGGTTAGGTGTAGATGAAAAAATCATTTGAGGGTTTTAGGGAGTAAATACAATTTCTGAATGAGTATTAATAAATCCTTTTATCGCACTGGGACGATCCTCCTTGTACGTATCTGCCGTTGAGGAGAGCAGCACTGCAGCCGTTAAACCACCACGCACCTGGGGCAGCTGTGGCACATGAACCACTTGCCTGATCATTGTCTCAATCCCTGGTGGAGAAATGTTGGTTATTGTTGTTACGAGAGATAACGCTGGTAATCATGCTGTCTACGTAAATAAGAATTTATTAGAGAATATAGAAATACATCACGCAAAGACTATAAAGTACAAAACAAATAACGTAGAAGAAATCCTCCTAATTTCATCTCACATTGTGAATGAACTTTAATACGGTTTACAGATCCCTTGGTTATGTAATTACATTAAATATCTTTTATTAATTCTTTAATTCCTCAAAAAGAAAGCTTCACAGAACGATATTTAATCACAAATAGTTCAGTTAACCAATTTGTAAAAATTCATACATTTCCTGTTTGTTTTTTGACTTTTGAAATTGAATCTAGAATATATCTGGAATATTGAGCTCACTGTAAGCTAACGCTTAAGCTAACGCTGGTAATCATGCTGTCTACGTAAATAAGAATTTATTAGAGAATACAGAAATACATCACGCAAAGACTATAAAGTACAAGACAAATAACGTAGAAGAAATCCTCCTAACTTTATCATACATTGTGAATGAACTTCAATACGGTTTACAGATCCCTTGGTTATGTAATTACATTAAATATCTTTTATTAATTCTTTAATTCCTTAAAAAAAGCTTCATAGAACGAAATTTAATCACAAATAGTTCAGTTAACCAATTTGTAAAAATTCATACATTTCCTGTTTGTTTTTTGACTTTTGAAATTGAATCTAGAATATATCTGGAATATTGAGCTCACTGTAAATGATTTAAGTAAGGCTAAATGTGTTGCTCACCGTGACGCCTACATTTATGAGATGATATCAGACACCATTATGTGGCTCTATTTTGTGTAAAAGCTCATGTTTAGCTACGAATCGTAAATTATAACATGTGTTTACCACAAAATTGACCTATTATCGTTATTGAACATGCCTCCTGTTGAGACAAAGCATTCAGTTTAAAAGTGGCGTCTTGACCTTTTTCGACATCCGATCTGTGATATGTTTGCGTAACGCCACCTGGCAGGTAAGGACTACTAGAATATTTTCTTTGTTGAAATATCAAGATAGCAATCAAACCCCGTATTGTTTTGTTGCTATATCGACTTGTATCCAGCTTCAATTACATCTCTCTGTATTATCAGTCTAATTAGTTTTCTATAGATGATAGATCGTGGAGTACAGTCTTCCAGAATACACAAATTGTTCAGAATACGATTTACAGGATAATTAATAGTAATAATTAAACCCAGTAAATAATAAGCAAGCCGAATTAATAGTAATAAATAGTTGTATCCTGTGCTACACAGTGGATGGTATTAACCACGATTTGAAAGCAATATACCTACAGCTGGAAGTAATCGAAATATATTAAATGAGTGAGTTTCTTTGGGGTACACTGCTGGAAAGATACGATACGAAAATGGCTGGCTGGGTGTAGATTGAAAAAGGACTCAAAATAAAATTAGACACAATTATTTTTTGAAAATGTAATAAAAACGATTTGTTTTCTTAACGGTAATTGTTGATTGTTATCAGAAGGGAGTAAGTAGGCAACACATATTTGGAGGGTATCACAAAGCTCAGACACATTGTATACACTAATATACGTATATGAAAAGCTTGTTATGTTTTCGTCGGAAGGGTATTTTAATAATTTAAACATTCATGATACTCTAAGAAATATTTTCAGATTTGACGGAAGGACTTTAAATTATTTAAAAAAATTGCTGCGTAGAAAAACGAGAAAAAAAGTCTGCTCTTATTCGAAATTCTCTCTCTTCCTTGTTGGCAATGGTTGGTATGTGATGTGAGCTTTGGCAATGGAATTTACAACGCTAAAATAGACCAATTCATCGAGAAAATCTTGAATCAGTGAAACATTTTTGTAATAACATATATTTTCTACAGACGAAATTTGGACAAACTTATGATCTCTAGCAATAGCAGTTTTAGTAATTTTTGTCATTTATAGTAAAAATGAAATTAAGGCTACTAGAATACGGGATTTATTATTAATCAATTATGATCCACATGTATTCTATCTGATGTTAATCAGAAGAAGTTTTGGTTTTGCTTGCAAAGTCATATGTATTTGTCTTTATTTGTTGCATTTTGATTGTCATCTTTACATGAAACGTAGAGGTTTCGCTATTACTGTGAATAAATGATCACTGCTATTCCAGGGCAGCTCGAACAAAATTCAGATTATTATTGGTAAACATGATTTGCAATTCTAGGTATCTCAATACCCTGACAGCAGTCTTCCATAATTTGTTGTGTGACATAGTGTGATGAAGTACAAACGTTACTTAGAAAAGGTAAACATTAGTTTAGTCACTATTCGCTTCAGGATCCGTGAAAAATGCTTACACGGTGAATCTCACAATCTTCCATAGTTTAGTGTGTAACATAGTGTGATTAATTATAAACGCTACTGAGAAAAAGGTAAAACATTACTTTAGTTCCACGTGTAAATTTTTTGTAGCTGTAGCTTTACCAAGTAGCCATAGTGTGCCCACCATGTTAATAGTCATATCTATGTTTGTTAATATGTTGATGTATCGTAATACAATATGTTTTGCATGTAAAATGGACACCACTGATGACACAGTTCAACATGTAAGTTAATGAACTAATAGTAATTGCAGTGTGTATGTCAGCAATTATAAACAAAAACATATGATGTGCAATACCTTGTAAGGGACACTGCAATTTACTCGGTTCGTAAGTAATAGATTTACCCATTTTACAAAGCTGAAAAGATTCCATTGCTATAGGTTTTGGCACTCTTGATGTTTTACTTTATTTTCATTCAAGCTTATTTTTCTCTAGGCATATCTGCTTCTTAAGATCTAGCGTCGAGATAATAAAAAATTAACCAGTTCCTTATTCCTAGCCCAGTTATGTAATTCCTTCCAAAGAAATTGCTTCAATTCCAATCTAAAGAAGAACCTGCCAATTGTTATCCTGACGTGTCATTCATGTGTTTCCATCGAATTACTCTTAGGCATTTATACCCCTCTTTTTACTCGTGCCCCTCCCATCGTTCATCCACTATTCTCCATAAACCCAGAAAGCACAAAACGTTTTTATAACATTTTTTATTACAATGTTTTAATGATATCAAAACTTGGTGTCATAAAAACATTATCATAGCATTCTGCGTATGATGTTATGCAAAAAACATTGTTATTATATCATTTTTATGTTTTGATAATAATAGTAATGATAATAACTTGAATTTATAAAGCGCTCTGTATTAAGAATACAATCCCAAGCACTGTATAAAAAGTAAAATGTGAGAAAATAATGAAAACAGAAAACAACAAAGAAACTAACAATTACAACAAATAGTAACAAAATAAGTTAGTTTTTATCTTAGACTTAAAGGCCAGCTACCTAGATTAAAGTGTGGCGGCGTACATATTTGGACCATCGTATTTCGAAAAACCAAAACACCCGAATTAAATTACATTTACCTCGTATATTAGAGACAACAACTGACCTTTAAATAAAGATAACGAGTGTGATGAGCGAATCTCAGCCGGCATCGAATTCCACTCACAAGAAGCAAAAGAACGGAAGGAACGAGCACCGACGTTTTTTAAATCTAAAACTGCTTTGGATAAGGCGTAACTCTTCGGAGTGGCGTTTTAGCTGACGTGTGAAATAAGTTGATCCCCAGGAAATAAAGTTTTCTAATGGAATTTCCCACACTCATGGAAAGTTTGCTAATTGCCCAGAGCAATTCTATTATTTGGGGAGACTTTATGTTGTGGATACAAACATTTTTATGACACCACAAAATGATATTATGAAGAAAAATTATGATGTTTTTGAAACATTATTGTGGTTACTGGGAATACCTTCTGACTACTTTAATTATCCATCTTCTACACTCATCATTCAATTTCAAGTCCTCTCTTCTTCGATCCCTAACCCCAATCCAAAATTGTGTTCGTGTTAAACTTCTAGCATAAATGATTACATGATGTACGAAATTTTGATTTGCTCTTGATGTATCACGAAATATATTTAACACCTACCATTGCCATTGTGGATCATATAAACTGTTGCAAAAGGAATGATGAGCTAATGCATTAGCTACAAAATGTCACATCAACTTAGTATTACCGTAAATGATATTTGTTGCATAGATTAAATTCAAGACAAGTTTCCAGTGACTGGGTTTAAATACGTAAATGAACCAATGGTACAGAATGAATTGCATTGCCTACCTTTATTGTGAATTAAATGTTGCCTTCCTTTTTAAATTTCAAAACGGATTAAAAATATCATGATTTTTTTTGATCTAAACTTTATGATTGTGAACCCCTAATTGTAAAGCAATCGTACATAGAAAACTTGTGACCTAAATCATTTCAGATTAATATAAATTTAAGGAGCACTAGCCTGAAATGTGACGGCGTATTAATTTTCCCACGACACGAGAAAAAAAGAGACGTATGTTAGTGAAATAACTTCTGTATGTATAGTTTTTATTAATCAACATATACAACGAACGACCGCGTTAAACTTTCATAAAGTAGTAAGAAATATGATATGCAACAAGGACACAAAAGTACAATGCAAATCACCTAAAGCAGTTTTGTATATAATTGCATCATATGATTATACCGATTGATTCTTCGTGATGTAAGGTAAAGATCCTCCATGTACATGGAGAGCAGCGCTGCAATACTTAAACCACCACTCGCCAGGTAATTTTCTGGCATAATATATTCTGTATTGATTGTCTCGATTCCTGGTAGAGAAATGTTGGTTGCTGCTGGTCAAACCATTATTACTGGTAATCATGCTGTCTCCTACAATTAATAATGCCATACTCTGTTAGCCTATTTTAGTAATCGGGATACAATTTGTGAAGCACAAGTCATTGATTTAAGCGACCAATACAAATCTTTCGTAAAAATTATAATTATGAAGAAAGAATGCATAATAAATATTGAATTTTAAAAAACCCAGCACAACATAATAATTTGCATTGACAAGAACAATGGCGATAAGCACTGTTCATTTCTACTGTAAAAATATTTAATCCTTAAGAATGTCAAAATTCAAATGGCTTGGTAATTAAAATATTCATTTTTTATCAGAAAATGTTGTTTCACAAAGATGAAATATTATCTACAACCACAATGTAGAAGATCTTGTAAAATGTTTTCTTTCGATGAGATTAGGCAAAATGGACATTTAAAGATGCTGCATTACAGTATTATAAGCTTAGGTTTCCGTATTTAGAGGGATGTGTTTTTGTGTGTGTGGAGAGGGTGAAGAGAGGTAGGGGAACTCTTTTGTGGTTTCCGGAAATTTTAGGGAAATCATCTACATTATTTCCTAATAATAATGATAATCATTCAGACATTAATTTTTCTCAGAAAATTCAAGGGAGGCGATACATATTACAGAGTTAAGGCGTGATTAAGAGACCAAACAATCAGATATAGGACGGGTCCATACGCTCATATATCCCACTGAGTCTAATATATGCTAAGCTCTATCCTAAAATATCGACAGAAAGTACAGAGTATTAGCCAATTTGTTTTACAAATATTGTGTAAAAAACTATACAATACTGGAGTCCAAACCTGAACTCAATTTTACTTTAAAGGAGTGAGGTAAGAGAGATCGATCTTTTAATTCTATTACGTCCCATATGTATCCAACGATTTATTTGAATTCTGCAATTGGTTTTGTTTTGAGCTCGTTCAATACAAATTTCCATATACAAACAAAACATCTGAAACAAAATCGTAGAAAATGAGTCTTCGTGGATTTTTCGGTGTTGAGACGCCCAAACTACCGAATTGCGTCGGCCGATGTCAGTTTTGTAACGACTTACATACTTAGAGAGCAAGGTGTCGATTTTATATTAAATAACAGTGTATTTAGAAAGATATCATCGGTGTGAACTAGACCTTTGATAAGGGATAGATAAAACAAACAAAAACATGTGGTGTCATAAACTGGGCTCAATCTCCCCATGTGGAAATCAAACCTCTTTTAAATATACAATATGCCCTTTTTGAACTTATTTGAAACAAGGCTGGATTATAAAATTAGAAACTAATTCTGCAGTTTAAGAATTGGCCAGTGTCAATGTACAGTACTATTCCATATCATACATATTTTTGACTTCAAATCTTTTGAATTGATCTCTAATGGCTCTTTTCATTAATTATAGGCTGTCTGTTTTGTTTATTTTCTCAAAATTGCGACGGTGAATTTCAAAAAGCAGCGGCAAAAAGTTTTTAATATCTATTTACTATCAGTCTCCAAAATTTCAGGATATCCATCGAAATTTTGGACAATCAGTAGCGGAAAATGAGAAGCCCCATATGTTTAGTGTGGGCTAGTCAAATGTGTAGGCCCATGCGATGACGTAATATATAAAAGTACCCAATGTTTTGGGTATTTCAAAGTACCCACTTTTTTGGGCTGCTCCCGAACTGTTGGTGTGAGGTAACAGTGTTATAATGTATTTCTAATATTTTTCACATTTTACGCAATTCCTGAAAGTCCGTGTTTTGTTTCTCGAAATCATGCGGAACGTGTACTTACTAGTGTCTAACACAGAAAGGAAATAGAGGATCGCGTTATAAATGAGAAATTGTATTTCTTTAGTGTTATCATACAGATGATAAGATGCATCAACCAATCTAATAGCCACATATAAACTACCCAACAACAATATTAGATTTAAATTGATCTTGTTGTCTGAAATATCCAAATATACAAATATGATCATGATGTTTCATAGATCCCAAATAAGAACAGAAAGGATAAAAGATGTTAATGCATTATTGTTAACTTATATTTGTTAGTAATCATATTGTCCTTGTTATGTAATGTGTTTACTAAGCAAGGCAATCTACATACTTTTATTTTCTCAAAACCACCACACGCTAGATAAAACATTTTCCTCACTACATATTGCATAGAGGTCACAGTTCCATTGATTCCGTATAAGAACATAAGAGAGCATGATTTAGCGAACTGAGCGCAATTTCATTTCCGTGAATTTTAGTGAGTATATTGGTTTATCAATGAACGCCAAGAAATTCCATCGCATAATGATGTAGATCCTCCTTGTACGTATCTGCCGTTGAGAAAAGCAAGGCCACAGGCATCAAACCACCACGCACCCGGATACAGTGCTGTACATGAAGCACCGTTTCAATTATCGTTGTCCCGATCTCTAGTAGAAAACTGTTGGTTGTTATTTAATGATATCATGCTGTCTCCTGGAATTAGGTTAGAGAAGAAAAAAAATATATGAAATATAACTTACACTAAAGACATGTTTTAGCCAAATCTAACGGATTCAAGAATTAATTAGCACGCGTAAATATCAGTTTTCGATGTTTAAGTGTAAAATGTATTTCTATACATTTATTTTCTCGATTTTGCTGTAGTGACAAGGAGAAAAGACAACGCTAGTTAAATTGAAACTAACACGCCTAGGTGGTTTGCATTCTTTTAGATAAATCTAAACTTAAAGAAAACCGTTAACAATCATCTATCAACCGATGTTAATGACGTATTATACATTTTATATATGTCAGATTATGTGTTTTATCCCTAAGAAGTATTCTACGAATATGTATCAAAATAATGTTATAGGAATATTTAAAAAAATGAATATAGGCTTAATACGATCCTTTTTTCGTTAATATAACTATAAACAAAATGTGCGTGATGATTTGTGAATAAAACTAGTTAACTATAGTTATGGAATATCATCAAAGGGCCGGCTTATATTCACGAACAACTTGAATTGTCGGAAAATGCTACCAATCATCCAATGGGGCAACTAACGACACATGGTTTGTATTAAATCAAATATCGAAAACTGAAAACAAAGTACCTGAAATTTTAAGGGAATTTCTCGTGCATAGTGGGAAAAGTGATATATTGGTGTTAAAAAACCCGTTTGTGACTGGATGTAAATTCCTTAGCTCTGAAATCTTCATTTATGGGTAGTTAGATTAACAACTGTGCAGACGTTTGTAAATAATAAGCATCCAGTTGGCAGGTCGGCCATAGAAAACTGCTGGAGATTGATTTTGAACAAATTAGACCGTTAAATGTTTTGGTGGGCAAATGGAGACAGTGATAGGTCATTGGTTTTAAATAAAATGGTGATAAAGTGATGCTAGTGGGTTAGTACAAATAATTGGAAACAGGTGGATTTTTTAGGATATTAAAGAGAAGCACACAAATTAATGATATGGGTTCTTCATTTTCTTAGAATACTTGTATTAAACGTATTTAAAGCTTCCCTTGCGAAAAAGGAGATAACAACAAAAACAATCCATATGAAAATTCCTTTGACTATGTCCGTAAATTTGTATTATACCATAAAACCGTTCGGTATTTGTAATAAACTTACAGTAGTAACTATGACCACAAATTTGGACATATTATGTTCATTTTATAAACTCTACATGAAGGGATGTGGTAAACTTTTGCCGAAGAGGTGAGATAGTAGTTTTAACTCGACTTGTGATTAGGTAGGGTAGACATACCATTGATATTAGACCATTTGTGGTGAAAAAAAATGTGTCAGAGTGAAGTGGAAGGGTAATGATGCCGGTGGATGGAGGGTTTGCGTGGATAAGAATGAATGGCACGAAACGATAGGTGAACGGGATTTGAGTGTGTGGAGAAGCTTTTGAGGGAATTTGAACGGGATGGTTCCTCGATGAGTGTGAGAAGGTAGCTGGATAATGGTGCATAACTATGGTCGGGTAACGGATGGTAGCTGCCTGTTGTCTGCTAGATGAAGGTCGGTGGATCATTAGGTGTGTTACGGTGTAACGCAGCTAGTAGCAGCTTGGTGAGGGTTGTGTGATTGAATACATGGTTACGGGTATGAGAGACTTTGTTGACAGATGTCTAAGAGTGAGAATTTGAGAATCTAGCTAATCCAGGTTTTGTTTTTGAGAATTTGGTCGGCTTACTGAGGTTGGGACTGCGGTTAGGTTCCTGACTTTGACAGTTTTACTGGATATGGTGTAGTGAATGGATGTCGGTAGATGAATGAAGGTAAAGGGATAAGTGTGAGGGTGGTATGAAGTGGTTTGGGGATCCGTCAGCAGGTGAGAATGCGTGGTAATGGTGTTCATTAGGGAACGCGGTAAGTGAACGTGATCTTGGTGAGAAAATGAGGGTAAGAAATAATAGCGATAGGTGAATTCTGACGATAGGGGGATAATAGTGAGCAGATAAGTATGATCAGTAAGGAGTTAAGGTTGAGTGGGTATGGCCTCCCGAAATTTAACATGCGTGATATTAGAATTATAAGTTAGCTTAGGGTAAACATATTGGCGATCGGATGGGCATGACTTAGTGAGGTTGGGGTGATTTGGGATTAGCTAATGAGGGCCGGAAAATGACGGGGATTATATATAGATGATTGGAAGGTTTTATGCAAGTGGCTAAACTGATTAAGTTGGATGTCTTAGCGTGCTTAGCAATTGATGTTTTTAGGCCGAGTTGATGAGAGTGCTTAGTAGGAGTTTGATTAGGAAGTAGGTAAGTGTACGTGGATTTTGTTGAGGGGATGTGTGTAAGGTATCAAGACGAGTGCATTAGGAAAGTCAGGATATAATAAGGGTGGGATGAAAGTGGGATGAGGGTGAGGGTAGGATGAGGGTGAAGGTGGAATGAGGGTGAGGGTGGGATTAGGGTGAGGGTGGAATGAGGGTGAGGGTGGGATAGGGGTGAGGGTGGGATGAGGGTGAGAGTGAGATGAGGGTGGGATAAGGGTGAGGGTTGGATGAGAGTTAGGGTGGGACAGGGGTGAGGGTGGGATGAGGGTGAGAGTGGGATAAGGGTAAGGGTGGGGGGTGAGGGTGGTATGAGGGTGAAGGTTGGATGAGAGTGAGGGTGGGTTAAGAGTGAGGGTGGGATGAGGGTTAGGGTGGGATGAGGGTGAGATGAGGGTGAAGGTGAGGTGGGATGAAGGTGATGGTAAAATGAGGGTGAGAGTGGGATTACGGTGAAGGTAGAATGCGGGTGAGGGTAAAATGAGGGTGAGGGTGGGATGAGGATGAGGGTGGAATGAGGGTAAGGGTAGGATGAGGGTGAGGGTGGGATGAGGGTGAGGGTGGGATGAGGGTGAGGGTGGGATGAAGGTGAGGGTGAAATAAGGGTGAGGGTGGGATGAGGGGTGAGGGTGGGTGATAGTGAGGATGGGATGAGGGTGAGGGTGAAATGAGGGTGAGGGTGGGATGAGGGTGAGGGTGGGGTGATAGTGAGGGTGGGGTGAGGGTGAGAGTGGGTGAGGGTGGGATGAGGGTGAGGGTGGGGTGAGTGAGGATCGGTGAGAATGGGGTGAGTGTTGGTGGGTGAAGATGGGATGAGGGTGGGGCGATTACTGGGTGATTGTGGGGGTAATGGTAGGGGTAAGTGTAGGGTGGGTGAGAGTCTGAGTGAGGTGGAGTGCTGGTAGGGTGGATGAATGAATGTGAGTGATTCTAGGTGAGAAAAAGACAGTGATTGGATGATGGTAAGAATGTGCAAGCGCCTGGAAGTGTTTGGAGTAGGGGATGGATTAAAGGCAGGTGATTGAATGGAAAGGTGATTGTCTGGTTGGGTTGAGGGCTAGTTTAATACGGTAATTGGATGAGTGTGAATGGATAGCGCGCGTGAAAATGCGTGGTGGATTGATCAGGTTCAGTAGAGTAGAGTGCGTGGCATTGGAGGTTGATTACGGTAAGGAGATGAGAGTTATTGTATAAAGTTGAGCTGTTGGAATATGCGTTGTATATTGTGCGTTGTGTATTGTTGGGGTTGGATGTGTGGATATGGTAGGATGGTTGGCTTGGGGTGTGTGTATGCGGTAGTTGGTCGAGAATGCGAGTGTAAGCCTCCTTGGGTTTATATTCAGGGTACATCATTTAAGGAGGGTGGGAATAGTAAATATAGGAGGTATGCGAGTAAAAGGCAGTTGGTTGGATTTCTAATACTGAACGGTACACGAGAATTCGTGGAAATTGTAGGCTGGTGAAAAGGAGGTGGATCTGTTCGCGGGGTCTATCTTTGGCTCCCCCATTTTATTTATCTTAACGCTTGGTTGTTCTTTTACAGCTATAGCAGACGGTAATAAGGAGGAGGAGTACAATAGATGATATTCCTTTTTCGTTAGTGTCTAACATTATGCCTTAGATGAAATAACCCAAAAGGAAGGTATAACGTATACCACATTGAAACATGTCGATGCAATTTCAAAGGCATTTACCCAAAAAAGCATGAGACCAAAATCTGATCTAAATGGTAAATTAATTGTGTTCTTTGCACTTTGTCTGTATGACTTTATTATATATTTATTGTGTGAAAACTAGAATATAAGATTTCTGACTCTTTATTTCACGGACATGGTAATTGTTATTTATAAATAACTGCATTTATGCACAATGGGAATATCTAAGTAGAGCAATAAATGCATGGTAAATAAGATATAAAATAAATTTTATTACGAAAACCTAATTGATCTTTTATATTCATGTCTTATTGTATATGTATACCACTACCCAGATTTCATAATTAGGATTCTTAAATGTAAGGGATGTAACATTCCTGTGTTTTTGTTTTGGATTTCAAAAATCATTTTACCAGCATTTCCACTATATGTTCCTAATTGCAGCCTGTATCCATCTGATTCTGGACCAACGGAAAATCCATCATAAATGGCATAGCGGCGATTCCCGTCCCAATCTTCCAAATCTATCCGTAACTCATATGATCCATCTCTGGTTAGTGTATGGAGTTTGTCATTACCCAGCCAGAACTCCCCGTTCAAATCCCCGAAACCGATCTTGTATTCATTCCAATATCTATAAAAGTCTTGAGAACCATCTTTTCGACGCTGGAAGACCTGGTGAGAAAAGCAAGTAACAATCAAAATATTTATATTGATTAAAATACTATAATTTCGCTCTTGATTTGTAACTGATTATAGTTGGTGGATGAATGGCGCGTATGCCATACGTAATCTAAATTATGTTAGCTCGAAGGGAAACATTCTTTGAAACATAGCCTATCCTTTTCAGAATTGCCAAATTATGATCTACCATTTCCAAATCAAGGCCAGATACTTCTCAAAATGTAGAATTATCTCATAACATCTTTTACTTTCAAAATAGATTTATAATGTCAAAATGGACTGGAATAAAGTCTTCACACTACCATAATACTCCTTATGTTTGGTACCTAATAAACTATGTACCAGAACAGCAAACACACATTTTGCTAGCTAATCTGGTATAGAGTCGATTAACTACCAAAAAAGGAGTATAATGGTAATGTGAAGGCTTTATTCCAGTCCATTTTGAAAATAGAAATCCATATTGAAAGCAAAAGCTCTTTCATGTAATGACCACTCCTATACACATACTCCTTTATCTACGCTATTGGATTAGAATAGTTTTTCCGATGGTAATTATATCATGAGGAGGACAAAGATGTTCAATCGACTATTTATTACTATATGTGTATTGACTCTCCGTGTGTTTCTAAACATTGGTATACTTATTGCAGAAACATATGTGGTTATTTCCAACTTTTAACAAAAAAGCAAAGACCAAAAAAATAAACTGCCGCGTCACGTTTTTTTTTTTTTTTTCCTTTCATCCTTACCACAGGAATTTCACAATATTTGCAGGCATGGATGCAACTTTTGAAGTTTTTTTCAGGTTTGGGAAAACTTTAGAAAATAACAATTATAAAAACTTATGGAATGTAAAGTCCTTTATCTCATCTCATTATTTCCTTGTGATTTAAAAGTTGGGTTTTGCTTGAAACACCTACCACCCAATCGCCACCATCTGTTGTCATATCGCAGTAAACATCGATAGGTAGGTCTACATTTGCTGGGTATATCGTATAAACATCGCTGTTAACTACGCCAATAGTTTCTCTAAACCTTCTGCAATCGCGAATGTCCACTGAAAGATAAAGAAGTAATTAAAAGAAATTTGAAAGAATAATTCAGCTGTCGAGAAAGGTGATACAAATAACATCAGCGAGGCGATAACGTAGCTTGGACTGACCCCAGTACTACATGGTGGCCCACTTTTATGATTATAACAAATATTAGTGACCTTAATAAAGTTAAGAATCTTTGATTAAATATTTATGCACTTGGCATGATGGCATGAGAACGAAACTTAATCTTCAACTGACCCTCACTGCATATTACACCAGTCCAACCTGGTGTACAATTACATTTGAAACCATTTACATCGTCGTAGCAAGTGGCACCATATCGACAGGGATTACATTGGCATTCGTTGAAATCTGGGAAAGATACAATTATATATTGACAAATAATGGTTTGCAGGCAATGTGAGATATGAATTTCTTAATGATTGCTTTTCTACATTAATCAATTTTTGATAAGTTTTGTTGTCTGTTGCTCAATATGTTTACAGTACAGTAGAGTACAGTTCAACCTAACCAAGAATCTCATTGTGCTTTAACTTACATGTAACTAGCAATGTGAGACTGCTGATACATTCATTTATGTCCGAAAGATTAGAAAAGCGTTTTATGGTTTATTGATTTTTGGTCGACCAGAGATACTATTGTATGGTGCGATAATTTAATTTCTTCTAAAAATACTTGTCTTCACTCGTAACAACACATGCAATTTCTAGAGCGTTTTTTACTTTTCCCAACTTTCCTCCTTAATCCATAAAGAAACATACACATACACCCACACACATATACACACGACCCCTGAAATTTCTTTCCAGTCAAACTGTTTTTGTTCAATATTTCAAAAATGTTGCGTAGATGGAGACGACATCGAAGATAATGCAGGAGCAACTGATACCAAAATGTATTATGACCAACTGTTGAGGCCTTTGTGAAAAATGTAGTTGAACTTAGGTTAGTATTTTAAAACAAAGTACAATCACTCTAAAATGGCACTTCTCTGGTATAAGCTCGTTAAGTGTAGGGATTAACTGTATATGATTGTTTATCTCTAATAAAGTTGGTGAGACAATCCCTTCGCATTCTGGTTGCGTGAGGATAGTTGAAAACTTGGAGAAAGTATACGATTCCACATCTCACGTAACTTGGCACTGAAAGTTAGTTTTACATCTGTGCAAATTTCTTGTACAATCAACTGACTTCACAACTTGTATACGACCTAACATTTTAACTTTTCCCGCCCTGACCCACACCCAAAACCATATCAAAATCCACACTTTGGAAGTACTGTGATAAGACAATAACTACTTTGTCAAGGTCGTGACACACATTTTCTCCATACTTACCTTTACATGTGCCTCCTTCATATCCAGGTAGGCAAGAGCAATCGTAGAATCCAAACGCATCTGTACACAAACTGTTATTGCTGCAGAACTCACCCCAGCATTCGGTTTCTCCTGACAAGAAGCGGAAACAGATGTATACTCGGAAATTAAAGATACAATCAACTAAATTTAAAAGAGATTTTCGATTCAAAAAATGATTCCAAAATGCGTGGAAATTTGTAACTAGAAAACACAATTTCAGAAAAACGAAATTTGCCTCAAAATAAGTCCGTCCACGCCCAAATAACCAGTCTGAGCTCCTACAGACACACCCGTGTGTCTCCGTTTGCACGAAGACACACACATTTAATCTGGTAAAACGGTCCTAATACAATGATTATTTGATTGAACTAGAAACTCACCATCACACGTTTGAGGTCGAAGTGCTTCTGCAGAAATTTACATGACGAGCCTATATTGAATTTTACAGTAAAAAGAGAAAGAAAATGATTTCTTAAAGTTTTTATGAATTTGAAACCATATTGGCTACGATAAGATTCATGAACAATTTCTAACAAATTGTTTTCTTGTGGTTATGAGAAGAAAACAAAGTTTCACCTAAATTATTATAAGTTTAAAACTTGTTTCATTTCAATATCTGACAGTGTATGATATAGCCATGATGTGGTTGCTATACTTGTATAGTATTTCAGCTAGCTCATTGCAAGTATGGCATACTGAAGTGATATGTTTATCTTACTGATATACTCTAAACTGTATCAATATGAGCATGCGAAAGGTTAATTCAGGTTGATCTTTCCAGGCGCTTAGGAAGCGTCCCCTTCACAGAGCGGAAGATGAGTTGCACTGATTTTTTTTAGGGATCTTATTATATTTTTGTGAGGTATGCGAAAAATACCAGGTTCAATTCCTGCGGCGGGCAATGCATTGTGTCCTTGAGCAGGACACTTTAGTCTACTTGTTCCAGTCCACTCAGCATTGACGGGTAGCTAACCTGCGATGGACTGGCGTCCCATCCAGGGGAGTCATGCGCTCTCACCAGCTTGCGCTATGGAAGCCGGGGATAAGCACCTAATGGCTTGAATGGATTTAGCTTGGCTTACCATAAAGCTGTAGGTCTATAATGTAACCTTGTTTAATTTTTTCCTGTCAATACATTAAGATTCAAAAGTGATTTTTAAAATACCGGAGGAAAATACGCAATGAAAAAGTACTTAAATTGTCTAGCTGTCTCGAGTTAAATAAGCAGAAACGATCATACCAGTTCTTTTTTGTAGAGATAAAATAAGATTATGAATACTCTCTTTGCCCCTTTAGCGCCTTACAAAACATTCCACGTGAACTTTTTAAAGAGGTTGACGAAATGGAAATTCACGATGACCGCTTTTTCAACCCTAATTAACACAATTTGTACATAATTCTAAAGACATCACAATCTTTCGATTCAGCAAAGAGTGGACACAGACTGGCTTATGAAAGAATCCGTAGCTTTTTCATTCAATTTTTAAAATCCCAGATAAAAATTAAGAGTTACTTGATTATTTTCTCGAACCTGAAGGAAGATAGACTTGCAAAGAATCTTATATCAATATTATTACAGTTTAATAAAAAAAAAATGCATAGGAAAATTATACTCAAACTTTACGTGTTGCAGCTTTTAAAGTTATTTTCAACGACAGTTTATTTCTAAGGACAGTTGTATACATCCTTGTAAAGACATCATATGACTGAAAAAAACACGAGGGAGAAACAGGTATCTACAAAAGTATTTCCAGGTCCATGTTATTAACTTTACAGGCCTAGTAATCCCACAGCAATAGAACATCAATTAATAACATTTCCATAGCGGGCGGATTTGAAACTCGTATCATCAAGTATCATCAAGCTTTCATAACATTTAAAACAATTCAATCCATTGTATAAGTAAACTGTATAATATAATGTATTTAATGATTCAAAGTTTGCATTGTGTTTTGTCACGCAATACTCGACGCGAATAATACTGACCCATTGTTTCCGTTTTGAAATCTTTTGTATGTCATATGTCTATGATTATCGACTAATTAATGAGAGAATTGTTGTTTTAGGTTGATTAACTTTCAATATCATTTTTCAAATTACTTTCTACTATCAGTTTTGCTTTTAAGAAATAAATGAAACTTAAAGGGGTAATAGATCGAAGTAGACTAACGAATATTCAGCAAAGCTTTACACCCTTGCAAAGAGCGAGAAAATTTCCCTAAATACCAATATTTTGCCAAGTTGTCTGAAATTGTAATTGTGTAATGCAAATATAAACTATTGGATAAATACATGGGCATAATCTATTTAGATGTTAATTAAGATTAATATGATTGAAAATCATTAAAATAATTAAAATCTTTAAAGATATTTAGAATAATAAAAGACAATTAGGAAAATTAAAGATGATACAGATAATAAAATATGATTGAGGTTATTTGAAAAAATAAACAGTCCGAGCAATTCCTTGAAATCGACGAAGATTTATTTTCTTCAAAATCGACGAACATTTATCTTCTTCGAAATCGACGAACATTTATCTTCTTCGAAATCGACGAATATCTATGCTAATCATATTCGTTCTCGCAGATTGGCTGTAACATCACACTATCATAATAGACGTTACATGGACGTTTTTGTTATGTGTGATCGCTCTTGGAAAATGCGGTTTGACCGTCCATACACAAGCATATGATAGCATAACATGAATGTTGTTGTTGTGCAGTTTGCCTATAGTTAGATTCACCATCGTTTGGACGTTATTATTTTCACTTTAACCCGGGTCTGTATGCTGCAGCTGACATTGTGTGATTGCTGCATGTCGTTAGAATTGTGGGTTTATATGCATGAAGCTGAAGTAATAATTACCGACCCAGCCCGTTGTTCCGTCTGTATCGACATAATTATTCTGCCATGTGCACAAAAGATTAAAGAAAGATCTTCAACACAGCCCCCGCAACAAAATACAAAATTTACGCTACTGACGATAATATGAGAAACAAAAACAGTGATAATCGGGCATTAATTCACCGGTATATTCCGTGCCTTACGTAGATTTACGCGTTTCTAGTTCAGATAGAGTGGTTCGGGCGACTGTCTGCCCAGGTTAGATTTTTTTTATTGGTTGAATTAAAAACAGACAGACCATTTACACTAGCGGGCGTGGCTTTTTGTGCATATGAAAATTATCTTCCTAAATATATAACTTCCAGCTTTTCCTGTACAGTATTTGACGTTTCAAGCGCACGCGGAATTTAAGTTTGTGTTACAAGTATACGGAAAAGAGCGAGGACTTGTGGGTAATGTTGCATTGTGGATGGCTAATCTAAACACGAATTCTTCGAAACCAACGATTATAAAATTTGACGATTTCGAAAAATTCCTCGGACTGTTTAAGAATACCCTAGATATTTAACTCCTCAGCTGATAGGGCTATTCTTATTGCCATCACTGTGAATAAATTGTGCCTTTTCCATGGTTTCTGTGCTATTTTTCAAATAATTTATATTTCATTCTCTGGGATGTTGACGACTTCTGTTTGATTAATAACAGCCCTCGACAGCATTTCAGAGAATGAATTAAAATAAACTTGAAATCTTACGCTGTACATGATTGAGCACATCTGTTATTTCTTTTAAAAAATCAAATTAAACTTTGAAGATTTTTTAAAATTATTCCATGAACGACAGGGTCCTTATAGGTAAGTTTTGGACCACAATTAGAGACAAACACGAGTGAGGTTGATAGAGGTTCAGTGTTCCCTAGTTTAATAAAGGGGGAAATGGAGTCAGTTTCATATTGTATGCTCATTTGAGCATTATGATAAAACAACTTTAAAAAAAGTCAGCTATAGCTGGCTCTCTTTTTCTCAAACAAAATGTCCCCAGGATTGTGTGTTTGGCAAAATCCTAGTATCAATAAACTTCACGATCTCCTCGAAAGTAGCCTAATTTTGTTAGTGTCATTGTCTTATTTGTATCTTGCATCTCTTGCTTCACAACGACATCAATATTTCATCGATCCCTAAAAATGTTAAATTTTGTTTCCTAAATTACCTTCATATCCTTTGAAAACCATGACCGAAATACCGCATTGAGGACACTGCTTACACCAGATTTTTACAACAAAAGATATGCAAGGTGATCCGAGCTTGGCCAAACCAATTTTGCATGTTGGTTTAATTTAAAAATTGCTCTCATGTCAAACTAAAATTGGTGAAAGTTCCTTTTCTGTGATGTATTTTTTTCTATCTTTTGGGAAACACATGGCATATCATACATGCACCTATTGCAGCTTGTTTCAAATATATTTTTTACAATTAACTTCAAGTGCCTAATGGGTTAGGTTTTAAATAATCTTCTAAGAAGCCGTTGTAGAATAACAATCAGGCCGGCAGCATGCCTAATAGTAGGAACATATAAAACACACACGATTTTTGAGTCATGAATTTGGTTTGTTCAGATGTTTCCATAAAACATCGTGGTTTCCAATTTCAATACTTCAAATGTTTCATGTAAACACAAAAACATTATTTCAAAAAGAATTTTATTTTTCAAAATGATTGTTTCATGCCTAAAAGCTTAATTCTATTGTCTAATATTTTGAAAACGGCGTGGTAACTATATAAAAAGGAAGTGTATAATATTTAGCCATGAAAATAACGTTAACAATTTTAAAAAGTTTAATAACAGTTATTTTTCTGAGTTGTAACTTCCCACTTGCAAAGATATTCTTCCCAGACGTATGTTAATTTAGAAATATGTAACACTGCATAAAATTTTGACGCTAGGATAGCAAAGGATCATGGGAATTGTCACAAGATGACGGCCTCATGTAGCAAAATGTTCCCAGGTTTTAGAATATTTGGGTTCTTATTTTTAGGCATGGTACCAAACTGACAATATGCATATAGTTTTCTATTTTGGAGAATACGTCGGAAGAAGGGGAAGGTGAAATTAACTTTCGGGTCGAGTGTATATGCTTTCTAAAATGTTGTGAAGTAAAACAAAAGAAATTGAAATAAAAATGTAAAATTGAAGGAATATTTTCCCTTAAATGACCAATATCAGAGGGCCGATATATTTACGGCTGATTTGCCAACGAGCAGCAACGTTTAATTGAAGACAGTATGAATGCAAAATTCCTCTTACAAGTTTTTAATACATGATTATTTCCCAAATTTATGAGCAACGTCACAAGTAAAAAGAAATCATGTTTGTTTCTTTTTCTAACGTGGTTTTCATAGATCGATCGTGTGGAATCGGCAAAACGAAGACCAACAATCACCTTCTCAACGGTATAACATTGTTCCTCTTTGTACCGTTGTACTCATATGTCGTTCAGTATTTCACTGAAATACCACACGCCACTCATGGTAATTGCAGCTCTCAAATATCATCAGAACGATATAAAGTTCTTTAAAAAGCATATTCACACTAACAAGATTAACGGTCTTCTCTAAGCCAAACCTTAAACAAATTGGAGAATCCCCCTAATGCTTCCACCTAATACTTTCAGAAAATAATGAGCTTGGAGCATAATGACACAAACAATATTGAAAGGGCACTCTTCTAATATTTGCAATGGTACATTTGCGGACAACATTCAGCTCCACCTGCACGCCAAACTTATCTACCGCATTATCTTCTTACTTTGAGTAGCAATATTTTAATAAAAACATGGCTGATGAATTTACACAAGTCGCAGACTAACTGAAAATTACAGTGATATGTAGGCAAAATTTATAATAGTTTAAAACAATAAAACTTTGTACCTTTTAATTGTGCGTTGAGAAAAACACGGATTAAAACGCAACCACCAGTTCCAAGTAATACAGCTATCAAAGTGATGACAAGGAAATTAAGGTACTGTTTCCTGGTTTGAAAATCTGTTGAGAAATTAGTGAAATTTCTTGATATATTGTTTCCAAAAGATTGTTCTTCACCAATGCCCGTATGGCTTCCAGAGATATGCATGAACTCATTATCAGCGTTACACATGTCCTTTTTGACAGTGGAACTAGAACTATCATGTTTATTCCCGAACGATGACTTTTCTAATGGAGTAGTGTAACCAGAATGGGTTGAGCAAGTGTTGCTGGATGTTTCCAGAACGGCATTATAAACTTGTGTCGAATATCCTCTAATTTGCTGTCTTGGCTGCTTGGTTGGTGTAAAATTATGCGTCCTTGTCTCTGAATTCTCTCTTGTTGCAGTCGGTATACTTGGTATTCTTCTTTCATACTGCATTTTACTTGAAAAACTAATTGTAACGGCGAAAACATATGCACACTGAGTTGTGTCACCTCGATACAGGAGAACAGTGATTTTTAATATGTGTGTTCGATTTACTGAAGGCAAAACATTGCTGTGCATGCGCATTAGCATATTTGGGCATGCGTAACAGGTTAAGTAATATTTCTATTGCACTCATATAATATGATTTTAATGTCTTTGGGGCACCATTTACGACCGAACTTTCGGCAAACACTCCCATCATTTACCCGCGCATTTTAAATGTCCGTGACGATTTTTTTTTAAAGGATGGCGGTAGAGTGGAGTAACATAAATATCATCTCACATCGTGGTCACTTCGTGCTTTGCTCGCAATATGGATAGATCGTATCAAACTATACAACAATAAATTAATAGGGTGACTGTAGACTGATTAGAGAGTCGTTTTGTATATAATGTAAATTGCATAATGTCCAAACAGTGGCTACTATTACATATGGGTTGGTGGTTTGCCGGTGCGAGAGAGAAGAATGGGGAGGTTTATCAACCACTTTATGTAAATACTGACATAATCAAGAAGGAGGCTGCTTGTAGTACGAGTTCAAATAGTCTTCATAAATGTGGCATTTTGTTCATATCGCGCTTCTTTAGTGCAAACATTGTTTGAGTTCACTTTCACTTCAAACAGTTTATAAAAATAAAATATCATTCTCATTTTTCAGTTTCGCATTATTAAACGTAACAGGATCTTGTATTGGTTAATACTAAAGGAAAATATAATAAGTGCATTCACTTACTCTGAATAACATTCGAGTCACTTTCACTTCAACGGCATTAATTGTGATTACTGTAGTAATAAAGCTTTACTTCCTATATTTAAAATATTGCGTTACTGTCACATAAAAGTCCGATATGAACAACATTAATGAAGAATGGAGGTGAAGGTATATAGGTTAAACGTGAATCTGATGCCATCTTACGGAAAACTGTAGCACCTAAAGTCCTTAAATTCCTGATATGTGTTGCTTTCTCCAACATTACGATCTGCATTTAAAGATTTCGACAAACTCGGTGACGGGATAAACTCTTTCTCAGGTTTAACGTTTAAAAACTACTGTAAGATAATAAATACATGGAATTTCTTATCACATTAGAGACAAATATCAAGGCACTTGTATGAGATATCGGCAATGGTGCCTCAATTTTTAGGGTTATTTGGAAACATTTAAGACAGAATAAGGATGGATCAAATCGCACATAAGTGAGAAAGGAAACAACGTTGTTAGATGGATGGGTATGGATTGATTGTCGGTGTGTGGGAGTCGATCGCATAATGTATATTGTTGAGATCTGGAGATGCATTGTTTTGAACGAATGAAAGCATATTTGAATGATTGGAGATGAATCACGGTGGAACGGGGTTCTTTTTCGGGGGAAGATTTGTATATATGGTGGGGGTTCTTTGGATGGGATGCAGTAGGTTTTTTAATAGTGGATGGCGAATCTTTATGCTCGGATGAAAAGGAATTGTTAATGGCGATTGGAGGACATCTGTTACAGCTTTGCTTGTTGGCAAATCAGCCGTAAATATATCAACCCTCTGATATTGGTAATTTAAGGGGAAATATTTCTTCAATTCTACATTTTTATTTCAATTTCTTTTGTTTTACTTCACAACATTTCAGAAAGCATATACACTCGACCCGAAAGCTAATTTCACCTTCCCCTTCTTCCGACGTATTCTCCAAATTGGAGAACTATATGCATATTGTCAGTTCGGTACCATGCCTAATAATAAGAACCCAAATATTCCAAAACCTGGGAACATTTTGCTACATGAGGCCGCTATTTTTGTGACATTTCCCATGATCCTTTGCTATCCTAGCGTCAAAATCGTATGCAGTGTTACATATTTCAAAATTAACATACGTCTGGGAAGAATATCTTTGCAAGTGGGAACTTACAACTCAGAAAAATAACTTTTATTACACTTTTTAGAATTGTTAACGCTATTTCCATGGCTAAATATTATACACTCCCTTTTTATATGCTTACCGCGCCGTTTTCAAAATATTGACAATAGAACTAAGCTTTTAGGCATAAAACAACCATTTTGAAAAATAATATGTTTTTTGAAATAATGTTTTGGTGTTCACATGGAACATTCCAAGTATTGAAATTAAACACCATGATGTTTTATGGAAACATTTGAACAAACCAAATTCATGACTCAAAAATCTTGTGTGTTTTATATGTTCCTACTCATTAGGCATGCTCCCGGACTGATTGTTATTCTACAACGGCTTCTTAGGAGATTATTTAAAACCTAACCCATTAGGTACCTGAAGTTAATTGTAAAATATATATTTTAAACAAGCCGCGATTGGTCCATGAATGATATGCCATGTGTTGCCTGAGAGATCCTCTATAGAAAAAGTACATTACAGAAAAGGAACTTTCATCAATTTTAGTTTGACATGAGAGCAATTTTTAAATTAAACCAAAATGCAAAATTGGTTTGGCCAAGCTCGGATCACCTTGCATCTCTTTTGTTGTACAAATCTGGTGTAAACAGTGTCCTGAATGCGGTATTTCGGTTACGGTTTACAAAGGATTTACTGGCCATATGAAGGTAATTTAGGAAGCAAAATTTAACATTTTTAGGGATCGATGAAATATTGATGTCGTTATGAAACACGAGATGCAAGATACAAATAAGACAATGATACAGACAAAATTAGGCTTGTTTCGAGGAGATCGTGAAGTTTATTGATTCTAGGATTTTGTCAAACACACAATCCTGGAGAAGTTTTGTTTGAGGAAAAGAGAGCCAGCTATAGATGACTTTTTTTTAAAGTTGTTTTATCATAATGCTCAAATAAGCATGCAATATGAAACTGACTCCATTTCTCCCTTCATTAAAGTAGGGAACACTAAATCTCTATCAACCTCAGTTGTATTGGTCTCGGATTGTGGTCCAAAAATTATCTATAGGGACCCTGTAGTTTATAGAATAACATTAACAAATCTTCAAAATTTAAGGAAAACTATAATTTAAAAAAAAAAACAATCATTTTGAGAAATAACAGATGTGCTCAAACGTGCACAGCGTAAGAGTTCAAGATTATTTTTATTCATTCTCTGGAATGCTGTCGAGTTTCACATGTAACTCACTTAGCTAAAAGCTACATGCAACTATTGTTAAATGCTTTGTTGTTTACCAGCAGTAGAAGATGCATGAAAGTATAGGATACTTGAAACTTATAACCTTTGCTTCCAAGCAAAGCTACATCATCAGCCTTACCTTGGCATTACCTTCATTCCTCCATTTGAAGGTCCTGGTTTGCAAATTTTGTTCCTTCACCTGCAAGTCAGCAAATAGTAGTTTTCAGGTAATTTATGTTTATATTCTGGTTTTCAATTCAACTTTACGGCTATAGAATATTGCAACATCCTACATATTACATAAGAACAAATGTTGAAATTTTAATTTGCATTGTAAGAATTGTTTAACATTTACGGTAGATGTGCTGTTATTTATAAAAGTTTTCCTATCATCATTACCATCATCATCAGTTGGAATTAGATTTTAAGTTTTTAGTTGTTATTTGTTTTTATTTTAAAGAATATGTTTGGTGGTCACATGTCTTGGCTGTCTAAGAGAATATCAGATTGGTAGAATTGAGGAAGAACTAGCTCAAGTTTCACATTCAACAGATCCTGAGATTAGAGTATGTTTGGGTTCAAATGTCTGCAAGTATTTACAAAAAAGAGGACTAGATGCTCTATTTACATATGAGCTCCAGTATATTAATTTTGTATCTCTTTTGTCTAATAGCATACCTCAAGCCTATCTAGTTTGGTTATAATTTACAGACTAAGCTTTTTCGTGAAATAATTTCAAGATTTCTTACATTTGGAGTGCGTAGATGGCACATTTAAATAGGAAAAGGTGTAAACTGTTTTTGTCAAATAGGGTTTTCTTTATGTCATGATATAATTCCTTTACAGTATTCTCTGTGTTCTTTCATATGTAGTTTCATTTTGAATGTTTTTTTACCAAAACTTTGAAGTATCATTGTATTTTTATCATATAATTTGATTTTTCAAGATTTAATCTCTCTTAAAGTTCCTTTTTTGTTCCAACTTATGAGTTTAACCAGTTTATTTGGTAATCAGATGAATATTTGTACAATAGATTTGTTTTGTGTTAAACTTCATATTGATATTTTGATTCATTTTCTCTCTCAAATTTTTGTAAATTTTCCTTATTTTCTGTCAAGTTTCAAGGTGGGAACTGTTTGATAAATAAACTTTCAACCAGTGCCAGATCACATTTGGAGCAAAAATTGGCAAATTTGTATAGTCATGATTAATGATTTGGAAACAAAGAGTGTTTAAATTCATAACTTACACTTTCAAGGGGAGTAAAATAACAAGGTATATTTTTCATGCAGGGTGAGTCTGCAGAAATCTTGGTAAATGACGGGATGTGCTTGCACAATTAACATATTGACACTATGTTTCTGGAGACACAGAGAGGTATGCACCCATATAACCGCTAAAAAATATTCCCGCTACTTTTAATCAAGATAAGAAATTGAAAGATGTCAACTACATTAAAATAGTAATAACAATCTGCTAGGAAAGTGAAAATGATTTGATATAAATCACAACCTGGCATTATGAGCATCACTAATTAGTTCGCATTCATACACACTGATTAGATCAGGAAATGTAAACTTAAACGGCAATAGATGCATATTATTTCATTAACTTTATTTAAAGCGTTAATGTAAATATGTTTTAGGTTTACCACCAAATGCCATAAATATTATGGCTCTAGGAGAGCTGGGTCGCTTTTCCTTTAAAAGTCAAACAATACTAAAGCAAATAACATATTGGTTAAGACTTCTTATTCTTAATAAAGACAGGTATCAGACTCATTGCTATGTAGAACAAAGATTATTGGAAAACAAAGGAGTGCTATCATGGGGACTGTGTGTTAAAAATATTTTGTTTGAAACTGGGTTTGGTTATGTTTGGGAAGGGCAGGGAGAAGGGATTACTACACATTTCTATGAAAATTTTAAGCAGCGAATTTTTGATATAGACAGACAGAACTGGTTGAGTGATATTAAATCTAGAAGTTCTTTGCGTTGTTATGCACAATTTAAAACATAAAGTTATGCAGAGTCATACCTATTATTCAATAATGTTTTTAAGTTTAAAAAGTTGGTTTCCAAAATCAGATGTGCTTGCCTTGAAATTGAAGTCAACGAAGGCCATTATTGTAATATAACCTATGAACAGAGGTTTTGTCAGGTTTGCAATTTGAGAGAAGTTGGAGATGAATATCATTTTCTCCTAATTTGTCCATCCCTTTCTGAAATCCGCTGTAAATTTATCCCAAAATATTTCTTTCAGACTGCAACTAGAACAAAATGTAATACTTTATTAACAGCTAATTCCAAATACTTATTTTTGCAGTTATCATACTTTATTTTACACGCAATGGAAGCAAGACGTTTGGTTCTTTCTCTTTGATTATTGTTTGTTGTAAGAACCTCAATCATGTACCATTTATTTTATCGTTTATGTTTGTGACAAAGGCTAGATGGCCTAGAGCACTGTAATAAATTGTATTGTATTGTATTATTGTATTGTTAATATTCCTAAATTCGATATCATGTTACTTTCAAAATAACATTTATTCTTTCCGTTAATGATTCATCAAAGTATGAGGACATATTTCATGCAAGTTTCTTATGGCTCCAAAAGAATGTGACAGAAGGTTATGAAGGTAATAACGAATTTAAAGAAGGAAATATACCTGATGACTATTTAATAGATTTTAAAATCATCTAGCTTTTGGTATCTCTGCATGTGCATAAACTTAACCCAATAAACAGTGTTTATTAGTACTTTAATTTCCTCAGTATTAACTGCTAAGCTAAGGTAAAAGTGATGCTGTCTGATAAAATGCATTTCCTCTCTATCGAGTCTTGGTTTGGTAGTATTAGCAATACGATTTGGACTGTGAGTAGAGTTAGGATTTTAAAGGTGTGTGAACATGTAGAACATTAGCTACATTACTGTAAAACCTATGAAAGGATTAGTTCAGGGTCAAACAAGTATAGAGGACTTCACAAAAAACAAAAATAGTGAAGCATTCAAAAATCTAATTCTTTTAAGGAGATATGCAAGTTTAAAGTTTGGCATCAGTGTAGAAACGACTGAAATCAAGACTAATTGTGATGTCATAGCCTCAGATTCCTCAAAGTCTTTATGTATTCTATGATGATTTGTCTTACGATTTTGTGGCTTAAAAAGCATGGGATATGTCAGAAAAGTCGTAAAATTGAATCTAGTAAGGGTATTTATAATATACAACCTGAAGAAAGTTTGAGGAAAAATAATTTAAATAGTAAGAAATTTAAATCAACTTTCTTTAAAATACATTAACTGAGAATGTGAGAATGAGGATGCCAATTTCCTTAGTAGACTTACTATACCTGTCATTTCTACACAGATAAGACACAGATTTAAACTTGAATATCTCCTTAATGGTATAAGATTTTTAATGCTTTTTCTACCATTTTGTTTCGTTTAAAGCCCTCTTTCATACAAGATGGAACAATTGTTTTAAAAACAATCGTAGTAGCCAAACAATGTCATAAAAATCGGTTAACCGTTGAAAATTGTACAGTCTTTAAATCTTAACAAACAGACTTTAAATCACAGGCATAAGTGTATTTTATGCAAAGTTTGTGATGTATTAGAGGGCGACCTTCATATTTTCTTTTGTATTTCTTTGTTACTTAAATGTCCATCAACATTTTTTGAAGTGTTGCAGCATCAAATTCTAGGAGGAATAGACTTTCCTATCAATTCCTAAGATTTAGATGACTAAGATTTAGGAAAGAAATATTAAAAAATTGCATTAAATGAAAATTTGAATTAGGGGTTTCAGACTTAAAACAGAAAGAAGCAATTATTTAGTCTCAGTATGATGAATTGAAATATAATCCAACATGCAACATTGATCATTGCTTCTTGTTTTTTGGCCACACTAGCAGTACATAATATATAATAGAACGGCATTATAGGACGGACAAATCAAAGATTCAACTTAAAAGGAAGTAAGAGTTAAAACATCTGGACTGGACACAATAGTCAATCACAGGCTTACTGTGGCGGTAAAAACTTTCAAACAAGGGGTCCAAGTACTCCAACAGGGAGGTCCAAGCTATGTATTGATGATACGTTGGTACTACTGCCATCCGAGTTGGGAAGCGACAAGCCATTGGGCTGGAGGACAGGGACATTAGGGGTAAATCCTCGGTGGTTTCGAATATTTCTTCTAATTATCGGATAATTGGTCTAATTTTCGGGAATTTTTTGGCCTATTTTTAGAAGAATTTCATTCATTGCCGGACAATTTCTTCTGTTTTCGGAAATTTCCTTTTGGAGCATTTTATTCTCTCTTCAATTTCCATGAAATTTTCTTTAACTTTTGGATTTGATCGGATCAGCGAATTAATGTTTTTAGTTCGACGATTTCAAGGTGCCCAATGGCAGGAGGTCGAGGTACAGGTGCCCACCCCGCCACTGGCGCCACCACTGCTCCCCATCCAACTCAAACTGCTACTTATTTCACAGCTGATTTGTCTGGAGTAATTGGAAATGGAAGTGTCTTGCTCAAGAACGCAAAGTAGTCCCTATGTATCTATATATTGATCTATTTATTTATCTGTCTGTCTGTCTGTCTGTATGTATGTCTGTATGTCTGTCTGTCTGTCTGCCTGCCTGTCTGTTTGTCTGTCTGCCTGCCTGCCTGTCTGTCTGTCTGTATGTATGTATGTATGTCTGTCTGTCTGTCTGCCTGCCTGTCTGTCTGTCTGTCTGTCTGTCTGCCTGCCTGTCTGTCTGTCTGTTTGTCTGCCTGTCATGTCTGTCTGTCTGTCTGTCTTGTGTGTGTGTCTGTCTGTCATGTCTGTCTGTCTGCATGCCTGCCTGCTTTCTTGTCTGTCTGTCTGTCTGTCTGCATGCCTGCCTGCCTGTCTGTCTGTCTGTCTGCATGCCTGCCTGCCTGTCTGTCTGTCTGTCTGCATGCCTGCCTGCCTGCCTACCTGTCTGTCTGTCTGTATGTGTGTCTGTCTTTCTGTCTGTCTGTCTATCTATCTATCTATCTATCTATCTATCTATCTATCTATCTATCTATCTATCTATCTATCTATCAATCTATCTAAACCCGGGAACACAAATATCACCCTACAACGACAGTTGCGAAATTTAACGCGCTTCACGCGCCTACATTATTCGGACCCAACAACCCTACATATTGGACTTTTTCATACTTAAAAGCCTTGGCTCTGCCTACCTTTGTTTTCCTAGGTTATAATGTGTAAAAACTCTTTAAAACAGGATTTTTCTATATACATGTAGTGTGCGAGGTAACCCAAGTTTCATAAGAGGGGCATTTTTTAAATGGGCCATATAAACTTACTATTACGGGACATTGCCATGCATGGCATAAACTGACGTAACCTTCCCCATCTTTTTTTGTAAAGTTCAAAAGGTACCCCTATACACTGATACAGAGATTTAAAGAAAAAGTTTTATGTAAAATATTAAAATATATTCAAGTCCCCTTATTATAATTGATCCTTTTCTTGAAGAAGAAAGTAACACAAACATCAAGTAAAATACCCTAAATATCATTCATGGAGCGCATGGGCGTAAATCCTGGTGAAGGGGGAAATATGTCTTCCACTTCTTGACAATAGGGGGGGGGGAGGATGATTCATACTATCATCCTTTCAATTTTTGGGCCAACGGTACTTTAAGATTTAGAGATGAATAACGTTGGCTGGTTGGAATTTAAAGAATTTGAAAAAAACAGAGTTAGAACAGTGAGATCCATACTCCCCGATGAAATTTTGCCGGTGTTTCCCACGTCCAAAAGCTGGATCAGTTGATGTTATAGACATTTTGGAATTGGCAAAAACTTTTGTATCCCAATTAACGGCAATTCGTCAGAATATTTTTGGAAATTTCTAATCTGCTAATTGTTCTATTTAACAATATGTCTTTTACTCAGCCGGAATTAAATGTTCTTAGCGGTTTGTTTCTCTTTCTTCCTAGTTACTGAGCTATATTTGTAAACGTTTTTACTACCTAAAATCGTATAAACTAATTTTCTAACAATTTTGGAAGGTAGTTCTGATCTTCCAGTTACATGCCTTAGCCATTTAAGATTAATGTTTCAGAAGAAGAATTCTGATTTTTTAGTTTGCGCACTTATATGCTTGAAAAATCACAAAGCATGGCTAAAATAATTGTTTTAATTTTAAGACCTCCAACAGTTCTTTATAAATTTATAATTTAAAGCTGGCCATTTCATTCTGTTAATTTTGCAGTAAAATTTAGTTTTTAATTCAGTCCATATATATTTCCTTATGGATATTAATCCTTAGTGAAATGTTTGAAGATGTCAAAAAAGTATAGACTTCAGTATAAAGTAATCTAGCTACACTTTTTTCGATATTGTATTTAATACAGGAGCTAATATAGATAGGAGAGGGGTTTCAATAGTTTGAAAATAATTTACTGAACTTCTGAGTGAATAAATTGAAAATTTATCAAAGAATTTTCTATATGACTACACATATTCATCAAAAAGGATCACAGACCTTCATGTATATCCACAGAAATGTTAAAGATCAAACATTTATATTCCCACATCATTGCGTTTTCTTTTTTGTTTATTGTGTATTAATGATCATATTTACCATCAATTTGGACTTATATCTTACCATTTGAAATAAACCCCTTTCTATGTGCTAGAGCGTATTTTCTTTCCCTCAATTTTGCAAGAACTTCCATAGGTTTTGCCCCATGGATCCCCTACCAGGAGCCAAGCGGGCCCTTGGACCCCGCAACGCAAATTGAGCTCTTAGCGGCCTTCGGCGACACATAATCAGTCCTATTTTAGAAATCATTCTCCACTTTTTAAACGGACATACGCCACTGGTGGAGCATCTTCAATTTGGGTTCTGGAAAGAAAAGAAAAACATACAATGGGCACCCTTGCCACTGACTTCTGAAGCCTGGGTGAGAATTTGAGCCATCTGGTATAATCTACGGAGCTCCATTTATTCTGACCAAGAAACTTATGGCCTCCTGAATAATTCTAAGGACCCCTTGATTGCTTTTTACGTTATTTTAGACATTAAATATGTTCCGATTTATGACCAATACAATTAGCTAATTAGCTATTAACTAATACTGATCTATAAGTCTAAATTCTTCTGATTTCAATACTAAGTTTTCCAACTTTTGTAGATTTTATCATAAAGTTGTTTTATTTGACCGAATTTTGGATTAAAGTATTCTTGAAGCTGTAAATTAAAAAAAGAAGTGAAAATGGGTTACCAGTAATTTTCGGACCGATACATTTTTACAAATTATCCTGTTCCGGTGGAGGAGTAGGGTTGGGGTGGAGGGGGTGGGAGGGGTCTCAATAAAGCTATGCTACTGTGCTACATGCTTTTTAAAATATGACAGTTGGAAAGTGCCCCTCAGATCCAGTGCCCCAAATTCAAGCATCTTCCGCCACCTCTGAACACATACATGACATTGTATTGCTAGTGTTTCATTCAGTCGCGGGGTTCGAGTGGAAAGTATATTGAGTATCTTTTGAGCTGTGGTCTAAGGAACTCAGGCATAGACAGATCGGGAAACTTGTTCAAGTGAATCTTTGACATGTTTGAAGTAATGATCAAAAGAAGTTGGTTTAGATTTTAATCCTCTATCATATGAAATATTGATTGTATCAGACTTTGGTCTCCTTTAAATCATTGGTGGGCTCCCACCAGACGGGAATTTTGAATAATTTAAATATTTGGCATTGGAAACTGAAAACCTGTGTCAATTTCGACCGAAATCATTTATTTGGCTTTCAAATGATTTCAATCGTAGTGTTTCTTGGGTTTCGTCAAGGTGTAGATCCAATAGAAAAGCCTGGGAGCTGGATCCAATATAAAGGGCGTTCGGATCGATCTATTATAAAATCCGTCAAGACGATTCCATTATAAAGGCCTTGCAGTTGGGTACAATTTACGAGGTTGAATGGTAGGTCTAATACAAGGGAAGATCAATTGGTCCAATATAAGAGGCAGGTGGTTAGTGTACTATACGGTCAGGTGGGTGGCTTTAATATCAAGGAGAGGAGGTATGAGTCAATACCAATGAAATTACTTATCGACTGTTGACGTTCTTTGCCAGTTTGATGTGATCCGCCTTCTCCTTGTACGTATCTACCCTTGAGGAAAGCATTGCCGCAGTCGTCGAACCACCACGCTCCTGGGTTATCTGTGGCACATGAACCGTTACCACCACAATAAGGCCTATTGCATTGATCATTGTCCCGATCTCTTGTTGAAAATTGTTGATAATTTTTTTGATTTTTTTTTAAATTGCCATTTGGAATCATATAGTCATTAAAATCAGTGTATTAAAATCATCCGTTTGCCTGGATTGTACAGTTACCTAATTTACTGATTTAAAATGAAGGATCCCCATTGTTATTAGCAAAATAGTAATTATTTGTGAGACATGGCTTTCAGCATTGGGTAGGCTTGTTTTTAAGGCTTCGTGTTGTCCCTGAAGTATAAATTGTAAGCAATACAACAAATGTTTAGGTAATTATCAAGGAAATTACTTTTTAAAATATTAATTGTAGATTAATACGTTCAGCCTTTCTATCCCCCCAATGGTTGCCCTTAATGCTGTGTGCAGTAAAAGAGATATTGCTGTTGTTCATTCCGATCACAGATAAATATATAAATTCTCCATCCGATAATTTTTGTTTTAGTGTCTAAAAAGTAAATTGTTTAGGTACATCCCCTGGCAAACAATAAAAGCTATTTTCATAACAAGTGGCTAATGTTGAATTCAACTACAAGACGGTCGCTGACGAGACCAGTTTTTACTTTCTAGTGGCGTGCACAGTACTACTAAAATACACATAATTTCATAACAAAAGTTAATTTATTACCGTAGAGAATCCATTCGCTTAATGCCAAATTAGAGAAAGCAGATTAAACCACCAACACACTTTAAATGTATATATGTTGTGTATTCACATGCGGATGCCAGAGGAGTCGTCTTTTCCTATGCTGGTATGGACTTTTCTTAAATTTTGGATCTTGTTGTCATCGTTTTAACGGTTACATTAACACTTTGTATCTGTCCTTCATAGTTCTGGACAACTTCAATGGACAATATGGCAATCATTGAGCCGGATACTCATAAAAAACGAGTTTGTGTGATTTTAGATACTATCCAGAATCAGAAAGAAAAAATAGACTAAACACTAAGCACTAAGGTATATTATTTAAGAAATTAAAAACCATGGAATAATCATTATTTCTATCATCTTCTCAACCAACTATAATTCAAGTCCTGCATAATCTTTGAAATTGTATCAATGCATGTCTTGTTTACATGTTGATGATGCTGCTTGTAGGTATATGCTGTTGAGGAAAGCAGCGCCGCAGTCGTTAAGCCACTACGCACTTTGATGTTCCACTGCACAAGATTATTCAGTACTGAAATAACCATAATAGCAATAATCATAGCGTCTGTCAATATCGACATTCCGAGGCGAAAACTGAAAAAGCGGATTTTTATAATTAGAAAAAATTTGTACCAGAGATCGAGACAAGATTATTCTGTACTGGAATAACCATAATAACAATAATCATAGCGTCCGTCAATATCGACATTCCAAGGCGAAAACTGAAATAGCGGATTTTTAAAATTAGATACCGTCAATGACAAATCATAGAATCGTCGTATGTTTTTGATTTGAAAATGGCACATTGATACTTTGAGATTTAATTTTAACATATTAATACAATAGACTAATAACATACAAAAGCTCAGAATATAGAAAACTAATGCATGCGTATGAACAAATCCTCCAGAAATTATACAACATGAATGGTTTATACTCTATAATTATTTTACAAATTATGGAACCTCCTTGTAGAACAAAATAAACATATTCTTTTGCAGATGTGGTTATTTAAAGAAAGCGACTCGTGCTAAAACATATTTATATTGCCATTTATTGACATATATTTACCCATATTTTACGGAAAGCTATTTATGCAATGCATTCCATTTAGGATGATGTGGATTGTGTGTATCTGCCGTTGAGGTAAGCCCAACTGCAAGGGTATCCATCATATCCATTGAACCACCTGGCCGACGGGCAGCACACGAGTCACTCCACTATCATGGCTCACCGGTCCACTATAATCCCGCCCCTTCTTGATCTGCACCTGATCATTCATTTTTATTTGAATCATGGTCTAAAATTTCATTCGAAAATCTTGACTGCAAATTTTGAAGAAAAAAATAAATAAAAAATAATAATAATAATATTAATAATAATAATAATAATAATAATAATAATAATAATAATAATAATAATAATATTAATAATGATAACAACAACAACAACAACAACAACAACAACAACAATTACAACAACAACAACAACAATAATAATATTAATAATAATGATAATAATAATAATAATAATAATAATTATAATAATAATAATAATAATAATAAAAATAATAATGATAATAATAATAATAATAATAATAATAATAATAATAATAATAATAATAATAATAATAATAATAATAATAATAATAATAATAATAATAATAATAATAATAATAATAATAATAATAATAATAATAATAATAATAATAATAATAATAATAATAATAATAATAATAATAATAATAATAATAATAATAATAATAATAATAATAATAATAATAAAAATAATAATAATAAAAATAATGATAATAATAATAATAATAATAATAATAATAATGATAATAATAATAATAATAATAATAATAATAATAATAATAATAATAATAATAATAATAATAATAATAATAATAATAATAATAATAATAATAATAATAATAATAATAATAATAATAATAATAATAATAATAATAATAATAATAATAATAATAATAATAATAATAATAATAATAATAATAATAATAATAATAATAATAATAATAATAATAATAATAATAATAATAATAATGAATAATAGTAATAATAATAATGAATAAAAAGAATATTTAAAAATAACACAGAAAAGGAGTCTTTGCCCGGTTTATCATCCTCATGCCCCGTTCCGGACCCTTCAAAATACAGAACTTGTACTACAAATATTATTATATACGTGAAAAGCCATGTTACCTAAAATTCGGGCATTTTGAAAAAAATCGGCACACACACACAAAATATGTCAACGCTCGCGACGCCCGTGATCGCTTGTTGTTATGTTCTGTCATAATACACAGGAAATTCCTAAAATAATACTGTTTATCTTTTCACAATTTATGGGAAATAATACAATTCGTTGTTGTTTGTCACTTTTTTTTTTATGTTAGTGTTGTGTTTTTCTTGATTACCTTTGTAATGATAACGGTTGAATATAAATGATTGTCATTATTAACTGATTAACAAAAGAAAGTAACTATTTATTTGACAAATTAAGAGTAGGAAGGATCACATTGTGAAAAAAAGGAAGGATCACATTGTGAAAAAAAGGCTAACCTACCAATAGAGGAAATCACTAACATTTGCACAAACGCCCAAAAACAACTATAATTCTTTTATTTTTTTTTAAAGTCATAGAGACCACTATTAAGCAAACTTACCCATAATGCACCACGCTGCCCTTACAGTTTTACCGTTTGAGACTGAATTCAAATGGTTGTTACAAAATTTTACGCACAATGAAAATTCCCCCACAGATTTATATGTTTTAAAATGATAAAAAAGTCGACAAAACAAGCAATTTCTTACCCAGTTTCCTTGTAAATATTGAGAGGAGAGTTCAACTTAAATCACACAACCGGAACTTTTATCTCATAAACAGCTCACTTGTAAATATTTAGAGGAAAGTTGAGTTTATGGAACAAGGTTTATTTTTTTGTTTTTTGTAAATATTTGATATTCTGTTGTCTGAACATTCTACATAAATGCGCGAAATACTGATTACTAAGCGCATAAATCAGGTACGATAATATCATGAAAGAAAAGGATACGATGAAATTGTTCTGATAGATATTGTTTCATGTTGTTTGGATTACGTGTCTAGGGTATGGTGCGTCTAACTGAAACAAAATAAAATTAAAGAAATATATTCTGAGGTTTGGAAAGGTACTTCAAATACGTTCAATTAGAAATTATTAATCTAAACCTAAAGTGTGCCTGTTTAAAACCAGATTAAAGTATTTATCACATATATTTTATTTTTATGTTATCGACTTGATTGCGTCTAAACTAAGCCATGTAATTTCATTATTTATACTTTATACATTATGATTTGTAATTATTTTTATCAAATGCAGGAGACAGCATGATTACGAGCAATAGTAATCTGAACAACAACAACCAACAGTTTTCTACGAAGGATCGTGACAATGATAGATACTCTCGATCATGTGCAACGACTTATCCAGGTGCGTGGTGGTTTAACTACTGTAGCCGGGCTTACCTCAACGGCAGATACGTACAAGGAGGATCAACACCATGTTAGCAAGGAATGAATACGTTAAACGCAGAACATTCCTAGTGCATTGTCTAAAACCCTGATATTTCAGAAATGGTTATATTCCAGTCTGTAAAAATATCACGACAAAACCTTTCACTATCCTCCGCATTATATGTCAGATTCATTCCTAATATATTAAAAATGATATTTGAATGTTCTGTGACAACTAGCCAGAGTAAATATAATCTTAATTCAAGGTAATTTATGACTTGATAAATTACCCTCCCTGATAAATTACCCACCCCTTTGCATTCATCAGTAACGTTGTCACTGCTGATGTACACAGTAATCACAATGTGATCCTTCCTACTCTTAATTTGTCAAATAAATCGTTACTTTCTTTTGTTAATCAATTAATATTGACAATCATTTATATTCAACCGTTATCATTAGAAAGGTAAGCAAAAAAACCACAACACTAACATAAAAAAAAGTGAATGTTATTATTTCCCATAAATTGTAAAAAAAATAAACAGCATTATTATTAGGAATTTCCTGTGTATTGTGACAGAACATAACAACAAGCGATCACGGGCGTCGCGAGCGTTGAC